>CM053772.1:7144480-7309647 GCA_028658325.1 Potorous gilbertii
TGACTTCTGAGATTCCTCTCCACCCCCACCTAGATCCACCCAGCTAGTGCTTGGGGTCTGAGATTCAAATGCTGCTCCCCAGCCTCAGGGCTTTCGGTGGCAGGCCTGGCTGCTATTGAGGGTAAGATTAAATCAGGTTCTCAGGTGGGGGCAGGGCCACCTCCCAGGCTCAGTTCCCTCAGGTGGCTTATGCAGAGACCTTCCATAATGGAGCTGCTGCTGAGCTCCTGCCTGCTCCAGGAGCCTCTGGCCACCTGCTGCCTCTGCTGCTGCCTCCCGAGGGGGCTTGAGTTATGGAGACACCTCTCTCCCCTCTCAGCCCATCCAGACATCTCTCTCACTGACCTGCGCATCTGTGGGTGGAGGGACCTTCGTGGCTGCTGGAAATTCCGTCCCTGAAGCCTGCTCGGATCTGTTCCTCTCCGTGCCACACGGCCAGGGCTGGGCTCCTCTCCCGTCCAGTGCACGATGAACCTTTGGGATCGGTTTTTCAGGGCTCTCTGGAACGGAAATCCCCTTCACCCCCTTGCTGCACGGTTCCACTGTTGCAGATCTTTTTATAGATCATTATAGCCTGTGGGTTCGGAGCTGGCACATGTGAGTCTTTCTACTCTGCCATCTTGGCTCCGCCCCCCCTGGACTTGACACTTCTAAAATTCTTTCCCCAAAACTTAGAATCATCCTGAACATCTTCCTTCTCCCTCCCCCATATAGCCAATCAGCTGCTAAGTCTTGTGGATTCCACTTCTATAAGCTCTTCAGCCATCCTCTTCTTTCTACTATTCCCCTAGGTCCAGTGGTCCTTTTCACCTCTAATTGGCTCTGCAGCCATAGGTTTTTGGATGATCATCCCCACCAGCAGCCTCTTTACTCTCCAATGAATTCACCTGCATGACTGTCATGTTGGTATTCCTAGAGTACTGAGTTGACCATGTCACTCTATGATCAAGAAGTTTCCATGATTGATGGAATCTTGGCAAGAAATACAACAGCAGTGTTCTTGGTGAGGATTCTCCATATACTATGTTAAACAGGTTAAGTCCTGCTTCAGGCAGACCCTCAATTTCCTGGCCTGCCAAAACCACAAATGTAGAGAGGAGAAAGGACCACAGATCCAGCTTTGGTCAATGACCCTAGAGTTCTCTTTCAGGGAAGCCAGATTCCTTCTTTCCATTAGTTGCTCTGAATCATTTTCTCTTGTTTCTCCAGGGCAATACTCAAGATGGTGTGTACCAAAATCTACCAGGGGAGGAAAGGAATAAGGAGGTATTTGATGAAGGCTTTCAGTAGTTTCATGTAATTAAAGCCACTTGGGGTAGTTTGTCTCTACCAGGAAGCTCTCAAATATGCCCTCTCCTCGGGAATCCAAAGGATGGAAGCATGTAGGAACACAGCTGTCAACATCTACCTTAGTCCTAATTTCTTCAGTAAGAAAAGCCTGAGCATGTCAGAGGCCCATTATCTCTTTACTCAGAAGGAGAGCCAGAGTCTCATCAAGAGTGATGTCCAGGATCAGAAAACCACAAAAGAAATGATGACTTGGCCTGTTCAGGACCTAGGCAGCCTCAGAGATGGAGGGCTGATCAAGGTGGCAATTGCTCTGAGATCCAAGGCATGTGAAAGCAGTGCTGTTTGTTGACATTCTACCAGCTAAAGAGAGGAATGAGAACCACTCAAGAGCCTCCAAGAAGCCATCCTATGGCCACCCAGGCTCCATGGTCATAGCATCCCAGGCTGAGAGCTAGCATAGTCTCAAAGGTCAGCAGTTCTAATGGGCTTTGGCTTTGTATGTCTTCCCAGGAACTAGCAAAGAGCCTGGCACATAGTAGGTGCTTAATAAATGTTTGATGAATGCAATTCAGTTAAACTTTCAGTGCAATGAATTTGGTTTTGTCTTTGCATTCCTAGTGACAACAATATATTGCATGCATTTGACCAGAACTTAATTGTAGATTTGTTGTCAAACAGGATTTGATGTCAAAAAGCATTTATTAAAGTGCCTCATATGCATCAGGTGCTGTGCTAAGTCCAAGGGATGCAAAAACAGGACAAAATCCATCCCTCTTTCTGCAGGGCTTGCTGACTCAACTCCTTGGAGTCGTTTCCATGGGAAATTGCAGATGGCAGTGAGGAGAATGGCTCCATCAGTATATGATTTCCAGGCAAACCATGGGGCTCTTTAGGCCAGAGATGAAGCTATTAGATACTGAAGGAGGGGATGTGTAATGAAGTGGGGTCCAGGGGTGGTACATGGACTGATAGGGGAGGCCTGGGCAAAAAAGCCAACATCTGCATATCAGAAGGTAGGTGATGAAGTCAGGACAAGTTCCAAAGCCTACACTGAAGGACCTCAGCTCAAAGCAGCTCCTAGCTCACCTGACTGCACTGCTCCAGGCTATCTCTGATTGTTCCATCAAGCTCCTGCGTAGTCACTCTCTCCCGTTTCCTTCCCCTGTTAGAGTATAAGCTCCTTTAAAGCAGGGACTGTTTTTTTTGTATTTATATCCCAATGCCTAGCACAGTGCCTGACACATAGTAGGTTCTAAATAGATGTCTACTGACTGGTTGAGGCAACGAGATGTAGAAACCAAGAGACGTCATCAGAGAGGATGTTGCTCAATCATTTCAGTCATGTCCAACTTGTCATGACCCCATTGGAGGTTTTCTTGGAAAAGATATTGGAGTGGTTTCCTTCTCCAGCTCATTTTACAGATGAGGAAACTGAAACAAATAGGGTAAAGTAACTTGCTCAGGGTCACACAGCTAGTAAATGTCTGAGATTTGAGTTCTGGAAAGTGAGTCTTCTTGATTCCAGACCTGGCATTTTATCCACTGAATCAGCCAGCTGCCCATCAGAGAAGACAGGTGAACAGAATTGCACCAGCCAGCAGAGAGATAAATTGAGGAAAAGGAGGGGTGGTGATACAAGTTTATATGGTATCAATATCATAATAGCTAGAATGTATATGGGCTTTAGGGTCAGATGTTGTAGGGTCAGCAAAGTTCTTTACATATGTTATCTCATGGGCCCCTCACAACAACCCTAGGAAGTAGGTGCTATTATCTTCTTTTTTTTTTACAGATGAAGAAACTAAGGCTAAGAGAGTTTAAGTGACTTGCACAAGGTAATGCATCTAGTGTCTGAGGAGGGATTTGGACTCAGGCCTTCTTTCCATCAAGTCTTACTCTCTCCCCACTTTTCCACCTAGAGACCTCATGAGGTCTTTCTCACTCACACATTTTTCCTAACACATATTTATATCTACAGTAGACTTACATAGTTTTGACTATGATCCCCTTGTTTTCTGGGCATACTTCCCAACCTAGATATTCATAGAACTTTTAGGTCTTACTTATCTTATTGTCTATTTCACTAGACCAAAGACTAGGGTCTCCTCAATCCCCCTGAATTATGACATGGGCGTCCACCAAGGCTCATCACTGCTATTTCCACCCTTCATCCTCAGGGCCAACTTTCTTGGAGCATTTGTATGTAGATACCTCCCAAATCTATCTCACCTGCAACTGCTTACTGTCCCTCCATCTAGTCCAAAACTCCCCCTTTTCTCAGGTTCCTCCAAATGGATCACTTCCAGCTACTGTCCCTAACACATGTAGACTATTTAAGGTTTGGAAAATGATTCACATGCATTATCTCATTTGAACTTCACAGCAGTCACGTGAAGTTCAGGTATTGGTGTGCCCATTTTGGAGATGAGGAAATTGAGATTCAGAGTGACTTGTCTGGAATCACACAACAAGTGTCAGAACCAGAGGTGAACCCAATAACAGTGTTCTGTCCACTCTGCCAAGATCCTTTTCAAACAGCATCTTTGATAACTAACACCCAACCCCACAATCATCTATTTGGCCATTCTCATTGTTGACTGATAGGCACAAGAAGCCAAGGTACAATTCTGAGTAGCTGTAACATCTTTATTGATCAATGGAGTTCCCAGTGATGCTGTTGAAACAAAGAGAAAAATAAACAAGCAAATAGACCTTTTAATAAGTAGATGACATTTTGTTGGATAAGCTTAAACTTCTTAGCAGTATATCAAAAACATATCCAGCATCAAGCTAGACTGATACTTAGCAAGATCTAACAATGATTGCCAAGGATATCTGAACTTGGGCCCTCTCATGAAGGAGCACATCAACCCCAAGAGAGCTTCAATGCTTCCTCAATGAGACATTTCCCTCCCCTAGGTAGATGAAGTTTCAACCCACCAAGACATCTCCTTTTGTACACTTTGGTACTTGTCCTGCTACAATCTAAGTGATCCAGCCAATGAGGTGGATGGGCAGCTTCCACTCACTGTCTGCCTCCACTCACTTCCTAAACCTTTCTGTAATCCCTTCTAACGTAGCACCCAGTTACATCAATCCACTGGACTTGTTCTCTCAAACATGAATTCTCTATCTCCTTGACCTCATGGCAGCTTTTTCCACCAATGACCTTTCTTTTCCTCCTCCTGGACATTCCTTCCCGATTCAACTCTTCCCCTTTTCACTTGTCACCCTCTTAGGCCATCACACATCCTTGCACCTCAGGACAAGCAGCCAAAGGCTCTGATCTAGGCCCTCTTCTCTGGTTGTATTCTACAAAAGCCAACAGTAGTAGTACTGACTCCCTCGGATCAATGCTGACCTTTGTACTGATAACCACTTGACATCTAGCCCCAGACCACCAGTTCTCTATGGGCTCTCTCTCAGCATTTCAAGTTTGAGACATGAGAAATGGAACTCATCTTTCCCCCAAGACCACTCCTCCTCCAAACTTTCCTATTTCCTTAAGAGTGCCCTCATCCATCCATATCACTCTTGGCCCTCAACCTAGAGTCATATTTTGCTCCTCCCTTCACTCTCCTTTATCCTAGAAGACATCAAGCATGAGAGTTCAAAATATCTCTTCCAATCTCTTATGGTTATGATGCCAATTCGAACCTCCCTCAATATTTCTCTCTCCTGAGCAAAGCTTGCCTTTGTCACAGTGGGCTTTCTGGTGCCTCTCATGACCAGATGCCAGCTGGTACTATTACCTTTGACTTGTAACTAGAATTATAAATGAAATATGTATGTATATATACATATACACACACACATATGCACACATATATACAGATATACATACACACATATAAATCACTTATAATGTTTCAGGCTCTGTGTTAAGCCTAGGAATAAAAATTAAAAATGAAAACAGTCTCTACCCTCAAGATGCTTATATTCTTAGAGGACAGGGATTCCTGGAGTCCATAACATTTTTATTTTAGTGTTTTGATAACAATATCTCAAAGCCATTGGTTTCCTTTGTTACTCTTTGCATCTTATATTATGCATTTAATAACGTTACCTTAAGGAGGGATCCATGGGCTTCCCTGGACTGCCAAAAAAAGGGGGTGAAAACTTCTGTTTTATGGAGACATAACACATAAAAAGGGGGCCAGGGCTGGGTGATGTTTCGATCACTGAGATAACCAGAATGGTGGATGTCGGTCAGTCAGTGGAGAGCATTTTGCTTTTCAATTTTAGGTTTTCTCCATGGTCACTTTAAGCACTGACTACAGGCCACCAACCATCTGGGGATGCACCCTCTGTACTGAGCAAGGCTCCTTCTTGAACCTTAGAAGTAGGCTGTCACCAGGACTGTGTTTAACCAGCCAATTGATGGATCCGAAGCCTTCACTTAGGGGCCTGATTTGGTGTTTAAGGGCATTTCATTTTAGTAGAACGTGCTTTGTTGTCAGAGGCTCTGAGAACCCATAGTTACCTCTGCCCCACAAAGAGTGGGACTTTAGGGGCACAGAGGAGCCCTCATTTCATTTTTTAGCATCTTTTTATAATTAGCTTTGGTATTCACAATAACCTCGTTGAAACTTAAAACGGAAATCTGGTTTTGCATCAAATTTATCTTTCTCCAATTCAGCAATTTGTTTATGTAGATTAAGGGAGCTTGGATTCATGCTGGTCCTTCAGAGGGAACATGCTCCAAGTAAATGGAGACACATGTTGCCTTCATTATGTTTTTTCATTCATGAGACCTAATCGCTGGCTGGTGTCTATGGAGCTCATGAATATTCACTCACTCACATTTTGTATTCAGAGCAACAAACCAGAAAATAGAAATATAGTGTATTTTCTCATTGCATATAGAATTTCCAAAACAAAATCTATAGAAAGGCACAAAAAGCAGGAGATTCACAAAACACAAACTGGATCCTACTCTACCATCGTCCAGGAGTTTAGAAATTAAAATTCATGGTTGCCCCAAGTTTATACCATTATTTTCTAAAGCATTGTTTCTCATCACAAAAACTTACTAATCTCACTATCTATTTTTCTGTTAAAAGGAACAAAGAATCATATGATGCAGCAGTGTTTGAGGCAGCACAGGAAGAGAAGGGGATGAGTAGCCCCAGATGACCCAATATTGTCATTGAGCTGCCTGACAGGATCCATTCATAAGAATGCAATATTGATTTGTGTCTACCTTGGACATCGTTCAAAAGGATTCAATGACTGAAATGAACCAAGGTGTTCCCTGGCCTCCCTCTCCTCTACACAGTAATCTTATAAGACAGACTTCTAGAACTGAGTGGTAGTAGAGTTCTCTCTGGTCTGAAGGGCTAGTGGTGTGACTGGGAAAGTCAAATAACTTCTCTGGACTTCAGTCTCCCCATAGGTTAAAATAAAGAGGTTGAATTTGAGGCCCTCTAAGGTCACTTCCAATGCTAAATCTCTTGTCCCATGATCCTAAGAAGTCAATTTTATTCCTCATAAAAGAGCTTTTCCAGAAAAGTCTTCATCCCCTTGATTAAAGCTGGAGCCGAACCTGCATAATTACACCTAATTAGATAAACTGTGGTGCTTGAGCTCAAGATCCAGGATTCATCCTTGGTTCTGAATCCCCTTTCTTGTGCCACTGATCCCTCATGTCCCTCCAGATCTCGGGAGAGATCTCAAGTCTCTCTTTAAGTGAGTTTAAACATATCCAGAATAAAAGCCTGGGGAGCCATCAGCATCATTTACTGCTTTGCCCCTTCTGAGAAAGCATGAAAATGCCATAGCAGCCAGGGCATACCCTGGCACACCACTGTAAAGGAAAGGGAACAAGCACTTAAGAAGCTCCTACTATGTGCCAGGAACTGTGCTAAGCCCTTTATCAATATTAGCTCATTTCCCAAAGAGATATAAGTGTATTCCTGAGTTTCACCAAAATGGAAGGGATTAGGGGAGAGTGCTATTGTCCTCCAGGCTCCATCAGCAAAGAAGGAAAAGTAAACTTATCCAGAATTCTCCAAAATATGAAGGGCAGGACCTTGACCACGGTGACTTGGAAACACAAAACTAAAGGCATTTGTCTTACACCAACTAAAACTGAACTTCGAGGAGGAGACACTAAGAAGCTCCCTGCTATCAGCATCATGACATCTCAATGCACGTTGCAGATGTGTGTCTCCAGGGAGGCTAAGAACATGCTCCAAAGTTGGGAGGGAAAAGCACTTGATTTGAGAAAAAAAGTCACAGTCTCAGCTAATGGTGAGCAAAGGGGCCACAAGCAGTAACACTGCACCATTAGTCCTAATATTTCATTCACTATGTGACAGTCCGTGGGGGTCCCACCTGTTTCTCTATGCACAGAATATACAATCAAATTCACACAAGGCCCAGCTCCCCGGGCCCTCCTTAAGTACCCCATTCGTCTTTCACCTGCCATCGAAGTGTTGTGGCTTGTTTTTATATCACTCTTTGTTTTGTTAGGGCTCGGCCTGTTGGCTCCAGCTCCCTGGGCCGGCCGCAAGACCTGCTCATCAGCACAAGAAGGCCACCGTGACCTGGCACCTGTGGAGGCAGACATGGCTTATGGATGTCCAGATGGAGGCACCGAGCCAACCCATCTGTGAACTCCCTCCGGCGGAGGAGCCGGGAAGGCCTGCTCCAGATCTTCAATCTTTTCTCCCCTCCAAATGTCATCCTTCCCGGACATGAGTGAAATGAAAAACCTTTGCAGTCTTGGAGGCCAGATCAGCACCTGGGGCCAGACAACACACCTCGCTCTCATCAGCCAACCTGCTTCTCCCTGACAGCCCCTTCTCTATTACTTTGCAAGCAAAAGCTTGCCAGTGCTTCCCTCAGAGTCCACGCCACCCCACCTCCACTTCACTCGCCACCCCCCCCCCCAAGTATTCATCATTGAAGACTTGAGACCTAACTATAAGCAGTGGAGGTTTGGTCTTCCAGCTCAGATCTGGAAAGGATCTCAGAAGCTATTTGTCCAATCTGTACCTAAAAAACGAAATCCAGTGAGCAAGGGAGAATAGGTAGGGTTTGAAGACAGTCAGCCTGGCTTCACATCCCGGCTCTGCCCTTCACTACTCGTGACTGTGGGCACAATCTCCTCATTTGTAATGAGGGAGTTGAACTAACCGCCCCCTAATATTTCTTCCAACTGTAGATCTCTGACCCCATGGAAGAGTCCCTTTACAAATTCCTTACTAGACTGTGCTCCATGACACAAAGGCCTTGTTTTATCCAAGCTCTGTAACACTCTTCACACAGTTTGTGCCTAATGCATGCTTGGTGAGATTAAATGTTGGGTTAAATTCAAAACTGTCTAAATGACATTATCTGAAGATTCCTGAATATCAGTGTCAACCTGGACAGACATCTCTGCCAAACACTCACAAGACTTTCTGGTTCTAGCCTGGCCTCCAAAATTAGGAGACAAAAGACAGGTCACATGGCATTTTCAGAAAAGGTACAGAGCTTTCATTACCCTGAACTGTCCCTCTGTATAAACTCCCATTATTTTATGCAAAGGTCCTGGGAGGCGGTGGAGGATTCTGTCCTATGACCAGGCATTCTAAAATGTTGCTCCCTTCAATGGAATGACAAGCTCATTGTGTAAATATTCCATCCATAACTACATACCACACCCTATCCATGCCCTCTCATCTGATAACATTTTTGTGCATGTTCTCCCATGGATCCATCCAAGGGATTCAACCCAAATCCACAGACCTCGCTCTAGGCAACATTTTGTGAGTATCAGGCCTGCATCTGGGTTATCCCTCACTCCCACCATGGGACTAGTCCACCTCCCAGCCCAATCATACTTTCCCCCAATAATATCCTTTATTGTTCTTCTTCCAAAAAAAGACCATCTTTGGAAATATTTAACAGCCTACAACCACTGGCTCCATCAACCTAGGAATCACTCATAATTCTGATGCTTCCAAAATTGCAATGTTCTAAAGTTCACAGACTTTCCCAGGATCAGAAAAATAAAAAATCTTTTTAGAAATAATGGTGGTTTGCACCAGGATGCAGCTTGAGAGGGTTAAATGCTCTGCACAAAGTCCTAAATGCCATCTGGCCCATACCCTATCACTTCTATTGCTTGGATGATGTGCCTGCCAAGGTACACAGACTCGTGCGCTATCTCAATACACTGACCACTCAAAAGTCTATTGTTGGGACAACAGCCATTCTTCCTCCACTAGCCTTCTCGCATTAGGATTGTCGGGCTGATATCTTTTGAATAATTCTGCATCTTTCTGAGGAGACACTATAATAACAGTAACATAATATATAATTATATATAATAATAAATAATTATTAATATATAATATATATAGTAATAATATAAAGACAGCATTTGCAGAGTACTTAATAGTTTGCAAAGCACAGTATCTATGTTACCTTATCTGAGCCTTACAAAAACTGTGGGAGGTAGGTGCTAATATTATTTCTATTTTATATATGGAGAAACTGAGGCTGGGGAGGTTGTAATTAACCTAGGGTTACACAGCTACTAAATGTCTGAGGAGAGATTTGAACTTGGGGCTTCTAGACTTGCAGTCTATTTGTGTATCCATTGGGCTACCCAGCTGTGGATGAGGCTAAGCTGGCCAGAGCACAGTCTCAAGCAGAAATAGAAGAATGTCTCAGACTGAGGTCACCTTAACAGATACATGCTGTCAGACAGGGGAGGTAACTGCCCTCTGTGCTCTGCCTTTACCAGATTACATATCTGACCCAAAGTTCATCCCATTTTAGAAAGGATATTGACAAGCTGGATTACATTTATGGGAAGGTCATGAGGATGATGGGAGCCCTTGAAACCATGACATGTGATAACAGGTAACAGGAAATGGGGATATTTAGCCTGGGAAAGAAGAGTTTGATGGGATGTGGCAGACGCCTTCCAGGGTTGAATAGCCATCATGGAGAAGAAAGACTAGACAGGAGGCAGAACCATGACCTGTGACTGTCAGTTGATGTATACAGCAGGTGGGAAAATGTTAATAATTAGGTCTTTTCCAAGGGAGAATGGATTAACTCTGGGTGTCATGAGCTCTTCGGCAATGAAAGTCTTTAAGCAGAGGCCAAGGGCCCTTTGTGGAGGATATAGCTGAGTTTTCTGCACCTGTGAGTCCAACTAGATGTCCCCAGAGGGACCTCCCAATTCTGAGTGCCCAGGATGCTTCACTCGCTCAGAAGCTCAAGCAGTATCCTCTTTCTTCTATCTACTATCCCCAAAGATTCATGACTTGGAATGAAATGAAGTGAGTGAAGACTTCTCAGTGCTTAACAAAAGGCTTTTATTAGATGGTTAGACCTAAGTTTCGCTTTCCCAGAAACCATGTGCCACATCAACATAACACAATCCCCCTTGGGTTGCCATACCAGCATAACACAACCCCCGCCTTGCTCCCTTGGGCTGCCATATAACACAACCTCCCTCCTTGGGTTGCCACATCAACATAATGCCTCTTGGTGATTCACAGAATAGTCTGTCATGTTTAGATGGTGAGCCTGCCTCCCAGCCAATGGGGGAGTAAAATGCCAGTAAGGGGGGTGGGAGCTGCATTAGGACTATATAATCTCTATTTCTGCCTTCTGTAATTGCCTCACTCTCCTGATTACTTATCAGAAAGGAGATGCCCTTTCTCGCGAGATCATCATAAAGTCTTGCTGCTTTGCTTCAACTTTGGGAAGTCTCTGATTTTTATTTGAATCAGTGGTCTCAGACCCACACAACTTCTTTCTGCATCAAAGGATGCAACTTAGAGAAATTCTGGGGCTTTGTGATTCGTGTCCATTTGTCCACAGTCATCCAAGCTTTAAAGGATCAGGAGCAAACAAAGAGGTGTTCTCTGCCTTGGCAATACATGGAACCCAAGTAGTACTCGGCCACATGCAAAGAGGAGAGCAGACTGCAGAAAGTGCCAGCATGAGCATGGAGATGAGCTTTAAACAGGAAGAAGAAACAACCATTGTGAAAAGGGAGCAAAGGCTCAAGGATGATAAATGAAGGGAACTGGAGTATTTGGTGAAATGAGATCACAAGTCAAGCTGAGGAGCCCAGGCCTGCACTCTACATTGGAATGCAAAGTCACTCTGTCTCATCTGTTTTTGAAGGATACAAGAAAATAGTTTCTTGGTTTGGTGTGTGTAACAGGACACTTCAAGTGATGGACATTCTTCACCTGTGGGCAAGTGCTTTCAAACATGGGGCTCCCAGGGAAAAGGAAGGGATATCAGCCTTCACACTGTAAATGACTTTCAGGGAGATAAGTATTATTCAGCTGTCAAACAGGTAAAAGAAAATGATGTCAGGCACTTCAAGACAAAGCTGGACCATGGAAGAGGTTTTTCAAGGAAACTTTCTTCTATCACAAATTTGTAGCATAAAAAGAAAATTTGAGGGAACTAACCTAACTAGATAGGTCCTCAGTGTTTGGGGAGTGGCTGAACAAGGTGGTCTGTGAAAACAATGAAATACAAAATGAACAAAGTGAGAAAGTCAGAGGAAGGTGGGAGGCAATATCTATTATGATGACATATCCAAAGTCCAAACAGCATCCAAAATCACTTATTGTTTGTGATGACCAATCCTGGTCCAGGGGGTAGATCGTGAAAAACTCTCTTCCATTCATGAAGAGGTGGAGGAATCCAGGTGTAGAGTTGTACATACACAGCGGACAGTGCACGGTTATCATTCTTACCCACTATGTGAGTTTTTGCCTATGGATGCTCATGTTCAAAGGAAATGTTCAAGGTGGAGGCAGGTGTACCAGGAAAAGCAGCAATAAAACTTTTAAAGAATAAAAACCTTACATAATTGGGTGTGGGGGTGGGGCTGTATTTGGGGGGAAGAGATTCTCTTTCAATTTTAAAATGATTGTCTAGAAATTGTGATTTAGCAGATGGCCAGGAACACCTGGTTTCCAATTCTGTCCCTAACAGTAGTTTGCTAGGCAACAGTGGGCAAAGGTAAGTGTTCCTTAACCTTTCTGAGACTCAGGAAACTAACTCTGTAAGGGACTGGAATCTACCACAACAAGACTTGGAGGGAGTTTGAGAAATAGAGAAGGAAGGGAAGAGGGAGAGGGAGACAGAGGGGAGAGGGAAAGAGAAAGGGAAGGAACAGTAGAGAAAGAAAGAGAAAAACAGAGACAGGCAGAGAGACAGAAACAGAGAGACAGATGCTGACAGACACAGAGGGAAACAGAGAGAGAGAGAGAGAGAGAGACAGAGAGACAGAGATGCACAGAGAGAACAGACAAAAGAGGAGTTAACTCACATAGCTATGCTTGAAGCATATGAAAGCCATAACCAAGAAACTGATGTCCCGGTCAGCTTGCTGAGTCACTAAATATGGTGCCTGAACATGGGTACAACACATAATTGAAGACATACTGATGGTTATCCAACAGCTATGCCTCACCATGGCATGGTGAACTTCCTCCCTGCTCCCAATTCCCAAACCTCATCCAGTTGTCTCCAAAGGTCTTCTCTGGCAGCCTAAGCTTTTGCAGTCCATGCAAAGATTGAGAAAGTTGTGGGCATGAGCTCCAAGCTGTAACCTCATCATTAGCAGGAAAGGGATAGCATGAAAAATGTATAGCCATAATCCCACCTAAAGCCCATCCCCCAGAGATGTCATGGAAATGTAATCTCTATGGGAAAAGGCCACAGGCACACACAAAATCCTCATGGTATTGATGTGTGTCTTCTAGTCATGCTTTTAGATTCCCTGATAGCAGAGAAATCAACTTTTTATTACTATTTTTTCCAGACCACATGTTTTCAAATTGAATTTAGATCTAATCACAACAAAATTTTTAAATTATATAGCCCAATACTGAAGGCCAAAGTAGTAAAGTACTATGCATAAAGGAGCTGCGGAAGCCCCAGCCCCATCCTGCACTGGTTCCCACAGGAGCAAATAGAGAATGCCTTCCTAGTATGACTTTGGAGGGTACACGGTTGAAACAGGAGACCTGGCCTGATGGGGAATATTCCATATCATACCAGCACATCTTTATTCACGACAAATTTTCAGGATGAAAACAATACTCAAACCCTAGGATCCCAAATGGAGAGATTGAAATGACCTGAGACCATCTACCCCAAATCCTGTCATTTCACAGATGAGGAAATTGAGACCTAGAGAATGGGAGAGCGACTTGCCCGGATCAAACAGGGAATGTGCCCCTAGAACACCTGACTCTAAGTTTGGTGCTTCTTTCAGGGCAATTTGACTGCCCTCGGCCCATTCCATGAGCTTTTCAGAGGGGGATGGATTCGATGGTCAGAATCTGAAGTTGGGACCATTGGGGGCACAACAACATCGGTCCACCATTGCTACCCCTGAGGTACTTTGCCTGGTGGGCCAGCCACCCAGCAATCAGCCTGAGCCACTTAGAGAAGTCTTCTGATGCTGCACCTCAAAACTGAAATGATTCCATTTCTCACAGTCAAAAATGAGACTCAAGAGGTGCAGGGACAAGGTCAGAGGCAACTCAAGCAGCTCCTTCTCCAGGGCTGCCCCTCCCATACCCACCAGTGGATTGCAGAAGAAAGTGCTGATGCAGCCACACAAAGCCTCCTTTCCCATGGAGAGCTCAGCTTGAAGGTACAGATGTTGTTTATGGTTTATGCAGTTTATAAATAGCATTATCAGACTGATTGAAATCCTCTGTGTGTCATTAACACTGTCATACAGGCTTTTATGTAGAAATCTAAACATAAACATCGATCTAAATAGAATAGAGGCACAGAGGACCACTAGACCTGGGATTTTCCTGGGATCAGCAACTCCCAAGTGAGGAAACTCCCTCTGCCAGGGTCAGTTGGCATCCTCTTTGAAATGTAAGAGTCCAAGAGGGTGGCAAGGAAGACTGAAGGATTCAGGGTCCAAGGTCCATAGTCTTTGCAGATGTAGCCATCTATGTGTATTTATATCTATCTACCTGTATATGTGCATATGTATACATGTACACAGAGATATGTAGCTATGTGAGTGTGTATATATGTGTGTGTATATGTGTGCACAATAGGAACATTTCCTCTCAAAGGGAAACTCAGAAAATACTATAGAGTAGACATATGGTGCTTTGATACAGAGGTAAGACTATTTGTATAATAAGGGTTTTCATGATTCATTTTTTGTTAATGGCTTTGTAATGTCAGTGACCTCTGGTGCACCCTCCCCTACCTCTCTGTCCTCTCCCTGATGACAGAATCATCATCCTTCTCTTATCTCCTATATAAGGATGTTGTACAAGGTTCTGCTCTGGGCTGCTGCTGCCCCTTCTCCTCCTTCCTCCATCTCTCCCTCTTTCTCCACTGGGTTTCATTTCATCTCTACATAGATGACTCCTAGAGCCATATATCCAGCCCTAGTGTCTCTCCTGAACCCCAGCTCCATATTACTAACCACCTATATATATTTCAAACTCAATATGTTTCCATAAAATTCATCTTTCCCCAAAACATCTCCCTTTTCCTAGCTCATTTGGGGAACATCATTTTCTCACCACCTTGGTTTGTAACTTTAGCAATATTTTCAACTCTTTCTTCTCCCTCATCACTCACATCCAATCAGGTGCTAAATTTTGACAATTCTGTTTCAATGATATATCCTGTGTGGTCCCATCTCTGTCCTCATATAGCCAACATTCCAGTTCAAGTTCTCACCCAGACTAGTCCAATAGCTTACTAATCAAACTCCCCGACTCTTGACCTTCTCTTCTCTAGTCTATCCCCCCTCCAGATGCTAATCGATATTCCCAGAGCAGAGGTCTAGCCATATCATTCCTTGACTCAAAACACTTTAGGGATGTCTGACACCCTATTGGATAGAAGTTTCCCTGTTTGAGCTTTGCCATTTAAATCCCTCTGTCACTTGGCCCGAGCCTAGCTTTCCAGGGCAGTTGTACATCATTCCCCTCTATACCCTTGCATTCCATCCCATCTAGCCTACTCACCAGACTCCACATATGACATCCCATCTCTTGTTTCCATGCTTTTTTATGAGCTGCTCCCCAGGAGAGGATTACTCTGCCTCTTCACCTCGGCCTTGGGAACTCCTAGCTCCCTCCTTTCAGTACAGGTGCTACATTCTACAGGAAGCTTTTCATGATGTCCTCTACCTGAATCAATTTTTAGGTCCTCCTCTGTTCTTGCTTACTTTGTATTCACTTTATGTACATTTTGTGCTAACTCATCCATACACATATGGACAGTCCCCGCTCCCCCACAGGGTAAAAGCTCCTTGAAGGACCTCTCTATCATACAGGTTTAAAACCCCAATGACCCTAGAATAGTGCCTGGTACATTGAAGGCCCTTGATAAATACTTGTGGATGATGAAATCAGGAGTGATAACCTAGACATATAGAAAGGCAGAGTATTTCTGTCATTCCTTAATCATTTGCTGACATGACGAGTTTTAAAAGTAAAAAGTAGAATAAAAAATAGAATTCTGTCCAGAAATTCTCCGAATAATATGCCAGAAGCACAAAGGGGGATTTCTTTAAATTACAACATTGTGCTTTTGTTTTGTTTTCACAGGTGCCGGGATAAAACAAGACCACCTGGGAAATGAGCTGAAAATGATGACTAGCTCATGCAGTCCTGGAATGTTTCGATTCCCCTCCCCTTGGCTGAAGTCTCCTGAAAGTCCTACCTTCATCTGGGAGTCAGTCTACATGTGTGATGCTGAATTTCCCCATGAAAAATATTCCTGTAAATCCCTAACTAAAAAATACCTCAAAGGAGGTATACAAAGGAGATCTTGTATTTTCTTGTATTTTCTCTTCTTTAAAAACAAGTATATTCTGCCCCCAATTGGCTTTATGTTACTTCCATAAAAAGTGTGTCCTGCCTCCCTCACACCAACTTTGATTAGAACAACTAACATGATGCCCTACTCAACGAAGCCTTTATTTGATGAGAATTCCTCTTTGAGTCATGGAATCAAGTAACGAAAATGTAAATGGAATCCAAACATTCCCACTGAATCAGTTGCAGTATAAATTAGCAAATCTCTGACCAGTTTAGAAAGAGTGAAATGCTCAGAGACAGTGGATGAGATAATTAATGTATCAGGATTGAGGTGAAAGAATTCAATATGCCTCTAGAGCCATATCTAGGAGACGATCTCAGCAGCGAATCAAGCCAAGGTTTGTGAAACAAATCCCTGACACCCGTACCAGTGGCCAGCAAGAGGGGCAAGGATGAGCACAGAGGGAATGTCATACCCTGCTTCCTTCTACTGACCACATCATCCATGAACTTGGACCAATAACAAACCATGCATCCATCTGGGAGCTGGGTAAAGACAAAAGAGATGGTACATGAAGGAAAAGAAGGGAACATCTGACCTCTGTGGGGCAAAGAGAAATGCAGTCATGGACTTTACCAAGGCATTAACCCTCAGAGCACCTCACCTGAACTTCCTAAGGATTCCCAGAAGGAGAAAAATTTCCATCCAACCGAGAGCCCTCAGCTATCCCTGTGCTACATGGATGGGCAATCAAGTCTTAGACATCACCACATCCTCAGGGTTACCCTTAGAACTCTGAGAGAAAAAATACTCAGTAATTTTTTAGGCACCCAGTCAATCAGTATGAATGGAAACTGGGGTAATTAGTCCTAGAATGGGCATTACATGAGGACGAGTGAAAACAAGCAGGAATATGTGGCCTGGATTAAGAGAGAGAGTTCCGCAAGCAGAATAACTCTCTTTAATTATCTGCAGGAGTACATGTAAAGGACACATCAATCAATGAGCATTTATTAAGTGATTGTTGTGTGCCAGGCATCAAGGCCAGTCCCTCACCTGGAGGAGACTGCCTTCTAATGAGGGAAACAAATGTATATAATGATGTGCACACAGGATGTGTACAAAGCACATGCAAAGTCCCTCAGGGGAGGGAAGGAGACCAGCAGCTGGATGGACCAGGAAAGACCTCCAGTAGAAAATGATACTTGAACTGAGTAGGAAAGGAAATCAGTGAGGCAGAGGTTTGGAGGGACAGCCATAAGAAAATTCTGGGAATGGGGGAATTTGACCAGGACCAAGTCACAGAGATGGGGATAGAATGTCCTCTGTCAGAAACAATAGGTCTACAGCTTAAGCCTATAAGGAGGGACCAGGAGCAATGTTATAAATTGAGGATTGATGTCAGGAAAGTCTTCCTCACCAAGAGAAATAGTCCATAAGTGAAATGAGCTGCCTCAAGGAGTCTTATGCCCTGGCCCTCCCCATCATCAGAGGACCACAGGCTTATCAGGAATATCGGAGGGAGAATTCTTTTTCAGAAATGTGTTAGACTGGATTGAATGGATACTGAGGTCCCTTCTGGGTCTGAGATTCTATTTTTCCATATTTCTGTGATCTTGCTTTCCCAGGCCAGCAGCTAAACCAAAATATTTCAGAGACAAGTCAGGGAAGATTCTGGATTAAAATGAATTTTGAATCTCTCCCTCCCCAAGTTCTGTGAACGTATGTGAATAGGACAGAATCGACTTAGTGCCAACATCAAAGCAGAGGGAGGCAGGGCTTATCGGAGTCACTGAAGTCACTGAGGGCATGGGAGAGGGGAAGGCAGGGGGCAGGCTTTCAGAATCTTGTCCATTACTGCTGGCCATTTGATTATGTAAGCCAGGCAACTCAGCACCCATTAACAGCGAAAAGAACTGACATGATTCGTTTATTTCATGATGGCCACCAATCTGGGGCTATTTAGTTCTATCTTGGTGACAGATGGGAGTAACAGATTTGGACTAGATTTGACCCAGAGATAGTCCATCATTTATCAAATTGCAGAACCAAATAAAATTCCATGCACCGCTGCATTTCGCCATCATGTCTCACATCGAGATGCGTTGATAGCATTCCTTATCTGTTACCCCTCTTGCAGAGGGCCAAATAGGCAAAGAGTTCTCAGAAAGGAAAGTCCCTAATACCTTCCTGGACATGGAAACTATGCATTTTGAATGAATGTGAAGTGACCCAGGCAGAGTCTAAGATGGGAGTCATGATGTAGGTTAATCTGGATCCCCCCTTGCAGGAGAGCCCCTCAGACTCAGGGGGCTCCCATTTACAGGGCATCTGACAGCTAGTGACAGCACAGCCCATGCTCCTATTTGTCAGCACTCACTCAGATGCCAAAGCCTGAGCAGACATCTCCAACTCAAGGCTGAAACTTTCTCAGTCAGGGGTCACAGAAGTGGCTAGTTCTTTTTGCCTTGCCTAAACAAACCTCCAGAGGAAAGAACATCAAAGGACTGGTTTGCAGCCATAAGCCTAAGTTCCTTTACTGTTTGGGCTTTTAAGGAAATTCACCATGGCTGAAATCTCACTCAGGCTGAGAGGGATCACTAAGACAGAGGGGGGGAGTAGAGAGGAAGAAAGAATGAGAGAATGAGAGGAAGGAAGGAAGGAAGGAGGGAGGGAGGGAGGGAAGAAAAAAGGAAGGAAGGAAGATAAAGAAACAAAGAAAGAAAAATAAAGAAGCTGACAGAGAAAAATAAAAATAAAACTTTTACTCTTGAATTTTATTTTTAATTTTCAATAATACTGCAAGTATTCCACATGAAGGAGAGTGGTCCTAGGTTATACCTTCTCCAAGAGGCCAGGTACAAAGAGGTTTTGTGGGCCAGCAATGGATGGTACAGGGGCCCCACATCCATGATACTACCTGGGCAGACTAACTCTCCTGGACCTCAGTTTCTCCATCGTAAATTGAGGGGAGCTGGACAAAGTCAATGTCCTCCAAGGGCCCTTTCAGCTCTGGATGTATGATGCTGTGGTCAGTGAATAATATTATGGGCTGTACTCTGCAATCAAAAGGCACCATGGAGAGAGGAAAGCCATTCATGTTATTGCATTAGCTATTTCCAGAGTAAGGATTACTTATGTACATAAGAGTTCATACACAATGTCTCCTATTACTGAAGTCATCTAATTTGAAGAAGAAAATGAAATATACTTCAATTTTCCATTTTTCTGAGTCTTTTGAGGTTGTTTTAGACCTAAAATCATATAAAAATAATAGAAGTAGCAGAGGAAGTAGCAGTAACAACACCTTGCCTTTATATAATGCTTTGCAGTTTGCAAAGTACTATAGAATGTTGGGTCCATGGGTAGATTTCAAGAGGCCTGTGAACTTAAACAGATACATATATACACACAAACACACATATATATACATACACATATACAGAATGTGTATATATGTATAGATATGTGTATCTATATGTAGACATATATATATATAATCTTTATTTTCATTAGCCTATAACTGAAATTCCTCATTTCTCTCAAACATGCTTTAACAACATGACTCTAAGCAGGGGTCCCGTAGTTTTCACCAGACTATAGCTAAAGGAATCCATGGTACCAAAAGATTCCCAGATCTGGTCCAAACCTCAGTGTTATGACAGCAGTGCTGGGCTTGGCCTCAATTGAGTTGGGTTTGAGCCTGTCAGGGGACAGGCCCCTTGACCTCAGTGTCCATGGGCAAATTATTTGGTTCCCTAAGCCTCAATTTTCTCCCACATAAAATGAAGAAGTCCAACTAGGAGCCCTTCCTGCCCCTTCACATGCTCTAATTATGACTCTTTGTCACCTTTCACTTGATAGATAAGACAAAATGGTCTAGTCAAGATACGTGACTTTTCTAAGGTCACAAAAATTAGTGTCAGAGCCAAGAACAGCTAGAACCCAGGTCTTTGATGCCTATGCAAATGACTTTTAAATGTATTAGAGCTAGCATCCATATTTAAAATACTCCTATACATACAATACTGTAATGATGTGTCAGGTAGTCCTTCACTGGGACCTCAGCTGCTTACCAAAAGGTGGCTATTCTGAAAACCAGTGATGTAGAGACCTCAGGTATTTGCAGAGGTTAGATAGCAGTCACAGTCTCCCATCTTAACATCCCCCTAGCTTATGAATCAGAATCCCAGAGTCAGAAGAAACCTGAATCATCAATGCCAGCCCAGGAGCCCAATTACTCAGGCTCAAAACCCCAGTGCCATCCTTGACATAGCCTCCCCAAAATCCAACCTCCCATTCTTGTATCTTGAACATATGAGCTGTTTGCACATTGTCTCCCTGTAGAATGGGAGCTCCTTAGAACAGGGACTCTGTTTTTGTCTCTCTCTGCATCCTCAGGGCTTAGCATAGTTCCTGGCACACAGTAAGCCTTTATAACTGCTTCTTGACTGCCCAACTCATTTCTGCTTAGCCCCAGTGAGCAGAGTTAGGACTAATGGGGTAGATGTTGCAATTTGGGGGGTTAGACTCCCTAAAGAGCAATGACTACCTTGCTGGTTCTAAAACAAAGGCTCGATGAACACATTGTTCTAGGCGACTGCTGAGGCCCCTTAACTCTGACACTCTAGGAGTTCAATACTGTCCTACAATCACGTCTGGTCACCACATTGCAGGATGGATGTGGATAAGCTCTGCACAAACCCCCCATGCACTGGGTGGACCCTAGAGTCAGACCTGAGGGTGAGAAGGCATGGATGGGTAGTACCATGAACCCCTGGAGAGAGATCACAGCACCTCCAGCCACAGGATCACGTAGTCACAAAAGGGATCTCAGCAAACGTCTCCAGAAGCCCTGGCACCCCACCGGCTGGATCACAGGCCCCCTCCAGCACAGCGGCATCTGACAGCACCATCAAAGTAATTCTCAACTTTCATCCTCTCCCACCCCTGAATCTTATGAACAATATAGAATTTTAGGCACTGGCGATCTTATACTACACGATGTTGACCTTTCAAAGTCTCACACACATACACACACACACACACACACACACACACACACACACACACACACACACAAAACTCACGAGGGAAAACGCTGTCCACTTGGAGAGTCTGCATGAGGATCGAAGCAGACTATTCGGTCGCTTTTTGTGTTGTTGTTTCTGCTTTCTCATGATTCCTCTCGTTGATTCTAATTCTTCTTTACATCATGACTAATATGAAATATATATAATATATAACTAATATATAATGATATATAAATACATAATAATATATTATATAATAATTGATTATATACTAATTTTAATTTATTATATATTAATATATAATTAATACATTAATATTGATTACTATAAAATTATTATAGTAACATATAATTTAATATATTTGATATTGATGTGTATGTTTAGCCTATCTCAGATTACACACTGTTTAAGGGAGGGGGGAAGAAAGGGGTGGGTGAGAAAATCTTACAGAAGTGAATATTGAAAATTAAAAATCAATTAAAAATACTAACAGCATCTGGATTCCAGGATTGTTGGAGGTGACCAAATGAGAAAATATATGCAAAGTGCTTTGCAAACCTTAAAGCACCATGTAAATGGTGGCCCTGGGATTCTACGGGAGGACTTCAGTGGATGTATTGACAGCAGCATAACCTAAAGAATTCCAGGAAATTAAACAGATTCTCCTGTTTGTCGAGGAGTAGAATGCTATTGACCGATGAAAACTTCATGCAGGCAGGAATCCCACTAGAATTATGAGCACTATCCAAAGATGCAATGATTGACAATGAGATATTACTGACTGCATGAGACTAGGCGGCTGAGTGGGTAGAGAGCTGGACTTGGAGTTAGGAAAACTTGGGTTTGAATCCTGCCTCAGATTCTACTAGCTGTGTAACCTTGGGCAAGTCACCTACCTATCTCAGTCTCATATTTTTCATCTCTAAAATGGGGTTATTAAGATTGTTAGGAGGACCAAATGAGATAACATGCAAAGCCCTTTGTAAATCTTAAACCTCTACAGAACCATTCAGTCACCAAGTATTTAAGTATCTGAAATCTCACCTGAGCAGAGGTAAGTACACTATCCCCCATCACAGACACACACACACACACACATCTTTCTTCCATGATAACCAGGTCCCTGTCATCACAGAACATTTTCTCCACCTCCATAATTAGTCGTGAACACCTGAGCTTCTCCTGGGAGAATGAAGATCTCCCAAACTGGGACATTCCAAAGCCTCTCCCAGCCCTAATCTTCCTGCCCTTCCCTCTTGTTCTCTTGATCCCTACAGAGAATCCAGTCCAATTCCTTTCCCCACATAGTGACCATCAGGCACAATTCTTTTGCAAAGGATGAGGCAGTCTTCAGATCAGTATTCATTATGCATACACAGGATAATATTAAGATTGTTTGCTCTGAAACAGCAGCTGTCTATATAACTTCTTTTCCCAGCTTCTTTCTTCTGAAAATGGTGCACGACAACCAGTGCCCTTCCAGACTAGAGATCTCTTTTTCCTCCTAAAATAATGCCATATCTAGGGGATTCCCCGCTAATCCTTGCAGCCTTGTCTGGGAGGGCTTCCACATATTCCTTATATCCTCCTTATATCCTCCAACACAAGTTGTCATCTCTGAGTTTTATGTCTTCCAAAGAAAAATCCTGAAGACTTTTCAAGATTGGCTTTTCCCATTCTTTCTGGAGATTTCTCTCATCTTTTCTGGTATTGCTTGGCCTATACGGAGGCAGGGAGGTATTAAGGATGGCATGCTGGACCTAAATTCAGGATCTGGGCAGTCAGCCAGCTCTGGGTACAAGGTAGACCAGGGCTTGGCACAGCCTGCCTGTGTGACCTTGTGTCAAATGCTCAGGGTCCCAAGTAAATTTCTAAGATGAAACCTTCAATTTGCTTTGGTGGGTGAAGTTCCTCTACTGTAAAAGCCCCTTTAACCAAGATAATCAGAGGTCTAGCTATAAAAGTCATCCAGAGTCCCTCCCTCCTTCATGATCCATACTGAATAACAATTCCGGGCACAGAAGAAATTTGCCAGCTTATAATGGTCCTTCCTCTTCAAGAAAAAACCTGGACAACCCAGTTGATACAAGTCTGATTTGGAACCCCTGTCCCCTTTTGCTTGGACCTAATAACATGATGGAACCCCTTAAAAACCTATCCTTGTCTAGCCACCCCCATATCTCCCAAGCTACAGTTTTTAACAGAAAGCCAAGAGCTGTTTCCTTCTCCTTTTTATGGCACAATTATTAACTAGCCAGAAACACTAGCAGCTCATCTATCAGACCCAAAAAATGAATAAATGTTTGATGGATTAAGGCTAGAGCCAAAACACTAGGATTTTATTGGAGTTACAGTATCTCGCCAGAGCATGCCCATTTATCAGCCTCGTGTTACCATGCCATTACCTGTGATAACAGGAAGATATTTTTCTCATTATTTAATAATGCCAGCCCTCAAATAAATAGCAGAACATTAAAAACAGATGTGAAAATGTGACATTTTGTGTCAGGTTACAGTTCATAGTTGCTAATTTTTAAGTTTCCGGTTACTTTGAAAAGCTGGTTCCTGAAACTTGTCAAGGATTGGGAGTTAAAGTCTTAATATGCTTATGAGACAAGAGTATAGAAATTAATTCCTGACCTGGTATTAATTGACTTAGCAAGCAAAGGATCAACAAGTTGGAGGCAAACCAGGGAACAGAGGGAAGGTTCTCTGTCCAGAGATGCCCACTTCGTTGTTCAATTATTTCCTCCTCCCTCTTTGCCCTTCTCAGCTAATGACCTGAATGCAATTAATCCCATCCCTGGGTCAATAACTTTATGCTTAACTGGCCCCAAGCCCCTGAGGAGCCTGCCTTCCTCCCTACTCCTCAGATACCAAAAAAAAACTTCCTCCCCCAGTGATGCTCCTGGAACAGGCCACCAGGGCCACGAAATCTGAGCTCAGCCCATCCTGAGCTGGACAGTTCTTTAGGGGGGCAGGAAGGTGGGCACCAGGAGGCAGAGGCTCCAACCACTGATGGTGATCGTCCTCAGCAAGACATCTTGGAACCAGAGGGCCTACATGAAAGGCTCTCCCAGTTACTGGCTGCTCTTGGGCCTTATCCATGAAGGCAGAACAGCCCCCTTCCCATTGCCATGTTCCCTCTCCAGTCTCCTAGGGCTTTCATCCCTCTGCCAACCTCTGTGCCATGTGATTGTGGAGGGGCAAGTTGGTTGCCTTGACCTATTGTAACTGAGTAAGGGAAATACCTTTGGGAGGATAGGGTCCAGAGTCAGTCACACTTAGCTTGAATGATTTGGATCAGCCTTGTAATCGAAGATGGGGGGTCAGATTAGGAGTCAGGAAGACCCGGGCTCAGATGCTACCCATGACACACATTGGCAGGGCAGGTCATGATCATCTCAATGCACTAAACAGTTCTGAATCTCAACTCCAAATAAACAAATAAGATGCTTATTTGCACAAATAAAGGAGAGTTCCCTACGAAGATATAATCATGACTATGGGTGTAAAATAAACTGAACAAAAGATAGCAGCAACAAAAGACACCAAATTACTGATCTTCCTGTGAATGGGAGTGAAAGGGGGGCAGAGAAATGGCAGAAGAGGAGGAGAAACATGCGCACCCCTGGAAGGGTGGACCAAGCTAAGTTGCTACAGGTCAGAGCAATAGCATCTGGAAAAGAGGTGGGGCAAATGGGAGGCTCCGCTTTGAAGGGGGGGACAGAAAGGAGGTAGGAGGGTACCCTCAGAATTCCTTGCCAATAGGACCAGGTGCTAACAATCTCTACAACTATTGATGAAAATCACTTCCTGTGCAATGGGGCCATTGTGACCAAGGGTGATTCACGGATGACTTATTAGACATGAAAGTCATCCATTCCTCAGAGAGAACTCACAAAAGCACAAATCCAAGTTCAGTTTGATTTGAAAATATGATTGTTTTTCTAATCCAAGCCATATTCTTGGATTTTTTTTCATGCGACCCAGCAGGGCACTTCCTGGGAAGTGGGGGCTCTCAGACCCTAGATGGATCCAGGCTTGGTGTCATGTCAGAGCATTCATGTTGATCTCATTAAGCAGGGTCAGTTGCCCAAGTGGGGAGTTCATAGCGATGCACGTCAGCAGAGATCCAGGGAGGGAAAGCACTTTCCAAGTACCAGGAAGGGTGGCGGGGGTCTCTGTGTCATCTTTTAAAAGTTCCCAGCCTGTGCTCAGATGTCACCGGCCTGATGGATCCCATCCAAGGTTTCCTTGGAAGCTGAGGACATGGATTTGTGTTAATGTTAACTAATTAGTAACACTCATTATGGCAGATCTCTGTTGGTCCTGAGGAGTTTCATTAAATAGTTTTGAAAAGATTGAGCAACAGAAGGACCCAGGATGGCCAGGGCACCCAAGCACATGGATTTCATTTTGGGTAAAGGCTGGAGAGCAGGGAAGATGCTGGCTTTGTTGCTTTAGGCCAATGATGGAGGTTAACTGAAAATTCCAGCTGAATCTGGACTACCCATTTTATAAGGGACACTCAAACTGTGAAGGGTTATCAAAGTGTTTCTCTTTCTTTCCTTTTCTTTTCCTTTCTTTCTTTTCTTCTTCCTTTTCCTTTCTCAATTGGAGAGTTAAGGAGATTATGACACTATGAAAAATAGTCTATCTGTAAGGAAGATGCTGCTTTCTTGGATATACCTTGGTGGAAGAGTAGGAGAAGCACTTCAGTGTGGAATCAGGGGACCCAGGGGGTAATTCTGGGCATTGTGCTGCAAGGCCTTGGCTAAGTCACTTTCTTTTTCTGGCCCTTTGTTACCGCCTCTTTAAAAAGAGAAGGAAGGAAGGAAGGAAGGAAGGAAGGAAGAGGAAAGAAAGAGACAGAGAAAGAACACAGAAGAAAAGGAAGTTCAGGAGGAGATAAAAGTAGGGCAGTTTTGTTCCTACCAGGCTAAATTTAATTTTAATTTAATTTAATTTACATTTTTAAAAAAATCTCTAGGACCCCAAATCAGATAATTCTTTTTGTAATTTAATTGGGATGACATTAAATAAATACATTAGATTTTTTAAAAATAAGAATGAGTGCTTTTTCTGCATATATTAAAAATGATCATATGATTTTTGTTTTGTTACTGATGTGATCACTTAAGCTGATAGTTTTCCTAATATTGAGCCAACCCTACTTTCCTGATATAAATTCCACCTGGCTGTAGTGTATGGTCTTTAAAACATATTGTTGTGATCTTCTTACTAGTATTTTATTTAACATTTTTGCATCCATATTTTTTGGGGGAGATTGGCTGCATCTAATAAATTTTAAAATGTCTCATCGTTCTCATTATTTTTAATAAAATCATTAATTGTAAATCTCTAGGACTATGGATGAAAACTTCACAAACTTCACAAAACAAAAGTTCATATATTAATAAACAATTCTCTTTGTTTTGTATGTTGAAATGTTTGGTTTTGTTTAGTTCAAAATAACAAAGAAATTTTAAAAAATAAATTTAAAAGACCCAAAGAAAGAGAAGTAAGGGGAGAAAGAGGAGATAGAGAAGATGAAAAAGGAGGAGGTGGAGAAAGGGAAGGAGAGAAGGAAATGATAGAGAGAAAAAAGGGGAAAGGGAGAGAGAAAAAGAGAGGGAGAGAGAAAGAGGGAGGGGGAGAGAGAAAGGAAGGACAGAGAGTAAAAAGAAACCTTCACATAATACTTTTCCTATCTGAATCCTGTATCCTCATTGGACAAAATGAGGGACTTAGGCCTGGGGAGGGGGTGGTCGTGGAATGTCTTCTACCTCTGAACCTATGACTGTCCCATTTCCCCAGCATAACTCCTTTTCTGGGTCTCCCTTCCACACCTCTAAGATGAAGGGACTAGCCACCATGAGCTCTGAGGCTTCTCCCAGCTCTGCATCTCTGATCCCCCATCTCAACTATACAATGCTAGCGATGGCCAGACACACAGGAACACAGCCAACTCAGGCCTCTGCTCGAGATCCAGAGCAGTCCAACTGGTGTGGATTTTATGGGCTACACAGCACACATTTGTCTTTCAAGTAGGCCAGAAAATGTTGTCTTCTACAGTGTCAGAAAGGAGAAAGGACTCTCCTGTACACACATCCCTAGGAATGACAGCCCTGGTTTTGTGACATAGAGGCTAATGCAAGGTTAATCATCAGTCAATCAATAAACATTTATTAAACACTACTCTGTGCCAGGCACCGCACTGAGCACTAGGGACACAAAGAGGACAAAGGCAGTCCCTGTCCCCAAAGAGCTCACAATCTAACGGGGGAGATACCACATACACAAAACAAGCTGTATACAGGATAACTAGGGAAGGACCTAATAGAGAAAAGGCTCTGGAGTTCAGAGGGGCTTGAGGACAGTGGGACTGTAGTGAGGCCTTAAAGGAAGGAAGCCAGGGGTCATGGTCTCCAGCTGGCCTTCCTCTCACATTGTCGCCATTCTGCGGGTTATATTAACAACAGCGGCAGATTTATACGATGCCAGGTTCGTCTCATTTTGTCCCCCTGATGACCCTGGGAGGAAGGTGCTCTGATTATGCCCATTTTATGGATTTGAATGTTTGGCCCTAAGAATAACTGATATTTAGAGAGACCTTTCATTTTGACAAATGCCTACACACATTACAGAGTCACAGCTGGAGCGGATCTCCGAGGCATCGAGTCTAACACCGTCATTTTATAAGGGGGAAAATGAGGTCTAGAGAAATAAAGGGACTCTCCAAGATCCCACAGGGAGCGAGGGATATAACCTGGATTTGAACTCAGATCCTCTGCTGATGTCTTTGGATTCTCAAACAGCCCTGGAAGTCATTTTATCATTTCTATAGGTGACTCTCAGTGCTAGCAGCAGGATTACCATTTCTATCTTGCAGAGGAGAACATGGAGCCTGAGAGAAAGGGGCTAAAGTGATTTATATATGTCCACACAACCAGATGTGCATCAGGATTCGAATTCAAGTCTGCCTGGAGATGGAAGCCTGCCATCTTTTTAGCAATCAACAAACAGTCATGTATCAAGTGCTTACTATAAGCTGGAGAAGAGAAGTAGAAATCCTCCCCTTCAGAAGCTCACATTCTCATGAGCAATAAAAATGATGGTTGGTATTTATACGGAACTTTAATGTTTGCAAAATGCTTTGCATATATGATTTCATTTGGTCCTCACAACAAAGCTAGGAGGTAGATGCTATTATCTCCTTCTTACGTATAAGGAAACTGAGGCTGAGAATGAGTGACTTGTCCAGGGTCACACAGACAGTATGTGTCTGAGGCAGAATTCAAACTCATTCTTCCCAAGTCCACTTCCAGAGCTCTGTGCACTGTGGGACCCCTAGGTACCTCCTCTCCTGATAGAACTATCTACCACCCTTAGACAAAGTTTCCCCCAAATCAGCAGTGATGGGGGCTTAGATGGCTGCTCCCTAAGAGATGAAACCTTTGATGTCTCCAACCAATGCAAAGCAAGAATAGAACAGATTTTCCCTCCCACTGAGATTCAGTCATCCAAAAGAGCATGGTGGGAAAAGGGGTGGGTCCCTTAGATAATAAGAGCAAGGCATCACGGCAACCAGCCCAAGTACTCCGTTGGTTTCCAAGTTATAGCCAGAGAATTTAGAGAAGGTTTCAGCATCTTGGGGGAAGAGGACCCTCTGAGGTGAACATATGGGAAAATATGTTCCACAACATAGGTCTGCAGGGAAGCGTAGTGATCTGCATTACTAGAGGGAGTGCAGACATGACTGAGACCACAGTTGTATCAGAATATATTGAAGTTGCCTATCACTCCAAAAGTAAAAGGTGAAAATTTGAACCAAACTCTGTCTGTGGTCATAAATTCCCCTTTCTTTTTTCTCCACCACATAGGAAGCAGAAGCAATAAGATGGACAGGCTCCTTTGGCTCTGCATCCTCATCAAAGGTGTTTCTGGCACCATTTGAAACAAAATATGGAAATGAATCCATTTAATAAGTGGAGTATACAACGTGCAATGTGTGCTACCTTCTAGACGTAATCAGCATAGCCTAGACTTCACATACAGTGCTGGAAGCCAAAGACACATGTGGCTTGACCACATTTGCTGGACCATCTCTCTAAATGCTGCACACCACACTCAGAATCTGTTGTAGGAAAATTACGCAAAGACAAGAGGGATCTGTGCCTGTGTCCATGTAGAAAATGGCCTGAGTGGGAACATCATCCACCAGCACAGATCACAAACCACCCACAACTTAGCCGTGAAGGCCAAGGGAAGTGTATCTGGAGATTTAAGTGAATTTCCCAGGGTCAAAAAAGTGTCAGAGTTGGGATATAAAGTAACTTGCTCTGAGTCTCAGAAGTTGGAAGTAGAGTAGTGGACACCATAATGGACTTGGTATCAAAAAGATCTGAATTCAAATCCTGCCTCAGAACCATGAGATGAGTGACCCCTGTCACCAACCCCCCAGGTGAGATTCTTAACCTCTCTCAGCTTTGCTTCTTTCCTTTGTCAGGGGGAGATAATTAGAGCTCCTCCCTCCCAGGGATGTGATCTGGGCCAGATGAGATCATTTGTATAAATTGCATTACAAATCCTAGAACAGGTAGAAAGTTATTTATTGTCATTCTTGCAGTTCTTATAATTTTATTTTCCTTCCTAACTCTATGCACAACTAGAGTGAAATAACCTCAGTAAGACCTAGAACTTCCTTGCACATTCTGTGTTGACGTTTCAACTCCACAGGTGAGATCTGCATGGACAGAGAGGAGGGAAAGTGGACACTCAGGGTAGTAGAAAGACTTGCCCCATCACAGTTTCCTGGAGAAATAGGCATCCTGTGGGGGAAGGAGCCAAGAATACAGAGTAGAAAGATGCACATATGCTAGCTCTTATCCCACAGTCCATAAAATACCTGTAAAGAAGAATTCTCAACAAATTCTAGAGCAGCAGAAGCCACAGAACAATGGAGTGGAGAAGATTTCTATCCCAGAGAGGGAAAGGTCTGTTGCACACCAGACCTGGAGCATAGCCCAGCCCTGCCTTGGCCATGGGGCATAGAAAGCAGCAGATCTGAGCAGGCTTCAGAGGCAGAATTTCCAGCAGCAGTACAGGTCCCTCAACTCATAGGCACCGAAGGTCAGTGAGAGGGTCTTTTTGGCTGGCTGAGAGGGGAGCAGGGTGTCCCCATAACTCAGGTCTCCTCAGGAGAGGCAGCAGCAGGCAGGGCTCCCAAACCAGGCAGTAACCCTTATCCATTATTGAAGGTCTCCTCATAAACCCCCTGAGGGACCTGAACCCTGTGTGGTGGCCCTGCTCCCACCTGAGCAGCTGATCTTAATCTCACACTGAATAGCAGCCCTTCCCCCACTCCCCCTTCCCTGCCTAAAACTCCTGAGGCTTTGAAACAGCTCATCTGAATATCAGCCCCCAGTGCTGGCTTGGCAGAACTGCAGGCAAGGTGGTTGTGGAGAGGAAACTCAGAAGTCAAGTAACTGTCTGGGAAAATGCCCCAAAAAAGGAAAAAAAATAAGACCTTAGAAAGTTACTTTCTTGGGAAACAGGTGTCTTCCCCCATCCTTTCAGATGAGGAAGAACAAGGCATACTGTCAGAAGAAGTCAAAGTCCTTGCCTCCAAAGGGAACTTAAACTGACCTCAGGCAATCGAAGGCCTTAAAAAAGCAAGTTAGCATCTTACTAAAGGAGAACCAAAAAAATGCTGAGGAAAATAACAGCTTTAAAAAGAGGCTAACTCAATTGGAAAAAGAGATCCAAAAAGCCAATGAGGAGAAGGAGGCTTTAAAAAGCAGAATTAGCCAAATGGAGGAGAAGGTCCAAAAGCTCATTGAACAAAATAATTCGTTAAAAGAGAGAATTGAGTTCAGGGAAATGAATGACTATGAGTTAAACCAAGAAGTTAGCAAACAAAACCAAAAATTTGAAAAAACTAGAAGATAATGTGAAACATCTCATTGGAAAAACAACTGACCTGGAAAATAGATACAGGAGAAATCATTTAAAAATCATTGGACTACCTGAAGGCCATGATCAAAAAAGAGCCTAGACATCATCTTCCATGAAATTATCAAGGAAAACTGCCCTGATGCTATAGAATCAGAGGGCAAAATAAATATTGAAAGAATTCACCGATTACCTCCTGAAAGAAACCCGAACAGAGAAACTCCTAGGAATATTATGGCCAAATTTCAGAGTTCTCAGATCAAAGAGAAAATACTGCAAGCAGCTAGAAAGAAACAATTTGAGTACTGTGGAAATACAATCAGGATAACACAGGATCTGGCAGCTTCAACATTTAGGGATCAAAAGTCTTGGAATGGAATATTTCAGAGGTCAAAGGAACTGGGATTGAAACCAAGAATCACCTACCCAGAAAATCTGAGTATAATACTTCAAGGGAATAAATGATCATTCAATGATAAAGACGACTTTCAATCACTCATATTGAGGAAAAGACCAGATCTGTATAGAAAAATTTGACTTCCCAAGACAAGAATCAAGAAAAGCATGAAAAGGTAAACAGGAAAGAAAAACCATAAAAGACTCTCTAAAGCTGAACTGTTTACATTACTACATGGAAAGAAAATATTTTTAACTCTTGAATCTTGTCTCAGTATTTGGGTAGATGGAGAGATTGTACATACACACACACACACATACACATATATAGATAGAATACAGGGTGTGTTATATTAGAAGAGATGATATCCACACACAAAAAAATAAAATAAAAATTAAGGGATGAAGGAGGAAAATTCCATGAAGAGAAAGGGAGAAATGGAATGGGGCAGGCTATAACTCATAAAAGAGATAAGAAAAATCGTATTCAATGGAGGAAAAAAGGGAGAAGGGGAGAGGGGAAAAATGAATCTACTTTCTCCAATGTGACTGAATTAGGGAATAACATGCTCACTAAATTTGTTATGAAAATTTATATCACACCACAGGAAAGTAGGAGAGGAGGCAACAAGTGGAGTGAGGGGAATGTTAGAAGGGAGGATAAATGAGAGAAGGGAGTCACTAGAAATAGGCATCTTGAACAAAATGGACCAAGAGGACAGTGGTTGTTTCTTGACCCCAGAAATAAAATGTTGTAGCAAAAGTCTAAAAGGAGTCTTGACTTCTTCCAGGAAGTCAGACAATCATAGATTTAGAGCTGAGTCCTTAGAAATTATTAAACCCAATGGCCTCATTTTACAGATGGAGAAATTGAAGCCCAGAGAAATGATGTGATGGAGGCAGAGGTTTCTCTTTCTTTGCATATATTCAAGCAGATACCATATTACCAGGTATGCTGCAGAAGGGAGAGGGCAGAGGGATAGAAGGCCCCAGAGGGAGGTGCCTGCCAACTTTGAAATGTTATGATTTTATGACAGTAGTGCATCAACTGATCTACCCAGTCTCCTGCCCCTAATTTCACTGGTTACAACCTCCTGCCTCACACTATTTATTAGTACATTCCTTTCTCTGTCCAGAGACTCCATACAAGTTCTGGGCCAACTCCTGAGGGCACTTTGTCAAGAAAGTGCCTTGCTTAGAGGAAAAGCATTTCAATTAATTACGTGCACCCCTAATTCGCTAAAGACAAAGGCCAAAGCTGTCAGTTAATTGATCGTTAGTTGCCCTTTTCTTCTCCAAAAAGACTGTCGAAAATGATCTAATAGCAACAGATTACTTCATTCCAGGACAATTCTTTAATATGGCCTGGGAAACTTGCCCCCTTGTCTTCTTCCACTGGTATAATCTGCGTGTGTGTGTGTGTGAGTGTATGTCTGTGCATTTGTGTGTGCATGCAAATGTGTATTGAGACACCAGGTAATGGGATGGGGACTCTCACAGAAATAAAATGCCTTTGTTAATGTTTTTTGAGTAACATGATTTCAGGACTAGAAAGGATCTGAGAAACCACATAGTTTTACTTCTTCCTGACCCAGAATCCCATCTCCTATACATACCACACATGGGCCCCTCTCCTGCCACCAGCTCCTGGGGCAGCAGCTCCAGTGAGATCCAGAATCACACAAGTGATGAAAGGTAGGCTGGACTGGATTCCTCAGACTTCTCAATGAAACAAAACAAAGGACCACCTTGCAATATCAACCATCTACTAGTGTTGGTGATTGGCTGTATGAAGATCACCCAGATTGTGAGGAGGAACACCAAGGGACACTGAACACCGCAAGAGGCAGCAAGATAGCACAATGGATAAAGAGATGGTCCTGGAGTTAGGAAGACTCAAGCTCAAATCCTGCCTCAGACACTCACAGTGACCCCAGGGAAGGCCCTTTAACCTCCAGGGCCTCAGTTTCCTCATATGGGACATGGTCTGGATGGCCTCTAAGGCCTCTTCCCCTCAACCAGTGATACGATGAATTTCTAACAACTAATGACCCATGAAAATGAATTGGGGCAAACTTGTCAATACGGAAGTGGACAACTGAAAAAGAGGATGATCCCAGGCTGAATGTAAGAGCTAACTGGAGGTAAGTGTGAGAGCTGCCCAACGTGGTGACCAACACCATGATGGATTTGGGAGAGCACACTGATGGCACAGGCAGCTATGAGAGGGTGGAAACCAAATTATTAGAAGTCTATACACTGTATGTGTAGAACCTATATAAAATTGCATGCCATCTCAGGAAGGGAGTAGGGAGATAGGAGGGAAGGAGGGGAAGGAAGGTGAAAAAATCTAAGTTATTTAGTAGTGGTTGTAGAACAATGAAGATAAATAAAAGAAAAAAACAAAAAACAAAAAAATGAAGTCTGTACACTTAAGGAGATCACAGAGATGTCTGAGGATCTGCATTTTTGAATTGTTTCTTTCTGGCTGCTTGTAATATTTTCTCCTTGACCTGGGAACTCTGGAATTTGGCTACAACATTCCTAGGAGATTTCTTTTTGGGATCTCTTTCAGGAGGTAATCAGTGAATTTTTTTCCATTTCTATTTTACCCTCTGGTTCTAGAATATCAGTGAAGTTTTCCTTGATAATTTCTTGGAAGATGATGTCTAGGTTCTTTTTTTGATCAGGGTTTTCAGGTAGACTAATAATTTTTAAATTGTCTCTCCTGGATCTATTTTGCAGGCCAGTTGTTTTTTCAATGAGATATTTTACACTGTCTTCTATTTTTTCATTCCTTTAGCTTTGTTTTGTAATTTCTTGGTTTCTCATAAAGTTTTTAGCTTCCATCTGCTCCATTCTAATTTTTAAAGAGCTATTTTCTTCAGTGAGCTTTTGAACCTCCTTTTCCATTTGGCAAATTATGCTTTTTAAAGCATTCTTCTCTTCACTGACTTTTTGGACCTCCTTTGCCATTTGGGTTAATCTATTTTTTGGGTCTTCTTTAGCAAACTGTTGACTAGATTTTCATGATTTTCTTGCATCACTCTCATTTCTCTTCCCAATTTCTCCTCCACTCCTCTTACTTGATTTTCAAAATCCTTTTTGAGCTCTTCCATGGTCTGAAAACATTGCATATTTTTTAGAGGTTTTGGATGTAGAATGGATGTCTTCCTCTGATGGTTTTGTTCTTCCTCATCCAAAAGGATGGAAGAAAATACCTGTTCACCAAGAAAGTAACTTCCTATAATCTTATTTTTTTTCCCTTTTTTGGACAAAGGACTTTTGAGTCATTTGACAAGTGGAATAAGGACCTGTAAGTTCTCAGTTCCTCCAAGGTGGCACAATCAAGGGAGGGGAGTTTGTTCATCTCCTGGCCTGTGCTCCACATTCTTACCGATACTAAGGATCTGGGAGTAGGATTCCATCTCCATTCACCACCAGCTCCACCACACCAGCACTCTTCCTCATCCTAGGACTACCACTCAGAACTGAGACCCAGATCAGCTGCTCGATTCCCCCAGGTCTTTAGACTGCCCTGAGGCTGGGAGTGGGGCCTGACTGGGCTCCCGTCTTACCCAGGTAAAAGAGCTTTCTTACTGACCTTTAAAGTTGTCTTTGGTATTTGTGGGTTGAGAAATCTGCACACCTCAGCTGCTGCCCATGATTCATGCCATGAAGCCTACTCTAGTCCTGTCTGAGCCACACGCCAAGGCTGGGCTGTGCTCTGCTCTGAGCCAGGTGAGACAGACCTTTTCTGTCAGCTTTCCAGGCTGTCTTGGGTTGGAAATCTCTTTTGCTCTGTCATTTTGTGGCTTCTGTTGCTCTAGAATTTGTTTAGAGTCATTTTTACAGGTATTTTATGGGCTATGGGGGGGAAGAGCTAGAATAGGTCAACTTTCTACTCTGCCATCTTGGCTCTGCCCTCAATGATACACATTCATGAATAATTATTAGGCCATTTTCCTTTATATCAAGCCACCTTTGTCCATTCATCCTAATACTGCGCTCTCATGAAAAGTACAGTCCCTAATTCACATGACAGCCCTTTAAATACTTAAAGACAGAATGCCTACCCACCTTCATCCTTTTCCCCTCCATCTCCAGGCTAGCCACCCCCACCAGCCTCATCTGACCCTCATTTACCACAAATGTGATGGTCTTCCCCATGCTGGGCTCCTGCTCTGGACATTGTCCAATTTATCAAAAGCATGTCCCACATAACTTGCTTTACCTCAGTTTCATTATCCACTAAATGTAGTAGTCAGACTCGATATTCTTTAATGACCCCACCAACTCACACATTCTATGACTTTGGACCTCACCACCAGCATCATTAATGGTATATCTGAAAGTCTTTCTCAGTTCTAAATCTAAATCCATGATCTGTGATGAGTTTGCAACACAGACCTATGTCAACAGAGGCCTTAATTAAAATGTGGAGTGGTATCCCTGTTTCCTTGCTGGTACTCCATGCATTCCAAAATTAATAAAGTCACATCACAAAACCATTTTCTACCCTCACACCTCCTGTAGGGGTCTAAAATGCAAGCAACTTTCTCAAAAAGTCTGGTTATGATCTTTGAGATGAATGGGGAGGGACTGTCTGTATTTCACATTAGGCAAAAGGTATAAACAATGAGTGAGGAGGCCCTGAAATGTTCAGTACAGGGAAAGAATTGTACTAAGCACCAAGGATCAGATCTCAAAACCCAGGTATCCACGTCCTCACTAGACTTCCATTCTAAACGGCAGAGAGAGCACATTGGCCAACGGGCCTTTTGGTGTTCAGGGATGCTATTCACAGAGGGACTTTTGGCTCCTGATAATGTCTTTTGTCCACTCTGAGCACTCCCTCATTGGTACATTTATGCTTCATTATATACAGGGAAAATGCTTTCAGTTATCACTTATGACTCAAAGTTTGAATGGAGTAACTTGAGTAAGGGGAGAGTTGAGGGCACGTATCTATAGCTTAATTACTGGAGGGAATACCTTCTCGATGCTGATTAGCAGCTCATTCTTGCATTACAGTTTTTGAGAGCTGCCTGGGTGAAGTGATCTGCCCAGGATCATTCAGTCAGCATGGGTCAGAGGCAGTGCTTGAGACCAGTTTTTCCTGATGTGAAGGCCAGCCTTCTACCCCTACGCTGCCATTCCTCTCTTTAATGGTGATTATTCACACATCACTTCAAGCATTTTGGCACACTTTACTCATAGTTATTGGGACTTTTATATCCACTTTGCAGATGTGAAAGTTGAAGCTTAGAAAGTCCAACAGCTTGCCTAACAACACTGACATGATATATATCAGGACTGGGATTTGAACAATGTGTGGCAGTGGAAAGGGTGTTAATTAGAGAGTGAGCAAACCACTTATCATCACCTGGTCCTCCTGGTCAACTCACTCTATCTCTTTTTGCCCTCCGTTGGCTTACATGACCTTGGAGGTCCTCTCCTCTGCCCTTAAATCTCTGCCCCTCTAATCCAGTGAACACAGGACCATTACTGACACTTACCATCATGCATGCATGCTCTTCTATCAGCTTAAGGAGCTAATTCTTTTAAAAGGGCTGAGAAACCACAGCATGCTTTTTATTAAAAAAGGGTAAAATCTGAGGACAATCATTTCTGATACTGCCCCCTTACTCAAGTTACTCCATTCAAACTTTGAGTCATAAGTAATAACTGAAAGCATTTTCCCTGTATATAATGAAGCATAAATGTACCAATGAGGGAGTGCTCAGAGTGGACAAAAGACATTATCAGGAACCAAAAGTCCCTCTGTGAATAGCATCCCTGAACATCAAAAGGCCCGCTGGCCAATGTGCTCTCTCTGCCATTTAGAATGGAGTCTAGTGAGGATGAGGATGCCTGGGTTTTGAGATCTGATCCTTGGTGCTTAGTACAACCCTTTTTATGTTCATGGGATTTCATTTTCCCGTAGGTGAGTTTCCATGGTGCTGGTAGGTAGGTATGCGTCCGTGGGCTCGGGATTTAGGGACTGAAAGTGGTGGGAAGAAAGGTGCTGATGTTAAAACAAAACCTTGAATATTTCACATGCCGAAAGGATAATTTCCCGAGAATTCTAGAGGGAGCAAAGTAGTATCTCCCTGCTCCAAGGTAAAGAACCAAGAGCTTATTCATGAGGTTTTTTTTCCATGATCTATTTCCCAGATCTCCCTTCTTACATGGTTTGCTTCCTAAAAGCAAACACGCACACACACACACACACACACACACACACACACACACACAATTTTACTCTATTGCTGTCCAATTTCCTGTAGGAAATCACAATCACAGTATTATTCACTAGTTTCTGGATCCCAATATGCAAACATAGCCATGAGAAGGAGTGTGATAGAGAAAGGAGAGTGGGGAAATGTTTCCCCTTTCTCCCATTTCTGAATCAAGCCATCTGGATGTTATGGCTAGTCTTATAAGGGCTTCAGCTGGACAGGATCCGCCAAGATCTCAAATCTGGTATCCTTGACTTAAAAAAAAATGCAAGGCCAGTTTTTTTTTAATTGAGAAGCATAAATTCCCTGCCAAGGAAATGAACCCTTAGCCAGAGTCTGTTATGCCTTTCATATGTTCCTTTATAAACAAAAGGGATAGACAAGTAGGTAAACCATGAAACCCTCAACTTCCTGCCACATGACAGAAAATCCCTCCCCAGTTCCCATCAACAAACACTAATTATGATGCCATTAGCATAATCAGATCTTCTGTCATCATTCTTTCATATCATGGCTCCATCATCATGGAGATGTTAGATGGAGGACAAGAGAATTATAGAAACCAGTTTGGGCTTGTTTTTGAAAGCTCAATGACAACTAGCAAACATGGTCTATAAATAAGCATGTTGTCCTTTTGAAAAGAAAAACAATTAGTTTTGGTGCTTTACTGGCTTCTACATCTTGGTTTATATCCGAATCATTAAGGATCAGTGTCATCAAGCATAAACTGACATATCATGTTGAATGGACTATTATAAGAAGCACTTTCTGAATTTCAGGCTACATCCATTGGGTATATAAGCAAGTGAGCACTGACCATCCTTAATGTGGAAGCTTCAGTAAATGATGAGGAATTTAATATCAGTCATTCAGCAACCTTTGATTTCTATGTAAAATGTCTTTGATTCTCTCTTTAAAAGGACATAAAATAGAAACCCCTGAATATAGTTTATGGTCCTGACACACAGAGTAAAACCCCCAGACATTCCCTTATTCCACAATAAGATTGCTCACTGCCCTTGCTTCACCTGGTGTGAAGACATTTGAGCACCTTGGGGTGGTCAAAGCATATTTCCCAAAAGTACCATTAAATGTAGTTCAGGAATTTAAATCTGAAAAATGAGATCAGCAGCCTGGGCAGGGCACGTTCCTTTCTCCATTCGTCCCAACACTGCAATTTGGGGATTTATTAAATGACGTGCAAGAGCTGCCTTGTAAGTGGAACCTATAAAGTTGAACTCCAAAGGCATATTTTATGGGGATCATAAGATTTAGAACTGGGAAGGACCTTCAGGATCACTTCCTCCAGCCCTCTGATTCTACAGAAAAGAAAGCAGGTTAACAAAAGGTTAAGTGGATTACAGAGATCTGGAGCTCAAATCCAGGTTTCTTGATCTCCAATCTAGCCATGTCTTCATCAGACCATGATGCCTGGACAGTTTGTTTCCCACTTTTGCTAAGATTGTTGCTGTTTTAATGCTGTATTGGGGGAAAGGGAGGATCGAAGGAGAAACCAGAACCCTGCTTAGGCTGGTGGGAACCATGGAGATGGATACCAGACAGAAGCAAGCACTGCCCAATCTGTTTCCTTCCTGCTCACTTTGCAAAGGATAACTCTCTCTGGGCTGCACATGGCAGACATGGAGAAACTGGAGATAAGAAGATAGTCCAAGAGCAAGGAGCTCCCTTGGGTTCAGGAATCGGGGTCCTGGGGGAAGTGACAGACGGGCAGGGACCACCATCCTGAACCACTGAAAGAGGATGGAGGATGAACAGCTGCTATGGGATGAGAAAAGGGTAAATAGGAGATTGATTTTAAGACAGAGATCTCGCAAACTCTAGACCAATAAACAACCCTGATTCACGACAAAATTCTAGGGCTCCTTCTTGAAAGGATGGTTAGTGAGCATGTAGAAAAATAAGCTAGAAATGTAAGGCAAGTGTACATCAAACACAAGGTATGCCAACTAACCTCATTGCTTTTTTTCCTTGTTTTCTGACAAACTTCCTAGAGTTGGAGATCAGTGAAATGCTAAAGGTATATTTACCATTAAAAACAACTAGATGGCACAGTGGATCAAATGATGGACTTGGAGACAGGACACTCTTGAGTTCAAATCTGCCTTAGATGCTAACCAGATGTGTGACCCTTGGAAAGTGACTTAACCTCCATCAGACTCAGTTTCCACAACTGTAACATGGGGATATCTCATAATTGTTGGGAGGATCAAATGAGATACTATTTATAAAATACTTTCATACTTTAAAACATTAGATAAATGCTAGCTTCAATAAAGTTTTACCTTGATTTTAATAAGTAAGTAATACAGTATTGTGCATACAGAGTTGGACCTGGAGGCAGGAGAACAAAGGTTCAAATCCCGGAGGGAGAGGGGAGGAGAAAGGGGGGGAAGGAAGGAAGAAGAGAGAGGGATAGGAAGCGGGGCAGGGGAAAGAGAGAGAGAGAGAGAGAGAAAGAGAGAGAGAGAGAGAGAGAGAGAGAGAGAGAGAGAGAGAGAGAGAGAGAGAAACAGACATACATAGACAGCCAGATAAGCAAATGAATGACTGAATGAATAAAAACCATTATGGGAAACACACAAAAATTTCTCTTGAGATCTTGAGCAAGGCCAATGTAATAGCTGCCATTTGTACAGTGCTATAGGTTTTGCAAAGTACTTTCTGTCCTATAACTACTAGAGCAGCTAAGGATGAGGACAAGGTTTCCCAGCTCCTCTCTGCCCATTCTATGATCTTGTCCTCACAGTCTCTTTCACTTTTCAGCTCCCATGACCCGCATCTCCATTCTTCTTAAGCCATGCTCCAGGGTGGCTGCCGCTGGTCCAGAGCACCACTGCTCTTTCTACAAAGGCCTGATCTCTGAAATTGCCTTCTGATCTGTGTCTCCCAGTATAGACTTGGCAGGGAATTTAGTCCCAGGACTAAATTTTATAGTCCCAGGAAATCAAAATGATTTGGGCAAGATCCTAACAGGTAGCTAATGGAAGAAATTGAGACCATAACACTCAACTTTCAATATTTCATATTTCCTAGATGTAGAGCTGAAAGGACAGCAGAGGTCACTAATCTACTCCCTTCATACAAATGAATAAGGCCACATTGATAGTAATTGGAAATATGAGGCTCCTATTTCTCACTCCTTGACCTTTGGTCTCTGGGCTCCCCACTGGTCTCCTAAACTGTCAACTCTGCTCTGGTCTCACCTTCATCTCTGTCCCACGCTGCCTGCTCCAATGTTGTCATTTCCATCCTTCTACAGTTTCATGCCCTGCTGACCCTCAGTCCCTTCTGGTGCATCAACTCCAGTTGTTAGTTCAATCATTTCAGTCAGGTCTGATTCTTTCTTCATGGTCCCATTTGGGGATTTTTTGGTTTTCTGGAGTGGTTTGCCACTTCTTTTCCCAACTCATTTTATAGATAAGGAAACTGAGGCTAACAGGATTTAGTGACTTGTCCAGGATCATCTAACTAGCAAATGTCTGAGGTAATATTTGAACTCATGAAGATAGAGCCCAGCACTCTGTGCACTATGGTACCACCTAGCTACTAACTGATGCTCACCTGTAAAATGACTGATAATAAGTATGTTCCCTGGCTCACAAGGCTGTTCTGAGAATAGCATTTTGCAGTACTGAAGGTGTGGCAGAAATAGTTTATATCATCATGATCAGAACAACAAATAGAGGGTCAGGAAATTTGGACTTCCTGACAGGCTAAAGTCCTTTCTCTAACACCTTCCGGCTCTATGACTTGGATAATCCACCTAACTTCTCAGGCAAATTTCTAAGACTCTATATCACAAAGACTAAGTAACTGTCCGTACTGGGAGAGGGATTTTCCTCCCTGAGAGTTCCTTAAGCCAATGAAATCACAGGTCCAGAACCTGCAGCCTCCAACAATCATGGTTATCACATACCTTCACATACACTTGACTCTCCTGGCTGCCCTCCTAACTCTCTGCCTCATTTCTTGCCCCTCCCCTCAAGGACACTTCCCTCTTTCCCTGGGTTCTGATTCTTTTCCCTCTCCATTATTTCCCTAGTGATCTCCCCGACTCCCTATCGTTGTCACTCTCACTTGTAGACAGGGGATCCCCAGCTCAACATTTCCATCCCCAAACGACCTCCAGGGCTCTCAGCTCCAACTGGATGTCTTTTTATCATCTCAATCTCCATGGCATCGTCCCCCTCCCCCAACTTCCCTATGTCTATCAAAGGCATCATTACCTGCACTGTCTCTAAGGTGACCTTGGAATCATCTTGGGGAAGCCGTGTGACCATCAGGGGCAAGATGATTGGACCTGGAATCATTGAACTTGGCTTCAAATGCTCATCTACCCCTTGGGCAAGGCATGTCACAATAGCTAACATTTATATGGTACTTTATACCACACACTGCGCTAAATAGTTCACAGCTATGGACTCATTTGACCCTCACGCTAGCTCTGGGAGGTAGGTGCTGTTATTAACCTCATTTTACAGAGGGGGAAACTGAGGCGGGCAGGGTAAAGTGACTTGCCCAGTGTCACGCAGCTAGGAAGTTTCTAAGGCTGGATTTGAACTCAGGTCTTCCTGACTCCAGGCTCTATCAACTGGGATGCTGAGTCACTCTGGGCTTCAGCTTTTCCCTTTATAAAATAAGGGGGTTGAACTACAGTCATAGGGGAAAGAACTCCAAATTTTCAGTTCTAGAACCTAAGTTCCAATATCTACTCTATCATGTACTACATGCATTACCTTGAACAAGTCCTTCAGCTCTCTTAGAGTCAGGTTCTTCATCCATAAAATCAGAAGTTAGACCACATGGCACTTGAGACACCTTTCAGCTCTCAATCTATGATACTATGTGTGATTCTGTGACCTACAAAGTTCCTTCTGGCTCCTCATGTGGATCCCAGAACTCCCCACACAGAATTCCCTCAACCTCAAAAAGCCTAAACTAGGAAGCTTTGCTGGAAAAGACACTGTGAATACCCTGCCCTTTGTGATCTTTAGGGAAATCTCCCTTTGAAATAACTGGGTTCTATATGCCCTGAACCTCATGGCATTGGGCTTAAGTGCCTAAGCTGTCCTGATGGTGCTGTTGTGAGTGGTGTCCTAGAAGTCGTATCTACCATAGTGCTCCAGAGGGTCGGGACCAGCTTCTGGCTCAGTTTTCAACACTGCCCAGATGGCAGTAGTCACAGTGGCAGTCCCTGCAGCCTGCATCCTGGAGCACTGGTCTGACCAGAGCCACATTAAAAGAGAATGACAGGATCCCCTGTAATGCCTAAGGGGGCTGGGTGGGTGGGGTGTAGGCAGTTGCCCTTTAAAATGACAAGGCAGGAAGGAAACACCCACAAGCTTCTTTGTGTGCCCACATCCCAATCTCAGCTAGAGGAAGAAGGCCAGGGAGGGGTCTGAGGACATTCAGAAGGAATAAGAGAAAAGGGGTAGAAATATAGCAATAGCCAAAGTCTCACTGGAAGCTTGGCAACACAAACAGAGGGTCACCAAGTTGCAAGAGGTTAATAATATCTTACATTAGTATCACACTCTGCTCTTTCAGAGAGCATCTACATTCTCCAGTTACTTTGGTTTTCCCAAATTCTCATGGTGGATAAGAGTAGGAAGCCTAACATACATCTGTTAAGCACCCACTATGTGTCGATCACTGTGGGTAAACAGACAACAGGGAGACAGGCTGGGCCTTCAAGCCACTAACATCCTCTAGAGATCAGACCCCAGGTCACGCTTGCTCTGAAGGCCTCTTGTGGCCCCATCTGCTTTATACCTGGAAATGGAGGACATCCAATATTCCTGGGTTCTCTTCTCTGAGATGGGCCTCTGGCCACCCTGTGCCATATAAGCCAGTTCAACTCATCCTATGAGCTCTATGCCTGCTATTTTTACTGAATCATAGAAACTTGTTCTGCCTGGCCCCAGAGGAAAGAACCAGGAAAGACAATTTCATTCCAAAGATGAAATCTTAAAAAACACTTTCTAAGAATTCAAGTTAAGCCCATGTGAGATGGGGTCTCAGGGGAGAGAGTGGGTTCCCTGGATGAAGGTCTTCATGGAGAGACCAGATGACCCCTTGTTGAAAGTGTGACCAAGAGAGACCTTAAGCAAATGCATGGCGGTGTCATGCCAAGTTGAGGATTCATTTCAGGTATGAGTTGTACAAAATGACCCTGAGATTCCTTCCAGCCCAAAGATTCTGGATTCTAATTGTAGGACCAAGGGCTACACCTCTGAAGATTCCTTCATCCAGGAAAGTTCTAGGAAGGAGAGACCTGGGCATTTCTTATCACAACGTACATTTCTGCTATTTTTATCAAACCTTGTGACTGCTGAGAAGCAGCAACATGGCAGTTTGTGAGCCTCCCAACACCATGTTACTCATTACTTGCCATAAATCCCTCAGGCGACACATCAGTAGGAGAGAGAGCCTGCGCCTCCCCTCGGGTCTCAGTCTTTGCCAACAAGCCGGCCTTTGCGCGGCCAAGAGTTTCTCGAGTCCCTTTTAGCGACAGTTGCTCTGACATTCCACAGACCCTGGCGTGCAGCCCCTCCCCTGATCATCCTCCAGAGCCTTGTTAATCTCCCATGTTTATTATCTTTTTTTCAGCTGTGGTCACTGTCAACAAGCTGCTACCCTCGCACTCGGTCATGAGCGTTCCCTTTGTGGTCATAAATATTCATGTATTTATGAAGTAATGAGGAAAACATTGCTGGAAAATGAAAGAGGTGATGTCAACAGGCAGATGCTGATGAAACAAGACTTGGAAATCGATTCGGACCCTGACACTGGCTCAGCCACCGCCAAAGCCACCCTATCCCGCCTCCAGAGCGCTTCCATCAGGAGCAGCTGAAACATTTCACTCGCAAGATTCGATAATGACTGCAGGATGAGAAGGAAAAGCAGGAGATGAATGTCTATCCAGGGCCAGAAGCCTCGTTCTACTGCATGGACCCAGATGGGGCAGGAGTCCTGGGCTGCTGTCTCTCATTGTTCAAGCATCCTGACAAGACCATGATCTTCCAATCACCTAAAACACAGCAGTGTGAAAAGGGACGATCCTAGATCTCCAAGGCAGACAAAGATGGAGAGATGGAGAGACAGAGAGAGAGAGAGAGAGAGAGAGAGAGAGAGAGAAGGTGGGGGGAGGGGTGGAGAGAGAGTTTGGTCAAGACCTTATCCTCAGGGCTCCACTCAAGACACCAAAAGATAGCAGATTTAGAGCCAGAAGGTTTTCTAACATATTGGCACAGGGAGGGAGAGAGAGGCTGCACTCAACAAGCACAGATTAAACACCTGCTGTGTACCAGCACTTACCTAGGTGCTAGGGTTACAAAAGGAAAGGAAAAACGTCCAATCTAACCCAGAAGAAGTGTCCAGAGAGGATAAGTAACTTGTCCAAGGTCAGATATTAAGTGGCACAGCTGGAGTTCAGACTCAGGTCCCTGCCCTCCCAATCCATTCCTTTTCTCCAGCCACAAATACCAACTTCTCTGACACTAAGTGCTGTTTCTCAGTTTCTAGCTGTGAGAGTGACTGAGGATTTACCCCATTTTAGCTGTAAAATGTCTTGCCAAATTTTTATGCAAACTGTCCACATGTCTGGTCAGAACACATCTGGAGGACAGGGCACAGATCTGGCCACCATATTTTTGGAACAGACTGAAGAGTGGCAGAGAAGTGGGAATCCAGAAATAAGCCTCTCAAAACATGTGAGAAAATGACCCTTCAGAGAAGACAAAGGAGGAAGACTCACCCCAGGAGCTCAATCACCAGAGCTATAAATGAAGGAGGCACAGTAATGAGCCAAAAAACTAGAAAGAGAGGCAGGGCTCAGGGTCTAAAGAGCATTTAAGGCCAAACAGAAAATTTCACATTTTATCCTATAGGTAATAGGGAGTCTTACTAACTAGGTAAGTCACATCTCCTTATTTGCCTCAGTTTCCTCATCTGTAAAATGAGCTGGAGAGGGAAATATACAAACACTCCACTATCTCTGCCAAGAAAACCCCAAATGGGGTCACAAAGAGTCAGAGAGGACTGAACAATGACTGAACACAATAGGGAGAGGTCAGAGTTTATTGAGTTGGGAGATCACAGAGTCAGACCAACTCTGTAGGAAACCCACTTCGGCAGCAGGGTGAAGAACATAGGATAGACTTGAGTCAGAGAGACTCCTTAAGAGGCTGGTTCAATAGTGAGACCAGAAGTAACGAGGGTCTCAGTCAGAATGGCGACAGTGAGTGGAGAGAGGGGCATGAACATGGGAGATGTTGGAGATACAGAAATGGCAAAACGAGGTCAGTGATAGGATCTGTGGGGAGAGGGAGAGAGGAAAGCCACGGAGGATGACAACATGGTGCATACGGGTGGTTGACCGTGGTGCTCTCCACAGCAAGGATGTGAATTCTTGACAAGCTTTAATTCTCCTCTTTAAAGGAGTAAAAAACATAGGATTTATGGATTTAGAGCCAGAAGGGACATTGGAGGCCATTCATTTGTTTTATAGATGAGGAACCTGAGGCTTTAACTCACTCAGGGTAACACAGGTAAGGTTCAGAGGTGGAATCTGAACTCAGATCTTCTGGACTCTGCCTCTAGAATCTCCCAAGGATCTATTCTTGGACCAGCACCTTTTAACAATGTGACTGATGACTGAGTTCAACGTGCCTGCCAAATTTGCTGATGACACAAAGCTAGGAAAGAGAAGCAATACTTTGGGAGAATGAATGATGATTAAAAAATATATGTTTCAATAGGTTAAAATGGTGGACCACATAGGATAAATTGAAATTTAACAAGAAAAACATCAAGTCATAATTTGGATTGAAAATCCGTAAGTACAATGTCAGTGAGACATGGTTAGTAAATAGTTTGTGTAAGAAAGATCTTAGTGGGCAGCAAACTCCACGTAAGTGGTTATGTAGTTTGGTAAGAGCTAAGCCAAGCATAAGCTGCTACTGACCTTTGCAACTCCATCTTTTGTGAAAGTTATATGTATGCATGCACATATACATACACACACATGTGCATGCTAGCCAGGGACTGGAGAAATGCACCAAGAATTCTAGGAGGACACACAGATCATGGTGGTAATTCATATTTATACTGCCCCTTAAAGGTTTCAAAGCTATTCAAAAATAACTTCCCCATGATGCTGATAGTACAAGAAGCACTATCCCCATTTTTTACAGATAAGGGAATTGAGGCCCAGGGAGGCTTGCCCAAGGTCTCACAGGTAAAGTTTCCCAAGGTCTAACCTCTACTCCATACTGCCTCCTAACTAGCCCTCTGGCCCATGCAGTAGAGGATTGGCAGCAGCATCTTCACTGAAACAATGGGCAAGAATCTCCTCCCTGTAATGATGACTAAGACTTGAATCCAAAGGTTGCAAATATCCATCCTCTTTTCCTCATATCTTGGTGCCTCTGTCTGAGAGAAGTCTTTGCTAAGTCTCTCAGGCTTTGTTGGTAACGACTCAGATAGCAAAGGAGAGGCCTTCTCACTGACGCCAGCTACCCATCCATTCCAGCCTGCCATCTTTCCACCCTGGCTCTCAGTGCCCTAAATCCAGGAATTCTCACCATGCGCCTCCCTCTGGCATATCCTGGACAGGTTTCATCTGACCTCCCATCCAACCTGACGTGACCCATGCATCCTCTCCTTCTGTGCCTCTTCTCTGTGATCTAGGCTGATGGCCTGCATTACCTGTTTTCTCTTATATTTGTGTTTTATCAGAAGACAGTGCTGATACTCCCATTTGGTAGGAAGGATATTTGGAGGCAGAGAGAGCTCTCACTTCCCTTTCACAGCCTATGCAGGGCTGCTCCCAGTCCACACCAAGATCGTTCCAGGCTCTCATCTGTCTCGACAGCCCACAGTCATGATTTTCTCTCATGGCTGACGTGGACACTGGAGCTGGGAATTTCACAGAGTTGGGCTCAATGAGCCATTCCCAGGTTTCCTGAGTCATCCAGTCCCCATTCAGTCTTTGCATCTGAAGTCTAGTTCAGCTCTGCCACCTAATCACTTGAGTGCCCTTGGGAAAATCCCAACCTCTTTTGACCCACTTGCCTCTTACATAAAATGGGGAGTCAGAGTTGAGTGGGTCTCACGTTATAGGCTTCCCTTCCCTGCTGGGATTGTTGCCAAGAGAAGAGAGTGACATCATCTATGGGAAAGCGTTTCATAGCTACAGAATACGATTCAAACACAAGGTAACAGTAGTAACAGTAACAGATTCTGATCAGTTTTTAAGGTAATATAATGATACTCATTAACATTGTAAATAAAGTATATGAAAGTTTGTAAAGAGACCCAGCGTGGCAAGTTAGTAGGAAGCTAGCTTCCAAGGCAAGAAACAAGCAATCAACACTTACTAAAAAAACCTCCTGGATACCAGGCATTGATAGGAGCTGTGGTACAAGTACAAAAATGAAATGACCCCTGCCCTCATGGAGCTTATATTTCATTCAGTGAAATAACACATACACATAGAAGCAAATGCAAAATAGAATGTAAATCCAAAGTTATAGTAACTAAGAGATCGAGGAAAGCCTCATGCAGGAAGGAGGAGAAGAAGCTTGAGATTGTAAGTAACTGAGATGGGAAGGAAAGGGCATTCTGGGCATGGATAACAAATTGTGTAAAGATATAGAGGTGGGAGATAAGATGTCCCATATCAGGCAAGGAGGCAGGTCTGATTGGAACACAGACTGCTCCAAAGGGAAGGACTGTGTAACACACCTGTAAAGGTAGATAGAGCCAGGTTGTGACATGGTTTCATTTTCCTGTTATGATACCTACTAGCCACAAGATCCTGGGCAGGTCACTTCTCTCCTAGTGCCCCAGGCAACCCTCAGAGGCTTGCTGATCTGTCTTGTAAAGGGAGTTTTCCAAATTAGAAGTCCCTCTCTAAAGAACTGAGGAGTCTGGGCCAAATAAAAAGTTCAGAACAGATTATGTTCTCATCTGGTCCTCATCCTAATCCTTTGAGGTCGGCACGACCAAAGAAAAACTGAGGATCATAGTGGTTCAAAAATGATTGACTTGGCCAAGGTCACCCAGCAAGCAAGTGGTGAAAAGCCTGTGTCCTGCTGGCCCCAGATCAACTCAAGCCCCTAATGATCACTGTGTACTTTCATCTGTAGAACTAAAGGGTTTGTTTTATCACTGATGGGGGGGCGCGAAGAGATGATATGATTACTGTGATATAAAGGGGGAAACACCAACCACCTTCTTTATGTTCATTTGTTTGCTTTGAGCAGCGTCCCTACGGTGGCTCCCAGACTTCACAATGGGATATCTCTAATTTTTCTCATTTCTGGGGAAACAGTTCAGCCACAGCAGACACCTTCTGTCTACCATAACGAAGAAACTGGTCAATAACCAACCAGAATCATTCCCCAAAGAGCTCCAGAGAGTCTGGGAAGAGTGAGACAGAATGGGATGGATGACATTCTGCAGAAAACTTTATTTATGAGGGCTAAGGAAATTTCAACTGCAAAGGAAGTATAAGAGACACTCTGGAAAATCATTAAATTGAATTTACTTCCACCTGGCTCAGATATGTCAATAGGCTAAGAACCAATTCATTAAGAGCCAAGAGCAAAGTGGAGAGTGTCAATATAGGGTTACATCTATCTCTCTCCATCTCTCTCTGTCTCTGTCTCTGTCTCTCTCTCTCTGTCTCTCTCTGTCTCTCTCTCTCTCTCTCTCTCTCTCTCTCTCTCTCACACACACACACACACACACACACACATACACACACACACACACACAAACTGATGCTTTTATCCTCAGAGAATTTATTCTCAGAAAAGACATTGTCAACAATGCACACAGATCCAATGAGCCTTTCTGAATGCTAAGCCCAAGGACAAAAAGGAAACACGTCCTGCCCTCAAGATCTTACACTCTCTTGGGGACATAGGACATATACACAGTACATGACCCCATGTTAGTTTGAGGAGGAAAGAATATCAGGGCAGAGCATCCCATAGGACTTCATTGATAGAAATGTCAAACAGCACAGGACGAGATCACTGTAGAAGGTGACACAAAAGAAGCACAGGAATTCTAGCACCCAGAGGCCAAAGAGGATTTAGTACATTTCAGAGGTGGAGGAAGAGCCCAGGCAAATGCATGGAGGTAAGAAATTCAATTCTGAATCTGAGGAACAAAAAGTAGATCACTTTGGTGGGAACATAGAATGCAAGAAAGGGCGTAATTAATGTACATTAACGGAGGCTGCCAAGAGTCTAAAAGGATGCCCTGACAGATATATGATGGCAGACCTGAAGTCTTGGCCACACACCCTCCAAGCTTTATTTTTTGCAGAAGAGAAATACATCTGCTGGTATCTTGGACTCTAGGAAAGCCTCTTTAGGTCAAGCTGTGGAGCTTTTAATCAGGTTTTTTTTTTATTTTAATGGAAGAGACAATGTCAGCAAGTCCAGAGCCAAGTCTAGACTTTTAGAACACCTGGAGTCATCTCTCGAGAATCCGAGCTGATAGGAGCTTGAATTGGAAGGTTTGTGAAAATGCTCCATGAGAGATACAGGACAAGAAGGATTTCTTTATCTTCAGGAGCCACCATGGCGGGGAAAGGGGACCAGGCTGAGGGGTGTCCCTGCAGCTTGGAAGCTCATTGCTTGTTTTCCTTTCCTGCAGGTAGAAGTGAAATCACTTCAGAATACTGCTTCAGGGCCAGCCTGGGCTCAAACCTTTCTCCTGCTCTAGTGGATGATTCTTAGCCCAAGTCCTGGACTGATGGCTCAGTATCCATTCTTCCTGCCAATCCCAGGAGGTGTGACTCTTGGCAAGTCTTTATTCCCTTTCCTGGGACTCAGTTTCTATATTTATAAAAGGAGAGAGTAAAAGATGACATTATTCCCAAGATCCAACCCAAATCTAAGACCCTATAAATCCGTGATGCCTCCTTAAGCATGCATCTGAGAACTAGATCTGGGAAGAAAGAAAAGCTGACCCAAGAAAAACATCGATCATTCTCAGCTGGGCTTGGACTTTCCAATTTTCTAATCCTGGGCCATGAGCTGAGCTGAGCCAATCAACACTTGACCCAACAAGTCAACCCTAGTTTTTTATAACATACGGTCTCTGGCTGGCCTCAGCACTAAGCAATGGACAAGGTCAAGTGCTCATCTGTAGAATGAAAAGCTGACTGGCCAATGTCACTTCCATTTTTGTTTTGTTATTTTAAAGAGCAACAGACAATCCTATTGTGTCCAGAGTCCTGAACTTGGAAGAACAAGAAACAAGATCTGGGGGTTCTGTGTGATGATGCACACTTCACCTCTCTCTGTGCCTCAGTTTCCTCAAATATAAAATAGGGCGAGTAACATTTGCACTACCTACTCCACAGCATCATTGAGGGGAAAGCATTTTGGGATGCTGGAGGCTATGTAAATAATGTCCGCTACTTGAAGTGATGTCTCACTTTTTCTTAGAACACACTATGAAGCATGAGCATTTGGTAGAACTTATAAAATCCTGGAACCATATCTCAGAGTTTGAAGAGACTTTTGAGACCATCTAGTATCTGGACAAGAGCCTCTTCTCCCCCAGTGAGTAATCTCCAAGCCTCTGCTTGAATATGTCCAGAAAGAGGAACTCACTACCTCCCAAAACTGCCCATTCTAGTCTGGGAAAGCTAACATTGTGGACATCAACAGTCAATTGGACCTTTTCAACTTCCACTCATTACTCCTTGTTCTGCCTTCTGGGGCCAAGCAGAATATGGCAACTCCCTCCTTCAAGTATCAACCCTGCAAATACTCAAAGATCACCACCATGCCCTTTTCTCAAGGTTAAACATCCCCCATTCCTTTGACTGCTCCTCAGGAGGGAATTAATTCAAGGTCCTTTGCTGTCCTGTCTGTCCCCTTAAGAATGTCCCCTAAGTTATCAATATCCTTCTTTTAGTCTCCAGGACTGAATACTTCACCCTGGATTTGATTCTGCCAAGACAAGGTCCAGAAGGACTGACACTGTCCCCATAGTGGATGCTAAGCCTTCATTAACGCAACTTACGATCACATTAGCTCTCCTGGCCGCCATATCCCTTCTAATGAATCATTCTCCTTTTGCAGTTGGCTAATGCCTCCAGAACTTTTTCTGATGAGATGATGTCTACGCACCCCTCCTCCATCTGATTTATACATGTGAAGTTGATTTGGTGACCCCAAGTGTAACATTTTACTTCTCTCTATGAACTTTCACTGTGTTCAATTCTAGCCCATTCTAGCTAGTGAAGATCTTTTTTGGATCCTGACAGCCATCCAGAGTGTTGCAACATTCCCTCCCAACATTATGTCAGCTGCAAATTGGATAAACTTCTTCTAAATAATAGATAAAACTGCTAAGTGGCATAGGGCCAGACAGAGATCACAGGGGCTTTAACTGCCTACTTCTGGGGTCTGGCCATTAAACCAGGTCTGAATTGATCTAACTGTGGGGTTTTCTAGCTTGTGTCTCTCCATCTTTTCCACAAGAACAGTATAAGCAGCTTGGGAAAATGTTTTGCTGAAATACAGGCAAACTGCCTCCCTAACAGTGTGCTGATCTAGCCCTAATCTAATGACCCTATCCCCACAACTGCAAGTTATTAAACTGTCTACAAGTCACTCAATCAACCAAGCAAGCAAGCAGTGATTGTTAATGATGTTCTTTCTAGGTATTGGTACTGTGTTAAGTTATAGGGATACAAAGGAAAAGCCCAAATCAGTCCTTGCTCTCAAGGAGTTTCCTTTCCAATGAGGGAGACAGCATAGCCACAAGTTAGCACCTACTATACATGATAAATGCCCATCTGATGTGGTCCTGTATGGTCAATGGGTCAAAGACATGTGATCTTATCAGGGGAGGAACTTTCTCCACTGAGGAAGAACAGAGAGAGAGATGAAGTGAGGCACAGAGATACTAAGTGACCTTTCCCTTTAGGATGCTTTGGTCATGCCGCTAGCAAGTGTCAGAGGTAGGATGCCAAAGCAGGTCTTCCTGCCACTGCTTCTACCTGCTGTAGCAGCAATCACTTTCACCACACAGCCCAAATGATTTCTGGGATCAGAGCAGAAGGGGCAGATGGGGGGAGGAGAAAGCTGATGTTCTTCTGAAGACCCTGGGATCTCCAACTTAAGGAGACACAAGCAGGGAAATACTGAGAATCCAAGTGTCCCATGAGTCTCATTCTTTCCTTCATTTATTCAGATGATTATCAAGCTCATGGTCTTCCAGAGTACAGAGCCAGACACTAGAGATCTGAAGATGACGTCCTCTTGTAGGCTCTAAGACAGGCATCAGTAATGATGGTGCCTATCAACCTTTGTTAACACGCTAAGCACATAAGTGAGGGGGGAAAAAACAGCAAGGAGGAGGGGGCAAGAAAGAAAGTTGACAATGTCACCGACTCAGCCAAAATAAGAACTGGCTCGAGCTAAAGGCTCTTGGGTTTTTACCATAAGAATAATAGGTGACAGAACTAGGGATGGCTAGCCCAGAGAAGACTCAGAGAAACTCAGTGGCTGCCTTCAAATGTTTTGAAGAGCTGTCACTCAGACCAACTCATTGTTTGCTTCCACGAGCTCTCTTTTCTTCTCTCCCTAGATTCTCTCACTTGATGATTTTACCAGCTCCCATGGGAATATTCTCTCCTTGCTAATGTCCCCATATCTCTATGTCAAGCCCTGGTCTCTCTTTTAAGTTCCCATCACATATCACCAATGGCCTGTTGGGCACTGTCAACTGGTTATCCCATTGGCTTCTTGAGTAAACTCAACATGTCCCAGACAGAACCCATTCTCTACCCCTCCCTCTCATCTCCATGTCACCCTTCTTCAGAACTTTCTTATTATTGTCAAGGGTATCACTTTCCTTCCAGTTGCCTAGCTTCACAACCTCGGTATCATACCCCAAATCCTTAGTTGTCAAATCTCATTTCTTTAATTTCTTCAATATCTCTTGTATCTGTATTTGTAATCTTACCATTGACCCAGTCAGCACCTTAGCTGAGACCCTCTTCCCCTCTCACCTGGGCTATTTTAATAGTCTCCTAATTGACCTCCTCATCTGAGAACTCAGTAATGATGAGTGACTTGTTCATGGTCACATGGGTGATCATCATCAGAGGTGGAAGGCTGAGATCTTCCTGACTCCAAGTCAAACACACTTTCCCCAGTACTTCACTCCTCTTTCCCTTCCTCAGACATTCTAAATACTTGTACCTTCTTACAGTGCTTCTCATTTTCACCTTGTGTCTCTAAATGAGAAGCTAGTATCCCATCTTCCCCTCTTTGGCATCCCATAGAATGGATTAAAGTCAGTGAATTCATGAAGATTCATGGCATAAGTAGGCATTCCTAGAGCCAGACTGGGTTTCTTGGGGCAAAAAGCACCTGGAAGTCACCCACAAGTATAAACACACGTGTTATTCCCTCTTCCAGTCCCAGGATTTATGAAACTGTCCATATAAATGCAATTCTCTATTCATAAACACATAAATTCATTAGACCCAAGGAAGTCCAGTTAGAAAAGGAAAACAGCGCTGAAGGGACCAGTGATTTATGGGGCCTGTAAGATCCAAAACTCATTGGTCAAGAAGTCTTTCTTATTCTCAATTCCCTTCTGTAAGAAATCAACGTCTGCCCAGAAATTCCCATTCGGTAGCTCTTGCTGGATGCTTGCATTAGCTCCAGGATGGTTATGTATATATAGGATGTGTGTAAATACAAGAAGAGAAGGCACACAAAGAAACAATCCAAAGACATCTTGACCTGATGCCTCTGGGTCAACCGTCCTGGCTTGTGCGCCAAATGCTCTGGGTTTCTGGCATCTTCCCCTGACTCAGCAGCAAGGGATCAGATCCAGTGGTTCCTTTCCCATAGCCATTCCAAGGGAGTAAGAGTACAAACCCATTCATCCAAAGAAGAATTTGGAACTCTAACATAGTGGGGTGACCATAGGCATCAATCCCCAGAAAGACAAAGCAAAATATTCATTTTTCTCTTGTCTGCTGGAGTACTTTGGGTTTCCTACATGAGGATCTGAACCTATTAGATGGTAATTTATGTGGCTATTTGTTTTCTGAATGTGGAAAAGCCACAGGGAGGGATGATGGGAATTAAGGAACATAGTGTCCTGAGGAAAATAATCTACATGGTTAATTCTCATAATTCAACCAGATGAATAGTTTTTTAAAACCTGCAATTAAGTGAAAAAAATGTCTTTTGACTGTTACATCAGAACTGTACTGAACATTCTAGGGTAGAAATAGATATTTTGCCATGGTCTCATCTCATTGATTCCAGCTTCCAGACAGAAGAGGCTCTCTTTTAAGTATAGGAGGCCCCTATGCTGTGTAAGCGAAAGAGACAGAGCTGTAAGTAGGAATTAAGCCAGTTGGGGCAAAGATAATTATAGGGAAGGAAGGAGGGAAGGAAGGAAGGAAGGAAGAAAGGAGGGAGGGAGGGAGGGAGGGAGGAAGGAAGGAGGGAGGGAGGGAGGGAAGGGAAGGAAGGAGAGGAGAGAGGGAAGGAAGGAAGGAAAAAGGGGAGAATCCTGGAAATATTTAACCCAAAGAAGAGAAGACTCGAGGGAAATCAAAGCCATAGGAAAAGTTGCATGTTTCACAAATCATATAGACTGCAGCCACCCCAAGAAGAAAGGTCCTCTTAGAATAAGGACCTGAGGCAAAGTTCTATTTACCAGCACTACCTCCCATGCCCCAGTTAGTTGTGGCTCTGAAAAGAACTATTGATCATGGAGGGATTTTTATCCTTATTAAAGGCCAGTAGGCTACGATAACAAGAAGGCTAGGCTTAAAGCCAGAGACATATCTACCCCATTAAACATTTTCATTTTGGAGGAATGGAAGTTTATCTCCTGTTCCCCTTGAGAACAACATTCTTAGTAACCCATGTCATTCTCCCCTCCCTTAGAAAGTTGTGATTCTACACTGAATGCATGCAGAAAATAAATATGAGAAATCCTTTTATGGCTCTTTGCCTCAGAGGGACTCCTAATCTGGAGGCCTCAAACAAAGCAGCCAGAATTTCACCTACAGAAAAGCAGCCTCTGATGTGGAGAGATGTGTAACCCACCGTCTTACCTGGTAGGTTGAAGATGCATAAATACAGAACACAATATAACTTACGTTATATTTTCCTTCATGACAGTCCTCAAAATATATTTCTTAAAATGAGTTTTAAAGATTGCCTAAATTGGGATATTAGCCCCACATAATTAAAATTGAATCTCATTCTTTTCTTTCCTTCATGCCAAGAATAATGAGCATTCAACATATAAAAAGCACATTCCAGCCCCAATTCAACTTAAGAAACATTCATTAATCATCTGGGTAGTGCAATCAATATTAAGCCACTACTATGTTCCAGACACTGTGTTTGACACTGAGAATGCACAGAATAAATAAATAAATAAATGACCCTGCCTGCAGGCAGCTTCCATTCTATGATCTTTTGTGTTTGAACTTTAATCAAAATCTTCAACAACTACTCTTATAAAGTCTGGGATTTGTAATCAGAAGACCTGTGTTCAAATCATAGCTGAACCATTCACCATCAGTTATGACACTGTCTCTGGTCTCACTTTTCTTATCTTTAAAATGGAAGATTTTTATCAGATCATACCCAAGTTTATTCTAAATCCATCCATACAAGATTTCTCTCTTATAAATACCTCCGTTACAAGACAAGTTCCTTGAATCTTGAAACTGTTCGTGCTTTTCTTTATAGCCCAAGTGCTAGTAAAAAACTTCACCCTAAATGCATGATGATTGACTGACAGTAGACTTTAATGGATTTGCTACATTACTGACATGGATGACATCCAATCTGCCCCTAATTTTTTACCCTTCTTGTCCATGCCTTGCCACCAATTCTCCACAGGGAATTCATGGAGAGATCTAAACTATCTAATATTGCTAACTGCTCAAATAATTACATTCCTGTACTTTAGGATTTCTTTGATGAACTTTAAAATGACTTCTTTTGAGTATTTAAAAATGTTATTTAAACACCAAGTCTTCTTTATAAACAATCCAGTTGAAAAGTGATTTAAAAATTGACCATTTGTATTATGTGCAAAAATCAGCCTTGTTTCATTGAAATAGAATCCATGTAGGGAGACTGTCAAACACTAAAGTTGGACTGAGAATGAATCTGTCAGAAAATAGTTTCTTCCCATCTACCTACCATCTTCCTGTCAATTTTTCATCACAAGATGGTGACATATTTAGAATAAGACAGTGATGGATAGGGTAAGCAACTAAGGAAAGCTAAGGAAACACAGTACTTTGGGCACAGAAGGTATTTAATAAGTGTTTGTTGAGTGGATTCAAAGTCTGCATGTCCCTACCACAACAGTGAAGTTGAAAGGCTAGAGCTGAAGAAAAAAAATATGCATCTTGACTATTTGAAGGCACAATATTCAAACTCTATAGAAAAAAATGATGTAAATAAATGACCAAAAGACATTCTCTGAGAGATAACAGGTTCTAGATACCCCTTATGGAGTCTTTCTAAAATACCCAGATTGTCCACAGCTAGATTTTGAAAGAAGATTCAAGTGCAGACATGCAAGAATGTTTGGTTCAACAAATATTTATTACATATGCACCGTGTGTCACACACCATACTCATCTTTGGGGAGATATACAAAGGAAAAAGGAACCCCATGCCTTCAATGGGTTTATAGTCTATTGGAATTTTATTCTTTTTAAATTGATTTTGTGCTTATGAACAAAGAAACCATACATAATTAACACACTTATTCACCTATTGAATGTCTATCTATTATGGCTTGGTCACATGATAAAAGTTTATTGTAACTATATGATACAAGAGTTTGAGAATAGAGGCAGGATTTCCAGGAGAACATTATCCATATTTTTACTATTCTGATCCAGTAAGTCTTCGCCCTTTAGGCTAAAATCCAAGCAAAACCAACAAGAAAGAAATGCTGTTGGGGAAAGGTGGCCAGTTCTCTTGAACCATGAGGAGCTTGGTACTTACTCAGAGCATAGAAGACACAACTGCCAAGGTGTATATGAAACTTCCTGGGTCCCGTTTCTTTTGATAAATAGGATCAGGTTAGTGGTCAGCAGCACCACCTTGTGGTTAAACATATGTAATGCACTTCTAAGATCTGTCCCTTCATTGGCATGGACACTGCCTCTAACAATATAGATCACAACCATTCTCTAGTTTGGTAGATAGTTCTTGTAAGTGACTGTGCCCAACCTGGTGATGAACCTTTGTAAGTTTAGCTACATAACTTCTCAGACTAGAGACAGCAAGCCTGCCACTGGGTCCATACCAGAAGCCTTTCCAGCCTGGCAGAATCTGCTAGAGCTTATGTCCTCACTGACACTATCTTCAAGGATCCCAGGTCACCCTCCAGGGCCAAGAAGGTCACAATAGTGCTATGACTAATCTCATTGTGCTAACAGAATGAATATTGTCACAATGAAGGCAAACATTCTAGCCCAATTAGCACAGTGCCTTGAACATATTAGCAGTATAGTAAGTACTCATCTAATGGGATGAATTGAATTGGCTTTCTGATGGCAATTGTTACTTGATTCTAATGTTGTCACTTCTACTTTATCCATTCTATGCTATTTAATTAAACATTTTCTATGTGATACACTATATATAGATATGCTAAATTCTAAGTATATGTATTTATAAATATATAAATTATAAATATATTTATAAATATGTAAATATAGATATATATGCCAAATTCTAGATATATAAAGAAGAAAAATGCATTCTCTACCATCAAAGAACTTAAATTCTAACATGGAAAGATTACACATAAAAGGAATCTGAAGAGTACCCAGGGAGGGAAGAGACAACCTCATGTGGACAAGGTTGCTTGAGAAGAGGTAGGAAAGTCCAGAGAGAGGAACACACCGAGAGTTTAGGTGAACATGTCCTGGACATCTCATGGAATGGTGATCCAGGCTAGCAACTCACCAGTCAGAGGACAGGGCCACAAAGTGAAGCCATCACCATAGAGAGGCTACTCATTAGGAGGTAACTCAGCTAGGGTACTTATACAAGCAATATCTCAACCCTACCTAAGAAGTAAAACTTATAAATGGTGGTTAAAAAAAAAATAATCTCAATCATTGTGTATAGGCATGGGGGAGATGGCAAGATACAAAAATCACTGTTGCTATAGGCAGAGAAATATCTATTTCTAGATCTGTTGGAAGCATAATCCTGTATAGAGAAGGGCAGTCTTTAGCATCCAGTGAAATTAATTCCTTAAGTTCCTCTTATGTGCAAGGAACTCTACCAGGTGCTAGGGATACAAAGAGAAAAGAAAAGAAAATTCCTCCAAGAGGTTATGCTTCGGGGTAACACAGAATGGAAAATGATAAGTGAATACCTGGCAATTTGGGGAAGGAGAAAAAATTTATGACAGAAATCTGATCAGATTTAGACAATGCTTGAGCTGAACCTGTGAAAAAGTTAAGGACTGAAAACACCAGAATTGAAGATAGATTAGATTACAAACCAGGGGAATAGCCTACGCCAACATCCAGGTGGTTGTATATATAGATGTATATAGAGATATATACACAGATATATAGGTATGTATGTGTATATATGTAAACATAACAAAAATTGACTATAAAAGCTTTTGACAATGCTAAATGTTGAAGTGTGATAATATCAGAATGGATGATTTCTGATGCTGCTTGGTTATCTGTGGATTCCTGAATCAGATCAATACTTTACTTACAGATTAGAGATGCTTAACAGAGAAGATTTGGGGAGTCAATGCCCTACCAAGGAGGATAACAAATCCTCCCTATTCTCAATGTGTTGACTAGACTGATTTATTAGAAAAAGTTCATTTGATAACCTACTAAGCAAATACAAGATGTGCATTGACAGTGCTAGATGTGGCCAAGATGCCTACAGAAATCTGGGGCAAAGGAGAACCTGGGTCAGCCTCATTCACTCCGTGCTTCGGATTTGTTCTACCTCCTCTAAATCCTGATAGGAATCTCTCAAATGCAGACAACCCCATAGGGCATACCTGTGATGGAATGTCAGTTGCTAAGTAGCTGAGATCTGAGATCATGAACCCTACAACCATTCCCTGGAGTAAAAACAGGGCAAAGCTGAGTTGGCAGAGAAGACAGCCCATGAAAATATTAAAGAACCAGTCACTAGAGACCATCCTTGACCCCAGTCCATGAGAACCACTTTATTTTACAACTTCGCCAACATTTTGTGTAACTGTCATACCTGCTTATGTTGGATTGCTTTTTGGTTTCCTTAAATAAGACAGAACTCCTCAACAGGAAATAGGCTAACCTGGATTAAGTTACTGCAAGAAAAAGTGAACTTGTCTCTCAAGCTCTTTTAAAAACATGATGGAGGCATAAAGGGGCTGGGATGCTTTAGCTGGGGTTCAACAGGAAGTAGGCAAAAGCCTGGAAGATTGGCTGCCTTATTTTATCTCTGATCATTCCTGAGGCCTGCCACAGCTAGAAAATGCTTAGTTATTCAATTGTGCTAATTACAGGTAAATTAGTAAAGCATTATTCCGCCCCTGACTGCCACTGGATTGAATTGGGAATTCACATAGAAAATCTTGGAGTTGGAAGGGTCCCTAGTGGCCCTCTGGTCCAACCTTTATTTAAAGCAGAATCCCTTCTGCTTAAACCTACTAACTGGTCATCAAGTCCTTGTGGGGAGAAGCTCACTGCCTCCTGAGGCAGCCCATTCCACTCCCAATCACTCTCAGGGTTAGCAATTTTTTCTTAACTGTCAGCCTTAATTCACCTCTTTATAACTTGCCCTATTCTCTTGGTCTGCTCTCTGGAGACAAGTGACCTTACTGTCCACAAAGCTCACCCCAATCCCCACCCCTGAAATGACTTCATTTTAATACATGTAAATATGCATATAAATACATATGCACACATATATACATTTATTCACATGTATGGATAGACAAACAGATGGACTGTCAGAAGAATGAATGGATAGATAGATGGACAGATGGATGGATGGACAGAGAGAGAGAGAGAAAGAGAGACAGGCAGATTGACAGTATTAACTTTTTTTGTTTTCAGTTAGTAAAAAGTATCTCGATGGCAGGAACTGGTTCCTTTTCCCTCTTATATTCCTAGCTCCTAGCATAGCACTTTGCATAAAATAAATGATTGTTGGATGAATGAATGAGCATGTGTGCAATGGGAATATTTCCTCTACTGGCAGTCCTTCTGTATTTGAAAGTCCCATGTACCCCAGAAGTCATCTCTTTTCAAATCTGAACATCTCTCCTTTCTTGAAGTGAACTTATAAAAGGAACTTTTTACCCTCTCCCATTCTGACTGCCCTCCTCTAGACACACTCCAGGTCTTCAATGCCCTTCCCATAACAGACTTAGACCTCATTACACTCTCCCTGCTTTTGCCTAATCAGGACCTGAGGCCCTATAAAGAAACTTAGTATTTGTAACTTAGCTAGCTATGGGAAGTAGCTTGAGCTCTCATTAGCCTATAGGAAACATTGCTTGAGATAGAATTCACTAACAGGCTCTACTTTAAGGACAGAAGAAGAAGCAGCGTGAGCTTGGAGAAGAGGCAAACACTGCCTCTCTAAAATCACCTAATCCAAGAGATGGGGAAGGGAAGCTAGAAGGCCAGACTATTTCCTGGACTGACCACCAGATGGTACCATTGACCCAGGGTAGCTTGGCTGCTGTCCAGATGGAAGACAAAAGGTAAAAAGGAAGAACAACCTGGAGTTGAGTGGAGGGGGAAAGAGGAAAGCAAGAAGCAACCTAACATTCAAATGTACAAGATATTAACAAGTCATGTGTTCATGACTCAGGGTGGGGCTAGAATCAGGAGGTGGTGTGGCCCAGGACAAGTATCATTAGACAAGAAATCCTAAACCTAGACCCACCACTCTTAATCTATAACATTGTTCAAAAGGCCTCGACTGTCCCTGTTTAATCTAATATTCTATGCACATGATATGTGAGCTGACATTTCAGGGAGTTTGCCTCTGGGAACCACATTTTAAGGGGGACACTCACAAACCAGAGAGTTACTAATAGATTTCTTATCCAGAGAAGGGCACCGTATGAGGAAAGGATATGATCAACACATCATGTCCTGTTACATGTAAAATAGTTGAAAGAACTAGGAAATTCTAGATCAAGAAGGGGAGGCAAAGATATGTGATGATCCAGCATTTGACGAGTTGTCAGTTTGAGGAAGTGGTATCATACTTTTTTCTAGGTCGCTCCAGCCCATTAAACTAGGACCAATGAGTAGAAACCAGGGGAGTGCTATTGTGGCAAATTCTGCCTAGGACTGTCAATTTGGAAGCAATTTTCTTCTTTAATTATGGTTTCCGCATCAATAGAGGTAGTCAAGAATGTGTAGAAGGATTTCCTGTCTTTAAGAGGAAGATTTTCCCAGGTGATTTCTCACATTGAAAACATCAAACATTCAGTCTTATATGTAAGAATATAAGGAAAGTGAGAGCACCCGGGCATCCCTCTGTATTTACAGAAATGATGCTCCTGAAGAAATATGATTTTTATAATTGCTTTTGCTGCTGAAGTTAACATCTGCATGGGGCTCAAAGTCTGCAAATCACGTTACATATTCTCCTATTTGATCTTTACACCTTGGGCACTGTTGTCATTCCTTTTTTACAGAAGAGGAAACTGAGATTGAGAGAGGTGGTGACTTGCATTGGATCACACAATTAGCGAGCCTCTGAAGCAGGGCTAAATTCAAGTCTTCTTGACTCCAAGTCCAGCATGCTAGCCATTGGGTCACCCAGACATCTCTGTGGTGCCTAGTTGTCTCTAATATATGAAAACTGTAGATACCCCAAATGTTATGGAGATACTGGGGTTAGAACTGATCTCTCTGGTGACTTTCCTGGTCTGGATCTGCTTCTTCCCTGAGCTCTTGAAATGCTAATGAATATGCTTTATCTTCATTAATCATAGCTTCTTCCATACTGTCTGGAATTGTCTACATATTAGGTGTTAGTCTTCTTCATCCCCCAGACTTGATATTTTATCACTTCCCAGAGGAAAAGGACCCTTTTAAAATTTCCCTCAATCTCCCCCAATTCTAAGCATAGTTGTTTACATAGAGAAAGGTCAGTCATTTGGATATGTCAAGATCTTTTTTTTTTTTGATCTGGGCTCCATCATCTTGTGTGTGAGTCACCCCTCCCAAGTCTCTGTCATGGGCAATTCTGATGAACATGCCTTCAATGTCTTTACCCAAATCACTGATAATAAATGAGTAGCACAAAGGAAAAGAGACACGCCAAGGGCAGATCAGACTGGATCAGCCTGGAACACGGCATTGCCTCGTTCTCATTCCTCATGAGGTCCTTCCATTCAACCATTTCTAAATACGACCCTGTGGTCATTGGGGCTGCATTGCTCCAGGTCAGGGCTCTTAACCAGGGCTCTGTGGACTTTCTTTATTCAACATTTTTATACTTTGATGACATTCCGCTATCAACTGCTTCCTTTGCAAATCTGAGGAGACCAGAGACTGCACCCAGACCCAAGGGATCCAGGACACAAAAGAGATAAAGAACCCTTCATGTTGTCATGAAAAATAGCATGAAAGACTTCACCAAGTGCATGTTCCCTTGGAATATAGACAGGCTAAGGAAAAGGAAGCGGCAGAGGAGAAGGAAGGAGAAAGGAATAAGCACCTACTACGTGCCCAGCGCTGTCCTGAGCAAGATTTACACACATTACGTCATCTGATCCTCCCAACACCCCAGTGTGGTGGATGCTACTGTCGCTCTCATTTGACATTTGAGGAAACTGGGACAGCAGTTCATCTGCCTAGGGTTACATAGCCAGATTTGAATTCATCTATCTGACTCCACATTTATCACTCTGTCTTCTGGGTCACTAACTGCCATACTACGTTCTACAACCATTCACTGCTCTTCCAGTCCAGTTACCCTATCAAAAAGGAAAAAAAAAACAAAACCCAAAGCAAGAATGTTCAGCTCAACCCACTTGGTCTCAAGGAATCTGAGATGGCAGTGGATAACTATTGCTTGCCTTTCATCCTTTTTATCATGTGTTTTACAATTTTGCCAAGAGTCAAAGTCATGCTCTCTGTCATGGGGTTGGCTCATGGAACACTCTTCCTCTATCATGAAAACATATCCCTGTCCGCCATTCTCCTGCTCTCCATGATCTTGCAAAGAGTCATGAATCTTTCAGGATCTCTGAATGGAGTTCATGTGGGCCTTGGGACATGAAACCATCCAGGGCAGCTGGGCGCTCTCTTCCCATGTCCTCGCTTTTCTTGGGTTTCATATACATGCATATATATGCATATATATACATGCATATGTATGTACATATGCATGTACATATGTATGCATACATATGCATGCATGTATGTTGTGTCCGTCAGAAAGCTGCTTTTTTAAACTTCTGTCAGGTTTGTCACTTTTCTGAGTTCCCCAAGCTCGAAGGAGAGCACTCCCTCCAACAATGGAAGACCTTCTGGGTGATTGGACAGTCTGGCCAGACCTGTGGCCCAGAGAGGAGAGCCTTCCACTCAGGAGCTGTCTCCAACCTCAGTTTCCTCTTCTAGGAAGTAAGACGAGCACCTCTCTTCCAAAGAGGGAGCAGGAATCCAATGAGACAAGGTGTTCTAGGTGCAGCTTTAAAATGCTATAGAAGTGTTACCTACGATGGCTCAGACTTCTTCTGGGAGGCAGCAGGGCTCTGTGCAGAGAGCATCAGCTTGGACCAAAGGAGAGTTTACAGGTAAGTGTCACCTCAGACCATAAAGGCTGTGTGGCCCTGGGCAAGTCATTCATTCCTCATGCTCTCTAGGCAGCTCTCTGGGACTATAAAAATGCCAAAAAAGGGAATTGGTCAAAAGCATTCCTCACCCAGAAATCTCTGTGCCAATGAAATTCCAGGTCCTGTCCCTATCCTCATGACACTTTTCCACATGAATCAGTGAGGCCACCAGCATCAAACCCGCCCATTCAATCAGAGCATCATAGATGTGACGCTAGAAGTACTATCACTAGCCCAATGACTCCATTCCACAGAGGAGAACAGTGAGACCCAGGGAGGTTGTGGCACACCTGAGGTCATTACAATGGGCCCCTTTTCTCTCCAACTGATGTATCAGTCCCAGCTCAAATGTATCTGGATGCTTCTGAAGCCTGGTCTGACTTGTGGCTGTCTACTATTGGCTCACCGGAAAGGCTCACTCCTCACAAAGTCAGGTCCCAGAATCCATCAGAAGGAAAGAAAGATTTCAGAAGAATGGGCTGGACCACTCTCTTTCTGAAGTGTCAGGTTCTCTCTCTGAAAGCTTCTGTTATTGGGTGGGGGGAAGGGCGAGAAATGACTTGCCAGGAAGCCTGAGGAGACATATAGATAAGGTATATTCATTCATTCATTCATTCAATGAGCATTTGAATGGGCCATCTCTGTGCCAGGCTCTGGTCAGTCATTGCAGAAATGAAGACAAAGGTGAAACAGGGGCGGAGGGGGTTGGAATGGGGTAGGAAGGAAGAAAAAGTAAATTTAAAAACCACACAAAAATTAAATGATACAATTTGTTGGTGAGAAGAAGCTAGGACCTAGAGGGATAAGGAAAGGTTCAAGCAGATGGGGGGCAGTGAAAGAAGTTACAGAAGAGGTGAGGAGGGAAGGCATTCCAGGCATGGGAGGCAGCATGTCCTTCTAAGTTAACAGTTAAACAGAGATGTCTGGAATCTGAAGACCTCAGTTCAAATTTGACCTCACACCCTTAGTGGCTATGTGACCCTGGGCAGGTCACTTATCCTCTGACTTGGCTCCCTCAACTGTAAAATGCTGTTATAATAAAAACTCCTACCTCCAGGGATTATTGCCAAGATCAAATGAGACATTTGTAAAGCACTTAGTGCCTGGCACATAGTGGGAGCTAGAAGAATGTTAGCTATTATTAGCTAATCGGGCAACTAGGTGGCACAATAGGAAGTATCAAGATGCAAAAATAAATGCCAATGAAATGGATAAAAAGAAGCTAAAAAGAGTTGTGATGAGAAATCTATGTCCTTCCCTCCCAAACACCAACAACATCTTAATAATGAGTTCAAATAATAAAAGTATCTTAAGTTAAAAGGTACTGAACCAAGTGGGAGAGGTAGAGGCATGACGTCTCAAGCCCATCCTTCCTCTTCATGTTTCAGTTTCCACTCAGAGGAGGGAATGGACTGCCCGTCTGCAAAGAATGCCATCCGGGGAAAGTAGGAAGGAGGGAAGAGTTTCTGCAGATGGAGACTTTCATCCCTTGATGTGATGCAGGGTCACAGGGAACAAGAGCCTGCGGTTTGACCCTAGCCTGGACAGACTGGGTGGGTAGAGAAGTGGAGCATGGGTCCCCTCTCCTTCCCCTTACCCCCCACTCCTCACCCTTCTCCAGTGAGACTACTTACAAATGGGCATTTCCCAAAATGGCCAATCATCATCTGTATAGAAACCCTGGCCACTTTGTCTGCTTCCTGACTATCAGGGGAGAGATTCCCCTCCTTGTGGGCTGCTGGCTCCTAACATCGTGAGTGGGGAGGCAGGGCACATAAGGCAGAGAACCCTAGATACGGAATCCCGAGGATGGGTCCGGAGACTGGGCTGCCTACCAGGGCATTAATAGCCCAGCCTTCAGTTTTCTCCTCTGTATGATCTCAAATGTTCCTTCCAACTCTAACATGCAACAATTCTGAAAGTCAGTCTCCAAACTGTTCTTAGATTTTGGCCCTAGCTGACTGACCTTGGGAAAGTCACTTACCTTTGCTGGGGCTCAGTTTCCTGCTGTGTAAAGTGAAAGGACTGGGTCAGATGACCTCTAAAGTCCTGAGGGACAATTATAATGTGTGATCTGGAAGAAGATCCAGTAAAAGAGGCAGAGAAGGAACTGTCAGAGGAGTAGAAGAACCAAGAGAGCAAGGGATCCAATATAAACTCTCCTGTCTGCTTCACACGTGAACCGCACTTAGCTGTCCAGTCTCAAAGGACATGATTCTCCCTCCCTGTCTAGAGAACAACCCACACTGGTCTTCTCTGTGTTATTCATGTAAGACACTCCATCTCTCACGTCTGTGCATTTGTACTGGACATCCAACATGCTGTACTCTACTTCTCCTTTCCTTTAGCCCCAGAATCTCTCAAGGTATCAAGAGTCAGCTCAGACACCACCTATACCAAGTCTTTCATGATTTCTCCAATTGACTTGGTTGGTTTGTGTTTTTTAACAACTTTGTGTTTGTATTTATGTGATCTTCCCTTCTGCCCAAGTCCCCCACCACCATGTGCCCACAAGTTCCTTGTGAAGAGGGACCATTTAATTTGGTTTTGGTATTTGTAGCTGCAGGTGTAGCAACAAGCCTAGAACATAGTAGGAGCTAGATAAATGTTAGCTGTTATTAGCCCATGTACGTCTTAGTGTCTGTCCCTGACTCTCAAAGGTAGCTTTCCTTTAAAGGTTGCATTGATGCAGAGTAGGCTACATTCTAGGTCCACACACCTACCTAGGGGGCTCTTCCTCCTGCTGTCTCTCTCTCTTGCTCTCTCTTTCTCTCCTTCCTGACCCATATAACCACTCTTCTATGGAAGCTGCTCTCTTCTTGCACTTGTCCCCTAGCTCGGTCATTTTTCAGTCATGTCTGACTCTTCATGACTTCATTTGGGGTTTTCTTGATAAAGATATTAGAGAGGTTTGCCATTTCCTTCTCTAGCACATTTTACAGATGAAAAACTGAGGCAGAGTTAAGTGACTTGCCTAGGTTCATACAGCTAGTAAGTTTCTGGGGCCAGATTTGAACTCAGGGAGATGAGTCTTCCTAACTCCACTCTATCTACTGTACCACCTAGCTCCCCTGGGAGACTCTGTCACAAAAGATGGGTTGGGATGCAGTGAGGAAAGCTTACCCAACCACTCTGAGTATGAATGGATATTACTACATGTTTTCAAAGAAATATTTGTATCAGTGTAGTCACAGACCTATTAGAGTAACTCATTCCAGGCCCAGTTCACTGTCCATCATTGTCAGTGAATGTTGACCTCTGCCCAGAAATACACTGGAAAGCTCCTTCTGATTCTTCTTCAGAATTCCTCACTTTTACCTAATCATTTACAAGTTGACTCCTCCATTAGCTGTGAACTCCTTGAAGTCAGGTGTGCTGTTTTGGGCTGACCCATCAGAGCTTGATAACTGTTTCTTGGCTGTTTTATTCTGCTTTCCATTAGCTTTTCTAAATACTTTGTGGAAGGTAATACATCTACAGCAAACAAAAGACTCAAACAGATTGGTGATCTCATCGATGTGGATGTTCTTCCCAAGAAAGCAGCTAGCAGCCCATCCCTGGCTCATCAACCACAGGCTGACCATTTGGTGATGAAGTCTGGCCACAGAAACCCAGGAAAGAAAGCAAACAAAGAGGCAGATCCCCAAAGTAGTAATGGTTAGAAGTTCTGCCCCAACTCCTCAGGCATCCAGAGATGCTCGACTACTTCCACTCTCTGAGATGCCAAGAAGTAGGTGTCACTTTTAATGAAGGCAGGGAAGTAGAACCTCATCAAAGCGCCCCGCCGGCTCTGCTGTGATTGCTGTCCCGGCCAAAGACAACAAGAACCATTGTTACTGTAGCATGTTATCACGGCCGAATTACTTCCAGTCTGACAACTATAAAGGGAATGATTTCCTCTTACCTCACCAAAAGGCGGGGGGACCCTCATACACTTATCATGAGGATCTGATTTAAAACTTTTAAAAAAGCATTAAAATCGTGTAACCTCGAATGAATATTTTCCCTAAAGCCATAAACACACCTCCAGTCATTTTGTCCAAAAAAAATAAGACCTCAGCAGCAGGTGGAGTCCTGCAAGCAAATGAGATGATTTCAGTCTTCTCACTCATTCTGTTGTATTCCCTCTACAAAAGCTCCAGACTCACAGGTGTACACAAGGCAACATATTTCTGCCATGACATGAGCAGAAGATCTCTGGGACCAGAGCTTCCCCTAATGATGTGTGAACAAAATGTTAACTGGAGCCCAGTGACTCAGGGCCAGCAAGACCCCAGAGGAGTGTCAGGTATGTACAGGAGAGGGACCAGACACAGGACCACAGCAAACGGCCAACCCCTTGGCTTTTTTCTCTTTGGGAGAAGAGAATTTCCCGAGAATTTCCAATGCTACTAGGCCACGGCGTGTGAGTGAAAATTAAGTTCACAGATTGCACACATCCTGTTTCAGACCCTGGTTGTGATTTCGGTCTGGAAATTCACATCTCTGAGGGTTTAAGAACACAGTAGGTTTTTCAGAAAGGTTAAACTAGTCAGACAATGACTGAGGAGAAGAAGCTCTTCACATATAGAATTCGTTGTCTTTGGAAGAGAAGCAAAACTTTCCTAAAGATACCAGGCTTAATTACATTTTCATAACATGAAGGAGTCATCTTGTAAATCCAATTCGTCCTAATTAGGGAACAAGGTCATACTTCACGAGGATAAGTTCAGGCCCCTCAGGGCTTCGTCTGCAAGCTTTATTTCCCCCAGAACTCGGAGCCAAGACAACACCTCCCAAAAGGCTGGGTAGGATCCTATAGGATAGTGACCTCACCAGGTGGGAATTCTGATTGGCAGGAGCTTTCAAAAGAGGAAGGGCAAGGGAACCAGTGGGCAAGAGCAGCAAGATGTGTGACATGGTTGGAGTAAAGAGAGGAAAAATGGCCCCATGAAGATACCTGAGACCATGGTGATTATTGAAATTATTTTGGACTTAATTCAGAAATATCTCCTCTTTACTTATATGCTTACATGTTGCTTCCACAGGAAACTATAAGCCCTTGAAGGCTGACTCCCATTGGTACTGGGCACAAAGGAGGCAATTAGTAAATGTTTATCGTATAAATGAATGAGTGAATGAACTGAATGAATGAATGATGACTGCTGAGCCACAGTGAAAGTGATCAATAGTTCTCCAGCCTGACCCAAGGAAGTCCTAGCAAACACTTAAGAAACATACTGTATGGAGTGCACACCAAGCCTCTGCTACTCCAACTGAGCTCTGAGGTCCCTCTGCTTTCCAACTCTGCCTGGGACTTACAGGGATGGAGAAAGGTTTAGACAATGATTCCTTTCAAAGTCCAGATACCGGTTTGTTATTCGATCCCATCCCATGTCATTGACGTTGCTTCATTTTTAAACAAATACTTTGCTGTTAGATCTTGCGTTTCTCTGGCATGGTGAAGAGTGGAGAACTGCATTGGGCAGGGACTTGGTCCTTGCATTAGATGGTATCACCCCCTCCCCCTGAAAAGCAGGCGCACAACCTGGGAGCAGTTATAGGGGCTCTGTGTTGCTATTATCCACATCTCAGATTCCAAGTTTATCAGCATATTCCATCTGCTAAATAACTGAGGAGTCCAGGATTTCTCTGGCACACACATTCTGCCTGGGGGCTGCTTTGGGCTAGCAGCCCCACATATTCCATTCAGTTCCACAAACTGATCTTCTATTTTATCTCTCAGGGCTGCGAGGTCTTTGTGTAAGGTAAGAGCAAATGACCGGTCGGATATTTGCACTCAGGCGACAAAGGTGCCAGGCTGCACTGCCACACTGTAGCCATGGGACCTGGGGGAACTGGTGAGGCTGTGATTCTTATGCATTAATTCAACCAACAGCAAATATTCATTGAAATGGCCTGGTGCCATGTCACTGATTTCTATAGTGCTAGACTTGGAGTCAGGAAGTCTTGAGTTCAGATCCAACTACTCACCTTAATTGTCCGTATCACTATGGCAATATCACCTAGCTAAGGCTTAGTTTCTTCATCACTGAATGAGGGTCTGGAGTCTACCTCATCATACTGTGAGCCCCAAAGGAGATGACACTAGAAGCAGCTAAGTGTTGCTCAGTGGTTAGAGCACTGAAGCTGGAGTCAGGAAGGTCTGAATTCATCCCTGAAAACTTCTTAGATGTGTGCCCCTAGACAAGTCACTTAGCCTCTATCTGCCCCAATTTCCTCAACTGTCAAGAGTTGTTATAAGGATAAAATAAGAAAAAATTTGCAAAGTGCTTTATAAACCTTAAAGAAGCGTGTATGTGTGTGCGCGCGCGCGCGCGTGTGTGTGTGTGGAGTTGTTGTTCATCTTTTGTTTCAGAGAGAACTGATATCACAGGTTAATGACTTGACCATGAATGGGATTTAAGTGAGGCAGAGCTGCACAAAGTCATTAGCCTCGTGCTCTCTTCCAGTCATTGAAGTCCAGGGGCAACATGAAAGTGAAGACAACTGGCCTGGGATGCAGTGGATGACCTTGGCAGCTTTGACGTCTGACCGCAGCACCTGCTTCAGCCACCTTCATGGCCATTGGAAAAAATTGTTCTCAACTGCCCATTCCACCAGGGAAGCTCTTCCTATGCCTGGTGTAGACATCCCCTAACTCTTCCACAGGTTTGAGACCCCTCAGTTACCCTCAACCCGGTGAAGCCTGTGTACCAAGACAGTTTAACTGGGATGCAGCTTCTTAGAGCCATAGGTGAGAGTTGGGTGCCAGGTAGACACCAAAGGTGGGTGAGCAGCCCAGAACAGGGCTCACACCAAAGGTGTTTGTCCTCCCTGCACATCCCATAGACCTTGAATTATTATTATGTGAAATGTTTTGCAAACTTGAAAGACCTATAAATGCCAGTTATTTTTACTGTATTTTAATTTACTCTTAGCCACTGGGATCACAAAGACCAAAAAAATAATAAAATAAAGGCTTACGTTGTCACCGTCTTCAAAGAGTCTGTATTTAAGATTCAATAAAGGTAATAAGCTACTGAAAGAGTCTGAAAATTGGGTGTTGTCATGCCTAATGTTGGTAGAGAGCGGGGTCCTGCTGCAAGTGGGAGGGCATATCACTACTGAAGTCCTTCTGCCCTTTCACTCGCCCAGATCTCACTCTCTCCTCCCAAAGGAGAAGGGTTTCAGTCAGTCTTCCCTTCTGAGGACTCATCAGGATGACTTGGACCCATTCATTACCGAGCATTCCTTGAGTGCCAGACACACAAATCCACAGGGGTCAGGACCCTGCTGTGAAGGTGCTTTGTAAGCAGAGCATCAGCATGCTGGGCTCTCACTGAACATGCCAGGAGCAAAGCCTGGCCTTCCCTGGTGATTCTACTCAGGATAACCCTGCCTGGACCCCCCTGGGAAGGATGCTTCTGAGCCTACTGTCTCATCTAGCGAACCACTTCCTGCTAACTCCAGGCTTCCTCTCATCGTTCTCAAAACATATTTGTTTTCCCAATAGGAAGGAAAGGCTGCAATTTCACAACTAAAAAATCGGAAACGAACTGCGAGTTGGAGACGCTAAAACCAACATTTCACTCCTGAAAAGCCAGGTTGTGACCTTTAACAAAACTAAGCCAGAGTACACATGTCACATTAACACCCATGAAGGCGTGGGTGGAGGGTTCAAGCAATACAGCAGAAGTCTTTGCCTAGGGTAGTTGTCATAGCCATGAATTTGGGTTTGTTTATAACATATTCCATTAAACAAGACTTTTCTTCCTAAACTCCTCTTAAAAACACACACAGCAGGAAGAGACATTAGGGCAACGTGTAAATCCTGCTCTTGATGTGATGCTAATTGTACATCTCAAGCAGGCGTTTCCATGGTGGGTGTCAAGGGTCAAGATGGCCTGGCTGTGGTGGGCACAGGGAGGAGGGCGGTATCACATGAGAGAGACGTTTCACTAACACTAGATGCTACAGACCCAACACCAGAGAACGATCCACTGCAATTATCCAAAGAAGACAGAGCTATTTGTCCACACTCTTCAAAATTCATGGGGATGCTGTCAAGGACCTCAGCTGTGCGGACGTGCCCTCAGGAAGCTCAAAGCACACCCTGGGATAGGCTTGATATTTAAATGACAAGAACGAGAAGGGAACCAGCCACCATGGGAGGGGCTGCACATCCCCTCCTTACCCTCTGTTCACTCTTCTGCCTGGGTTAATAGCAAGGTTAATAATAACAGACAAAGGAGGCCCCAGCCTGGGATTACTGTGAGTGATCTTCTAGGCCTGCGGCATTTCAGAGAGTTGGGAGATGGAAGGGGTGATTGTGTGTGTGTGTGTGTGTGTGTGAGAGAGAGAGAGAGAGAGAGAGACAGAGAGAGAGAGACAGAGACAGAGACAGAGATACAGAGAGACAGAGAGACACAGAGTGGGAGACAGAGACAGAAAGAGAGAGGGAGAGAGAGACACACAGAGATACAGAGAGAGATGGAGAGAGAGAGAGACGGAGAGAGGGAGGGAGACAGGGAGAGACAGAGAGAGGGAGGGAGACAGGGAGAGACAGAGAGAGGGAGGGAGACAGGGAGAGACGGAGAGACAAAGAGAGAGTGGGAGAGAGAGACAGAGACAGAAAGAGAGAGACAGAGAGATACAGAGAGAGAGATACAGAGAGAGAGAGAGAGACGGAGAGAGAGAGACAGCAAGACAGAGAGACAAAAAGAGAGAGAGGGAGCACTGAGGCTTGTTGAGGGCCCATCAAAAATGTAATGATGATATCAACTCATGGACAGATTGGATGACAGATCTTGGCAGCAATAGATGATGAGCCCCCCTTCTTTCTTCTTCTCTCTCTTTCTCACTCTCCCTCTCCTCTCTTCTCTTTCTCTCTCCTTCCCTCTCTTCTTTCTCTCTTCCCTCTTCCTCTCTCTCCCTCTCTCCCTCTACCCCTCTCTCTCTCCCTCTCTCCCCCTCCCTCCCTCTCTCTCTCCCCCTCTCTCTCTCCCTCTCTCTCCCTCCCTCTCTCTCTCCCTCTCTCCCCCTCCCTCCCTCTCTCTCTCTCTCTCCCTCTCTCCCTCCCTCTCTCTCTCTGTCTCTCTCTCTCCCTCTCTCCCCCTCCCTCTCTCTCTCTCCCTCTCTCTCTCTCCCTCTCTCTCCCTGTCTCCCTCCCTCTCTCTCTCCCTCTCCCCCTCCCTCCCTCTCTCTCTCTCTGTCTCTCTGTCTCTGTCTCTCTCCCTTCCTCCCTCCCCCCTCCCTCTGTCTCTCTGTCTTTCCCTCCCTCTCTCTCTCTCTCTCTCTCTCTCTCTCTCTCTCTCTGTCTCTCTCTCCCTCTCCCTCCCCCCCACTCTCTCTCTGTCTCTCTCTCTCCCTTTCTCCCCCTCCCTCCCTCCCTGGCTCCCTCCCTCCTTTTGGTAGCAGTACAACTGAAAAGGAAGTTTTGGCCTAAGATGGTGGTAACTGGTGAAACAGGAAGGATTCTTCCCCCTCCCTAGCACCTTCCCCAGCATCTCTTCCTCTAGCCCCCAGCCTGTGTGGGGGTTTCTCAAACATCCATCCAGCGTGATTCCTGCGTGTTCATGAGATGCTGATAGCGCGTGAGAAGCGACTGATGGATTATTTAGAAATAACCCTGCTAAATCTGCGTACGCGACATATTCTTCTGGTGCCTCTTCCTTTGTTGTGTGTTTTAACCATATGTCCTAAGTAGGAAAACATAATCTTTGTTTCTTAACAGTTGCTGTGTTCTTGTTACTGTGTCACATTGGGGTCCGTGATGTTGCTGGTGACATCCAAGTCATTCCCAAGGAAATCAAGCGAGCAGAGAGGAAATGTTCGACGGGGAAAGAAAGAACAGGGGAGCTGGGACCAAGGGCTTGGGTTCGAATTCCAGTCTGGCTGTGGCTGGCCACCTGTGTGGCCTTGGACAACTCACCGAACCTTTAGAGGCCTCAGGCAGTTCATGGGTAAAGTGAGAGAGTCTGACCTGACTGGCCTCCCAGGCTCCTCCCAGCTCTAGAACGAACAGGGCTTTTACGATGGGAAGCCCTTAGCAGATCTGGACCTCAGCCTGCTCCTCTGTCAAATGGGATGCTTAAGCTAGATCCCTAAGGTTTCTTTCAGCTTTGAATCTAGGATTCTCTGACCCTCTCTGCAGGAGGGGGAAACACCAGGAAACAACATTTCTTGTCTGTTGGTGACTGTGTTTGTCACCTACATAGACACAAAACCGCATGCACACATACATACACACACATATCCATACACACTCTCATATACATATACATATACCACATACACATACACACCTACAAACACATCCACACCTACATACTCATACCCACACATACCACAAATATCCATATCTGCACTCACACCCCCATACACACACACACACACACACACACTCATACACACCACAACATAATACAATCTGGAAATCTAGACCAGTCATGTACATCTGCCTCTCGATTGAAGCTGAGACAGGGAGAGGCCAAGAAGTGATTTAGAGTCATTCAGGGGGCAGGTCAGACCTCAACTCAGCCCACCAGCCAGGAGTGATCTTGAGGGCATCCTCATTGTTGGAGCAGGGGTCTGAACTCTGACCCCGTACCCACAAGGAAAAGTCCCAACAAGGTGAGTGTGCAGGGAAGGCAGCTTCTCTCTCTTCAAGGTCTTCATGCCTGATGGATATCGTCCAGAAGGGACAGAAGTATAGATGCTCCCTCCCAGCTGGGGCCGTGCTCTGTATAGTCTGGGCAACACACTGGGGAAAGGGGTTATAGATTCAATCCCCCTGCTACTACAGGGAGTGGGGGGAAGGTGATAGATCAATGCTGCGAACAGCAACCGGAAGTGAAGCTCCAGTGAATCTCAGTGTACCTGGGGTGAATCACCAGCAGGAAGAAGATGGAGGGGGAAGGGATGAGGCAAAGACGCATACATAATAAAGTGTTTCTCATTAGCCAGTATTTCAAAACGGTTTTGTTTTTGTTTGGAGACAAGAATAGCTATTGTAGCCCTGAATCCCATCATGCACTCACCTGGGATGCCCTGCCCTCCCCTCGATGCAGTTGGTGTCCAAGATGTGGTCCTTTTGGGCTCTTCTCTCCCCTCCTCCTCTCTTCTGGGTGACATCATCTAATGGCATGGCTTTCATCATCCCCTTCCTAATCCAGGCTTTCAAGTGAATGCTGGAGCCTTCCCCCAGATGCCCCATTGACCCCTGGGATTGGGTATGTCCAAATGTGCCTCCTATCAACTTCTTGCCTATTTCTGTGGGTGACCTTCATATTCTCCCAGCTCCTTAGGACTCAAATCCCAGGGTCACCTCTGCCTTCCTTCACTGCTTTCCCTTTACCACTTTTAGATAGTGGTCAAGCCTCTCTCAAGTCTCCTGCTTGTGTCCCCTCCCCTCAGCTCATACTGACAGGAGAGGAGAGGAGGAGAGTGAGAGGAGAAGGGAGGAGAGGGGAGGGGAAGGAAAGGAAGGTGAGGGAAGGGAAGGGAAGGGGGAAGGAGAAGAGACGGAAAGACAGACAGACAGAGACAGGGGGAAAGAAGGCAGAAAAAGTCAGTGGGAACCAGCTAGTTTAGGGTCTTGAAGGCCAAGTTGAAAATTGACATCTTATGCCATAAATGATAGTGTGCTGGCAAAAGTCTTCCCTTTCTTGTTATAAACGTGTACATTGCAGTTCCATGCAGAGGGATGCCTGGCCCATTACAGTAGCCTCATTGGTCTCCCTTCTCTCAGCTGACCCTCACAGCTGCCAAGCTCACCTTGCTAATGAAGACTGGAAGTTTTGTGAAGGCAGCGATTGCCTGATCCTAGCACAGAGCTTCTAGTGGAAAGGGCTTCATAAATGCTGATCAAAAGAATGACTGACCAGAAGTGATTGGGCCCCTTCTATCTAGGCCCAATCCACCATTCGTCACTGTGACCCTGGGCCACCTCCTGGCAAACTACCTGACCCCAGGACCCACACTCTGGAGTCTGGAGTTCCCACCTGGGCCCGTATTCTCCATTGGGGAGCATCTCTACATTGAGGCAGCTTTCACCATGTTTCACTTTACTTGCTGGACATGGGCCCTGCCAGCCTCCTTGCCACCGGGAAAGTGACCCCACTGCCCCTACATGGTTAAATCAGCTCTGCCAGTGCTCCTGGAAAGGGTGTGTCTACCCACCTCCCTATGGCTCCGCTCTTCACCCCTGTAACTCCCCAAACCAAAATACCCCTCCCCACTTCTCTATATGGCTCAGTTTCCCCCAACTAGAATGGAAGGTCTGAGAGGGCAGGGACTCTCCTTAGTGTCACGAAGCACAGTGGTCAGTACAGACTAAAAGCTGAATCGATGCTTTTTCCATTCATTCATTCACTGAATCACTACATGACCTAACGTGAAATTCATCTCCTCCACGAACCCTGCCATGACTCACTCCATCCTACAATGATTTCATGGCTCTTCTTCAACACTTTCTTTGTGTCTAGAAGGCAGTCAGGTATGGGAAGTGGAGTAACTGGGTAGGAAGACTGGAAGGGTAGAAAGGAGTCAGGTTATGAAAGGCTTCCAATGCCAAATGGGACTTTATCCCGGAGGAAATGGGAGCCCCTAGAGCCCAATGGGACAACAAGTTCAGAAGAACAGAAAAATCACCTTGGAAGCCAAGCATAAGACACAGTGGAGTGGTGAGAAACTTAAGGCAGGAAGACCAGGCAGAAGGCTACTGGTATAGTTCAAGTACAAGGTTGCAAAGGTCTGCAGCAGGGGAGTAGCAGGAAAGGATGTGGAGTTGATTTGGTTTACCAAGGACTGAGGCAGGGAAAGAAAAGAAAAGGGGTGATGGCCTGGGAAAAAATAGAAGGGTGAAAGGATTGAAAGTCAAGGGAAGGTGTCGGGATGGAAGACTGACTAAAAGATTCTGGAGATCATGAATATGGAAGTCCATGAATATGGAATACAGACAAAGTACCACAGAGCCTAACCGCAAAAGGAAGAAAGGGAGAGAGTATACTTGTAACTTGGGAATCAGGAAACGCCTCCTGTTGGAGGTGATACCTGAAAAAAGTGTTTTGAAGAAAGCTATGGATTCCAAGAGGCAAAGGTAAGGAAGGAGGTAGTACCTTCCCCAGCACAAATACAATCCCACATATTCCAACGCTTAAAGGATCATTCTGATTGCAAAGAAGAAAGAGAGAAATAAAATAATATAAAATAAGCTTGGAAAATAGGTCAGAATAAGATCACAAAGTGCTTTAAATGCCAGGCTGAGCATTTTGCATTTTGTCCTAAAGGCAACAGAGCACCATTTTGGGGGAGTGGGTGACACCACCAGATCCCTATTTTAGGAATGTCAGTTTGGTAGTTATGTGGACGATAAATCAGGAAAAGAAGGGACACCAGAGATGGAGAGCTCGATTAGGAAGTTATTGTGATAATGCAGGTAAGGAGTAACGACGGCCTGGCCCAGGGGGGCAGCAGCCCACCAGGAGCCAAAGGAGGGGGATGTAAGACCACCCACTTACTAACATCTTCCTGAGTTCAAATTCAGGCCCTTACTAGCTGGTGACCCTGGGCAAGTCATTTAGCCCTGTCTGCCTCATTTCCTCCTATGTAAAATGAGCTGGAGAAGGAAATGACAAACCACTGCAGCATCTTTGCCAAGAAAACCCCCAATGTGGTCATGGAGAGTCAGAGAACATGCCCAACAATAGTCTTCCTGACCCTGGGTAGCTCCCGCACCCTCGCCGTACTCAAGGCTGGCACAATGGCACATTGGGAAGGGTAGTCTCTTCACTGGGAGCTCCTCACACCAATAAAATCACAGATCTGGTGAAAACAATAACAGTACGCATTATCAGCACATAATTACACGGCCGATCGCAGACGGGAGAGGCACGGGGGCCCACCCCCCTTGCCACCCAGAGCATCCTCAGTATCACACTTGCTTTTTAAGGAGAGAGGGGGCAAAGATGAAACCCCCCGCCCCGGAGCCCGGGGCCTTCTGAGATCAAACAGGATTCAAGGGCTTATCATCCTTATCATCGGAGCCCTACATTACAGGGTGACCTCTACAGACTGGAAATTGGGTTACATCAACAAACTTTTCACTTGGAAGTGTGAGATGAAAGCGGGCCCTCCCTGACGTTTGGCAGTCTCTCTGGCTCGGGTTTAAAGAAAGTCTCCAGCCAGGTATGGGTGTCACATTTCCCTCTGTGATACAGACATGGATGTAAAAAGCCCAGGCCTTTGAAACTGAGCCCTCCGTGCCTTGAACGAAAGGCCCCTGGGAGAGGGAGAGGGTAAAGTGACTGGAGGCAGAGCCCGACAGTGGGGGCTTCGGACAGTCACTCATGAATGCTCCAAGACAGGAGCCCCTCAGGTTAATGGCACGACTTAGGCTTGTTTCCTTCCAGATCAACATTTACCTGCCTTGGAGAGGTTGCAAAGGCAGCTGGCCTTTTACCAGAGCCCAAGAACTTCAAAGAAGCAGCCCCCTCTTCCACCGGATTCCATCGCCCCCGCATCCCCCTCCCCGTCCCCCTCATCATTCATTGACTTAACTGGATTGTTTTTCCTGCTGTCCTGGGGGAGCCTCCCCCCACAGCTCCGATGACCGCAGCCCCAACACCCCGAGGGCGGGGCTCTCAGTCTACTTCTTCTTCTCTGATGTCACTCAGGTTTTCTGTACTTTTTCTTAATTCCTAGTCTTAGGAACAGAAGTGAAGCCAGATATCTGGGAGCTCCTCTTTAAGACTCTGCTTTCAACAGCAGATACCGTCAACTCTTTCATGATGACGGCAATGATAACAATATAACAGACAAGGTGTTACTTCAAGGAGTGTGAGCACGCCCCGGAACCTCCAAGAGCACCCTGGGAGCTTGGTGCTATCATCGGCCCATTTTACAGATGAAAAAAGATTTGCCCAGGGCCACAATACTCCTAAGTAGGAAACAGTGTTATACAGTGGCAATCGTTCTGGCTCTTGAGTCAGAGGTTTGGGGTTCAAATCTTGCCTCTGACATTTATCAGCTGTGTAATCCCAAGACACCTTAGCCGTAAAATAAGGAACTGGGCCAGCCCTGGGGTTCTTCCCCTTCGTTGTGTCCTGACCCTTTGGGCAGCAGACTGGTGAAGCCTTCTCAGAATCATCCATGCATGCCATGAAATAAACAGAATGTGAAAGGAAACTGAGTATACTGAAATGCATTTCTCAGAATATTTCTTTTTTAAAAATGAGGTTCAGAGAGCACAGATTGAGAAACACCGGACCAGACAGTCCTTTCAGCTTTCTATTTACAATGCCGCTGAGTCTGAGGTGGGAGATGAAGTCAGGTCTTCCTTATACAAATCCAACAATCCTTGCAGTCTGCCCCAGGATGGGGTAGGGAGGACAGGAAGCTTCTGAGAAGGCTCTTTTAACATCTACTCCAAATCTGCCACCCTGGGCACTCTCTGGCCAAGCTAAACTCAGGCTTAAATCCTTAAATGAGCAATCTAGAACATAGGGACCCTCGGAGCAAAGACTTCAGGGCTGGAAAGTGGCTTAGAGGGTATCCATTTGAAACCTTTTATTTTATAATAGAAAAACCAGGACCCAGGAAGTGAGGGAATAACTGAGGCAGGATTTGAATCCAGCACCTTTGAATCCAAGTCTAGTTCTTCTGAATGATATGTAAACACTGGTGGGAAAGGAGAGAAGAGGAAATAGAAGGAAAACCTATTTCCTCCTATCCAGTGATGAGAAAACAAGCCTTTTAGCTATGGGACACAGACATATCAATAGAATGTGTGGATGTGTGGGTACATGCATGCATACAGAAATGTATTGTGCATATGCATGCTTATGTTTATATAGGCATGGGGGGTGTCTAGATGTAAACATACATGTATGCCTATGTACACACATGTATCTGTGTGACCTCCTGGGCTCCAGGTCCTTGCCTTGGCTCTCTGCCAGGCGCTGGTTCCGTTTAACTGGGACAGGATCTGAGATTGCTCCACGCTTCCTAATGCTTCCTTGCTTGTTTCATTTGGCAAAGAACCGAAATCTGACCACAACAGCTTAAAAGAAAGCCTGACATTCTACGATAAAATATACAAATCACGGAATGTATACAACTAACAAAAACAGTCTCGAGACAACTTGATGAGAGGAATTCAGGCTTCTCTCTCTCTCTCTCTCTCTCTCTCTCTCTCTCTCTCTGTCTCTCTCTCTCTCTCTCTCTCTCTCTCTCTCTCTCTTGCCCCCCACCCCCCACTCTTCCCCTTTGACATTCCAGTAACGTAAAACCACTGTTTAAGGTAGAAAATCATTTTTCAATCTCAGGAAACATCGTTACTAGCTGCCAAAAGTCCATCCGCATAATAAGGACTTTTTGCTAATGTCAAACACCTGCAGGTCTAGAGTAGGGAGGCCTCTAAGGAAGGCTGTAACTAAGTACTCCAGTCTACTGATACAGCAGCAAATCAACCCCCTAAATTCTGTGAAAGAATCACTCTTGAGTTAGGCACGTGCACCACCAAATACACACACACACATACACACAAAAACTCTCTGGAGTGAGCACTCTCTCTGTCTCTCTGTCTCTGTCTCTCTATCTCTGTCTCTCTCTCTGTGTCTCTCTGTCTCTGTCTCTCTCTCTCTCTCTCCCTCCCTCCCTCCCTAGCCTAGGAAATTTATTGGCCAGCTTTTCTGTTTACAAAGTGACTCCAAACTGCTCCCAAGATGTCAGGGCATGGCCCTTGTGCCCCTGGAAGCTTGGAGTTCATGAAGTGGCAGACATAGACACCAACAGACACAGAGCATGCAAACATGCCTCTTACATATATAAATGCCACACAAACATGGATGAGTCATTTTTCTGGTGGGTTGAGGCTTTTGGAGTCCCTTCCTCAGGCCATCTGGCAACAGTAGAGGAGCATTATTAGACCTGGTATCTGAAGATTACCTCCAACACTAACCCCAGAATAAAATCCCAGAGGATGTAAAAAGTAAAAATAAAACCTACACTTGTAACAAGTAACAGTTCTGACAACAAGGACTCCAAGGATAACCGTGATAAGGAATAATGTAGACAGAGATGAAGATAAAATAAAGAACGAAGTTATAATTCTTTAGGGAGAATCTGGAAAGAAAACAAGCGGATTAGAAAACCTTCCCAAAGCAGGAGACATGTTGAAAAAACTGGACAGATGGAATGGAACTCAAAAATTTAACGATATGCAAGAAATATTAGGACCATGTCAGAAGACCAAAAAATTATAAGAACGCATGCGCTCTCTACCATTAAAAAACAGGACAAGGAGAGAAAATTTAACACCCATTGGCCTCCCTGAAAAGTCTGATGAAACAAAAATCCTTCATGTCTTTGTACAAGAAAACTGCATAGAAATCTTGGGATCCAAGGGCAAAATGAAAATAAATAAAACCCACATGTCACTATATGAAGTCAAGCAACTATTAAGCTCCTATTATGTTCCAGGCACTATAATAATAGTAACTTACATTTATATAGCACTTACTATGTGCCAGGCACTGTGTAATCATTACCTCATATGATCCACATTACAACCCTGAGAGGGACATGTTCTCATCATCCCCTTTACAGATGGGGAAACTGAGGCAAATATTGACTTGCCCACAGTCGTACAACTAGGAAGTCTCTGAAGCTGGATTTGAACTCAGATCTTTCTGACTCCAGGCCCAGTGCTCCATCCACTGCGCCAATGAGTTCCCTCAATGTAAGTGCTTCAGTAAGTGCTGCAAAGAAAAGCACAAAGAAAGTCCCTATCCTTGAGAAGTCTGCAGTCAAAAGAAGGATACCATGTTCAAACAGCTCTGCACAGACAAGCTATGGACAGAACTAGCAGAGAGAAGGCACTAATATTAGGGTGGCTGGGGAAAGACTCTTTGGAGAAGATGGGCTGAAGCAGGCAACAGAGAGGAGGAGAAAGCAAATTCCAGGCATGGGGGGCAGGGGGGGCAGCCAGGCCAAAGATGCAGACTCAGAAGGTGGAAGATGGAAACTCTTAGGTCAGAAACAGCCAAGAGGCAGCTGCATTGAGGACCACTTGGGGACAAGAGATGAATAAGTTGTAAAAGACTGGAAAAGTAGGTTACTGTGGTCATGAAGAGCCCTTGCCAAACATCAAAGAGAGGATTTTTATATTTGATTCTGAAGATGATAGGGAGTCATGGACCTTATTGACTAGGAGAGGGAAATGGTCAGATCTGGACTTCAGGGAGTAGCTGAGTGGAAGACATACTGGAAGCAGGTAGACCAACCAGAAGACCATTCATATAATCTAGGTATGAGGTGACATGGGCCTACACCAAAGGGATGGCACCATCAGAGGAGAGAAGGGGCCATGTGGGAAGGATGTAAAGCCATCAGGACTTGGCAAGAGATTAGGTACATGAGGTGCAAGGGTTGGGGTTTGAGAATCACATCCAGGTCACAAGGCTTGTGATTAGGAGAACAATGCTGCCTTTTGCAGTTACAGGAAAGACAGGAAGAGGGGAGGGCATGGGAAAAACCTTCATTTAAGTTTTGGACAAGTTGAGTTTAAAATATCTATAAGGATATTCAATTTGAGATGATCTGGGAGCAATTAGAGCTGTGAGACTGAAATTAGGGAGATAGGTTAGGACTGGATAAATAGATCTAAGAATCAAAGCACAGTGATTAGCATTGAATCCTTGGGTGCTGATGAGATCATTAAGTGAAAGAGTTCAGAGGGAGAAGAGAAAAAGACCCAGGACAGATATAGACTGGGACATGTCCACCATTAATGAATGTGACCTGGATAGAAATCAGCAAGGACAGATGAGAATCAGCAGTCATTCAGGGAAAAGGAGAACCAGGACTGAATGGTGTCAAAGGAACCTAGAGAGAAGAAAGTATCACGGAGAAGAGGGTGATCAACAGTAGATGGATGTAGAGAGTCTAAAAGGATGAGCATGGAGAAAAGGCCGTTAGAAGATCATCCGTAACTTTGAAGAGAAGAGTTTTGAATGAATTACAAAGTCAAAAGTCAGAAACAGAGATTTAAGAAGAGAGTAGGAGAAAAAGCAGAGGTACCTGTTATAAATTACCTTCTTTAAGAGATATCTCACAAAAAGGAAGAGAGAATAGGGCAACAGCTAGTGGAGATGGGTACACCAAATAAAGTTTGTTTGGTTTTTGAGAGGAGAGATGGGCATGTTTGTTAGCAGCAGGAAAGCAAAGAGCTGACAAGGAAAAATTGAAGCTAAGTGGGAGTGGTGCAGCTAGGTGGCACAGTGGATGGAACACTGGCCCTGGAGTCAGGAAGACCTGAGTTCAAATTTGATCTCAGGCACCTGACACTTCCTAGCTGTGTGACCCTGGGCAAGTCACTTAATCCCAATTGCCTTTCAAAAGAAGAAGAAGGAGAAGGAGGAGAGCATGAGGATGATAAAGGGGGAAATCTTTTGGAGAGGAGAGAATGGCATAGGGATCACTTGAGCACTTAGGAGGGGTTTGCCTTGGCAAGGAAAAGCCCTCCCTCCTTTATGTGACAGGAGTAAAGGAGATAGTGGCAGAAGGCATTCTAGTGGTATGAGATGAGGAGAAGGAGCAGCATGTACATAGGAAAAGGCAGCAGATAGTGGTAGTAATCCCAAGACTGAAGTCTGGGGTGGCAAGATCAACCACAGAATAAGGAAGTAAGAGACTCAAAGAAGAGGAGAGTCTAGATTTGAAGTGGTTCATCAAGGGGTCAGGATGGGGAGGGGATGACAGCATAGTCAATAGAAGGGTGATGGCCTGGGAAACAAGTGAGGGGCCAAGGGGTTAGAGGCTATAGGGAGCCTAAAGAATAGGGTTAGGTGTTACCAGGCAGAGGACTGATTGTGATCAGATAATGGAATTTCAGTGTTCATGAAAACGGAAATGGAAGAAAACCCCTATTTAAGATTTCTAGCAAAGTGATGGTCAAATTCTACTGCTTTCAGGTCAAAGAAAAAGCATTACAAGTATCCCATACGCTACAAACCTCACGGTTAAAAACCTCGATTAGACTCTCAATGGATCACAAAACCCCTATGAGAAGGAAAAGAGGAAACCAGAATAAAATAGGCTAAAAGGCAAAAGCAAAAGTTCTATGCCCCAAAATACTATCCTACAAAGTTGAGAAGAGTAGTGAGAGCTAGTATGTCAATAGCACTTCAGTTTTGCGAAACGTTTTCCATGTGCTATCTCGTCTGATCACCTTTTAGAGGCAAACATGGAACTTGGATAGAAATGATGACTTCCAAGAATTCCTTCAGTCATAGGGAAAGTCTCTGAAATGCAAATGAAGAAAAAGAAGATGGAAATGTACACAAAATAGAAACATTACAATATAATATGATGCTTGAGAAAGCAACCCCAAGAACCATAACTATGAATCTGAGTGATAAATGGAATAGACAAGAAAGCACAACTCCACCACTGGGCCATTTCAAGAAACATACATAAAACAAAACTTTCCTCTAAGTGAGGGATTTGAATTTCTATTCATTATTCCACCAGTGAATCAAAAAAAAAAATATCGTGTAGCAACCATGATATGAAAATAGATATACTTAATGTAGATTAAGCATAAAAACCACATCATGGTCAAGGGCAGCATATAATGAAACAATATCAATGTGAGTATGTGAGCAAATAACTATCACAGAATCCTCGTACTTAAAAGCTCTACAGAGAGATCCAAGTACCCACTTAGCGTCCCTGAATAGGCCTTAGTTGAGAAAGGCCAAGGTCTCCCAGTGCATCCTGGGCCATCTCCAGTCACCTTGATGAATATCTGGTCACTGGTTCCAGATGGCTCAGGAGGAGAAGTGAGGCTAGGGACCTGCACAGCCCTCCCTAACTTACAACAAAGTCAAGTGCAAGTCATGTCACCATTTCTCTGATGTCACGGTCTTCTTCGGCCACGAAGGGCGGACACTAGAAAAACAACAGGGACATCCAGACAGTAAACACTAAAATGTCAGGAATTTCAACATAGCTTTTCAGAGCTAGATAAATCTAACAGAAATATAAACAAGAAATGAAGGACTCCAAGCTAGATATCAGAAAACGGATGTGTCCTAATGGGGAGAAAACGGGAAGTCGCTGGGGACGCACATACTTTTCAGTTTTTCATAACACCTTTGTGAAAACTGATTGTTTGCTAGATCATAAAGAACTCAATGATAGCAGAAAGAAGAAATATTAAACACGTATTTTATAAGACCACAACACAATAAATATTCTAATCAATAAAAAAAATCTGGAGAAAGAGTTTGGACATTAATGAGAATTAAATAAAATAGTCCTAAAGAAGAAAAGAATCAGAGAAATGAGCAGAACCAGGAGAACATTGTACATAATAACAGCAGTACTGGAATGATGATCAATGTGAAAGACTCTGATTCATACAATGATCCAAAACAATTCTGAAGAACTCAAGAAAAATGCTATTCACCTACAGAGAGAGAACTGGTGAACTCTGAGTGAAAATTGAAATATAATTTTTTATACTTTTTCTACTTTTCCTCCTTTTCTTCAGAATGACTAATATGGAAATATGTTTTGCATGATTTCACATGTAAAGCTGGTATAGTGTTTGCCTTCTCAATGGGTGGGGGAGGAATTATAGGAAAGAAAAAAATTCAAAATTTTAAAAAATAAATGTTAAAAGTAAATTAAAATGATTTTATTTTTAAAAGAATAATAAGTAGCTAAGTTACAGACTTTCTAGATCTGGAGAAACTGGCTGGCTGTTCATTAGATTAATTCAATGACAAAAAGCAGGGAAAAGCAGCTCCATTCTCAAGAAGATTTCATTCTTGATGGAGGGGCTTATTTTTTTCCCAAGAATTCTACTGTAAATGTAATGTTCTTTCTTTACAATAAGTTTCTTTCTTCAAAAAAAAGGAATAAAAATGTCAACAAAAAACATGAGAAATAATTACATCAAAGAAAAAGACAACCACGGGACAATATGCAAAAACGTATGGAATGCAGCCAAAGCAGTCTTTAGAGAAAAAATTTTCTCTTTCAACACTAACATCCACTAAGGAGGAAAAGAAAAGATCACAGAATTGAGCATGAAACTAAACGGGCTAGAAAACTAACGTAACAAATTTGTAACCCCAAAATGAACACAAAGATCCCAAAATTACAAATGACATAAAACATTAAAAAGTTATTGAAATAATAAAACTGAGCAGCTAATTTTAAAAAATGAAATGGACAAACTATTAGCTAATTTGATTTTTACAAGGGAAAGGTCAAATTACTAAATTTAAAAATAAAAAGAGCCATTGCCTAAAGGTAAAATTAAGCAAGCAGTCCAAAGACATGAAGAAGCCAATTTCAAAAGAAGAAATGCAAACTATCAACAGCCATATGAACAATTCCAGATCACTAATAATAAAAGAATTGCACATTAAAACAACCCTGAGGTTTTATCTCACATCCCTCATATTGACAAATGTGACAACTATCAAAGATGATAAATGTTAGAGGAACTATGAAAACATGATGCATTGTCGCTGGGGTTCAGAATTAGTCCAAGAGTTCTGGAAGATGAAGATGAAGAGTACCAGGAAAGGTAGGGGTGAGTGACAGGGAGCTTTTTTTAAGGGTCCTATGATGTCTTCAGCTGGGGTTGGGAAGGAAGCAAATTTTCCCACTTTCACTACCCTTCTCTCAATCACGACATTTTTTATCTACCTCACACATTTCCAAGTTCTGTCTCTCCATCACGTATTTTCATTTTCTCATCCACTTTATGTAGCAGTCCTTCCCTTCACCCCCACCCTCAAAAAAGCTAAAACACATAAACAAAACTTTCCAATGCACTTTCCTGGCTTAAGTCCTAGTCTCTGTCCTTAGCACTAGTTCCTATATCACCAATTAGCTTTTAAGTCTCAGATTGGAAGTCCAGTAGATATCTCAAATTTGAAAAGTTCAAAAAGTCCAAAACAGTCCAAAAAAGTCCAAAATCTTTTGCCCCAAACCACCTCCACTTCTGAACTTTCTCCTATTACTTCTAAGGACACCAGCATGTTCCCAATCACCCAGGACAACCTTGATGCCTCTTTGAATAATTACTTGAATTCACTTCATATATCCACTCTTCATCAAAACTTGCTGCTTCTACCATAACAGAGTCTCACATATACATCTCTTTCTCTCCATTCACTCCATCACCACCTGATACCTTCCCCTCGACACTCCTCATTTAAGTCTATTGCAATAGCATCTAACTGGTCTCCCTTCTTCAAGTTCTTCTCCAATTCATCCTCCCCTAAGCTGTCCATGTATAGGTCACCTCAGGTCATTTCAGCTGCTCAGAGAATTCCATCAATTTTTTCTCACCTCCAGGATCAAATATAAAAGCCTTGATTTGTATGTTCTTAAATACCTGACTCCTTTCTATATTTTCAGTCTTCTTATACTTTTTTTCAAAAACATCATCTCACTTGCAGCTCCTCTAAGACCTCATCCATCCACTAGTGCTATGCCTTTTCACAAACTATCCCCAACACCAATAACGATGATGATGGTGGTACTGGTAGAGGTGAGAACAAGGAAGGGAGAGAGAACAAGGGCAATGTGATGGCCATCCTAAGGCAGCAGCTGCAGCAGCAGCAGCCAGTGTCTGACACTGGTACAGTTCTCCTTCTGAAGACTACAAGATATGGAGAGGAGAATGACTATATTTTTGTTTTCTCAGGCCCTTGCTCCAAAAGCAGGAGTGAATGAGAGAGATTCATGAGAAACAGGCAGGCTCTGGCTTCAAATCCTTGCCTTACTTCTGCTCAATTGTGTGGTTTTTAATAAGAATAATTTGCTATACTTAATATTGTTTCTCACAAACATCTAGGGTTCACTGTCCTTGTGTTGCCTGCTCTCCCTCTAAGACTCTAGGCAGAGATGAGGCATGATGGCCCAATGGGAGCCATATGGGAAAGAGGCCTTTCCTAGTGCAAGGCTGGGAGCTCACCCACATCTGCAGCTCATTGGCAGAGTTCTGCTCCCTAATTGAGGACATAAGCCATTTCATACTAACATTTCCAAAGGCAGAATAACTTACTATGAACATGTAAAGACAAAAGGGTAATAGGTTATATCTTAATCTATATATTCTACGCCCCTAGTTATTTACCTCTTATCTCATCCATTAGGGTAGGAGCCTGTGAGGAAAGAAAAGAATGCTCTCTGCCTTTCTTTGTCTCTCCATTACTTAATGCAGTGCCTGGAACACAGTAAGCACTAAATAGATGCTTGTTGCCAACCTCAGTTTATATGAAGTTTCAGGACAATCATCACTCTTCTTAAAGGACTAGGCTATTTTTCATCTTATAATCATGTCTCTGTATTTTATTTTTAATTTATGGAATAAAACAAGCATTTCCATAACACAGTATGATAAAAAAGATGGGCGCACATGAAACTGCGAACCTACTATGTACAATTTGCTGTTCCTTTCAAACATAAAACAAAATTATCTTGCAAATTTCTTTTTTCTTCCCTCCTTCCATCCCTGCCCCCATCCTAGAGGTGGCAACCATTAGACACAAAAAGGTTTAGACATGTAAGGATATAAAATCATTCTATATATACTTCTATGTATCAGTCTTTCTCTGGATGCCCATATCTTTCTTCATATAGCTTTTATAATTGGGTATTTATAACTGGGTATTTATAATACTCAAAATAACTCACTTGCTCAAAGTCACTCTTAAAATAATATTACTGCTACTGTACACGATATTCTCTTGGCCCCACCCATTTTGCTCTTCATTATTTCATGCAAATCTTTGCACATTTTTCTAAAATCATTGAACTCCTCATTTCTTATCGCACAGCAGTTCTCCATCACAATCCTATACCACAACTTGTTCAGCCATTCCCAATTGATGAGCATCCCTGCAATTTGTCACCACAAAGAAAACTCCAATAAACATTTTAGAACATATAGGTTCTTTATCTTTTTCCCCAATAATCTTCGGGGAATAGAAAAAGGTATCTCTGGGTCAAAGAGTATAGGTGGTTTAATATCTCTTTGGGCATCACTCCAGATTACTCTCCAAAATTGTTCGATCAGTACACAATTCCACCAGAAATGAATGTGTCCCAATTTTTCCACATTCCCTCCAACATTTCGATCATTTTAGCCAATCTGACAGGTGTAAAATGATATCTCAAAGTTATTTTAATTTGCATTTCTCTAATCAATTATGATTTAGAACATTTTTCATACACACACACACACACACACACACACACACACTATAATCATACCTAGCTATTTTCTTTGTGTCTTTAGGGCGCCATCTTTTAAAGCTTCTCCTTCTTCCTTGGCTGACTTCCCCTACACACACGCAGGACATGGATACTGCCTATACTTACTTTGATCAACTTAAAACTTCCATAATCTTTACCAGTTCAAACCAGACCCTCCACCCCACTCCCCGCAAAAGTTCATTTCCTGCCATATTCACATCATACTTCTTTCCCCACTCTCCACTTCCAAATTGATATCCACTTCCTGCCCTGGGGACAGCGTTTCTGACTGTGATTCTTTACTCCAGACCACGCTACTGCCTCCACTTTACTGCTCTTCAGCTACCTTCACGCCAACCCCCTACTTTCTACCCCTTGCTGTAGACACAGTAATTAAATCACCAGAACAATTCTCTGAAGGGGCACATCAAAGGATCACCCATGACTCTACTTGCCGTGTCTGTGACATGCCTCTCTAGCTATCACTCTGTTCTATGTATTAGTATATTTATGCTCCCTAAAATCCGAGTCATGGAGTGATTGTCTTGCCTTTCATTTTGGTATATGTAGTACTTAAAAGAATTTCTGGCACATAGCAAGTGTTTAATACATTTGTTTCGTCTTATTTTTCCATTCATTCATTCGCTTTCCAAAAACCTAGAGTCAGATTGTACCCAAGGTTTTCCTCCTCCATCATGAATTGTGGCATGAGGTGGATGCTTCCTCCAAGATTTCCATCGGTTCTATTTCAGCAACTAGCCCTCTCTTCTTGTTGATGCCAGTCCTGCCCCACAGACACACCCTTTAGCAGGATGCAGTTGTCAGGGAGGCAGCCGGTCATTTATTAGCTGCACTGTTTCAGCAAAGAGTAAATGTATCAGAAGGTCTGGAGATCATTGAAGGTTCCCAGTAGAGCTAGAGAATGCTCTCATGTCAGGATGATAGTGCATTTGCCAAACCCCTTGGCCACCTCCTCCTTCCGTCCAAGCAATCTTTAGTGAACCAGGACAAAAATACTGCTTTTGTTTCCCCCTCAATCAGACGTCTGTTTGAGATGCTATTTCAGCCTCTTTTTGTCTCCTCCATTCTCATCCATGTTAATAATGCATACCCTTCCAGAGGGCTGCTTGTTCTGGAGCAACATCTCACCCATCCTCTTCATGTCTAGGAGATCCAAGTCTCCTACTCAAGCTCTGATCACCTTAATTGTTACCAGCATTTTCTGAATTTCTATGTAACTATATAAAGACAAGGGGTTTTAAAAAATTAATTATTGGTTTCTTTCCTGTATTTTGCCCTCTGAATATTATTGACTATTGTCCTTTCCACAATGTACTTTTACTCTCTAAGGTATTTGACTACATGTATATGTTTGTATGCATTTATCTGTGTACATATATATATATATATATATATATATATATATATATAATGTGTGTATGCACACATGCATGTATGTATGTATGTATGTATATGCGGGCAACTAGGTGGCAAAGTAGATAAAGTGCCAGGCCTAGAGTCAAAAAGACTCATCTTCATGTGTTCAAATCTGGCCTCACACATTTATTAGCTATGTGACACTGGGCAAGTCACTTGAACATGTTTGCCTCAGTTTCCTCATCTGGAGAAGGAAATGGCAAATCACTCTAATATCTTTGCCAAGAAAACCCCATAGAGGGTCATGAAGAATCAGACATAACTGAAAAATGAATAAACAACAAGTGTGTGTGTGCAACATAAATACTTTTTTCATTCTTCCCCTTCCAAATTAAAGTCCTTAATCAAATTTGTAAGGCTCCAGGCAGATATTTATTTTATGATCCCTCATTAAGTGCTCTCTGTGCCTGGCCAAGTTCCTACCATTTTTTTTTTATTTTACTTTAAGCCATAGGGTATCAATCTATGTTTTGTTCTTAAGCACCATTTTCTTGACCAACTGCTTGCTGCTCATATCTGACGTTCTCTTCTGAAGTTCTGAACCTCAATCAACACCCTGATGACAACACCACCTGTGCCCCGAAGGTGTTCAATTTCTCAGCAGACTTTCCAAATTTCCTACCCAGATTCTTCAGTTCCTTCTGTCCATATTGTTTCTCCCACGTGAATAATCAGAAGTGTGTGGCTGTCATAGATGTTGACAGTAGGAAGATGTGACTGGAAAGAGCTCTGTCCTCTCCACATCTGGACGACACATAGCTACTCAGTATCATACAGCAGGGAGTCAACAACTGTGTCCCTTCTTCCTCTGAGCCTTACCTAGATGATCTCCCACCTCATAGCTCCTGTGGACACCCATCATAACTCGGAGAAGACAAGCAGGTGCTCCCTCCTTCAACTACCTCCTCCATAGGGAGAGCCTTATGTCTCTCTCTGGGATCCAAGTATTCAGCAGAACTTCCCTGAGCCTCCTTCTTCCACTCTCCTGACATCTCAAATTCTTTTCATTCTTGGTTTTTACCTTGAAAGTCTTTTTTCCCCTAATAACTTTATTGTCCCTAACCAACCTGGAGAGCAGACAGGGGTCCTACGAACCTTCTCATTGTAGCTTCTATTGCCACATGTAATAGACATAAAAAACATAACCGATGCACAACCAAAACAAAAATAGAAGGCAAGATGTCATGGACAGAAAGAAGGGAAGTTGGGTTAGTTGTGTGGTGAGAGTAGGAAATGGCAGCACTTCTGTGTTATCAGGAGAAATCAAGAACAGCAAGGCGGAAAAATAACAAGGTTGTCTCTTCTCTCCACTGTCAGGTCATTATCTAACAGGACACTGTGCCTTTCACCTATGCCTATAATATATGCATCATGTATTTTATAAACATATTTCTTATAAGCTTACAGTTTACACAGAAATTTATGTTGACTCATTTGAACCACTCCATAAAACTGTTTCACCAATGGGGTCTCTTGCGAAAACCTTTTCTGGCCAGGCCAGTTGGGGACAGCTTCCAGTTGTTCAGGAAGCCTCCATCTTGAACCCTGTACCTCTCTCTGTGCCGACACACTATCACATGGTAGGTATCGATCTAACTCTTCAGTTCTCTGGGAGACCAGCTCATTTTCCTTTTCAGCTGGGGTCCTTCTCCTGGGCTTTCAGAGCCTCAGTATTGTCAAGCCCTTTGTAAGAAGGCTCATTATGCTTATCCCAAGAGCAGATAAGTTCACATTTGCATTGCTAATGGAGCTCTTTTGAAGTAAGTTCACATGTTAATTGATTTTCTGCAGCTTTTAATGTTTCCCCAAATTGGAGCAGGGTTGATGAGCCCTAGGTAAGACAGAAAAGCCCTTCCTGCTGGAAGAATATAACATAAATGTACATATGTATGTTAAGCAAATAGTGAACTTCCTTTGAATAAAAATCCTTGCTGGGGCCTCCAGAGGGGAGTGAAAATGATCCCAGGTTCTTCAATGCTGGGACAACTGCATCCAGGTTCTATCAGTCAGGTTCTGGCTTGGAGGAAAGCCCTGTCAACTGACCATCTGCTTCCTGAGGACCAGCCCATTATTCTAGGGTTGCTGGGGATCCAGACACCCTCTAGTCCAGTTAACTCCCTTCTATTCCAGTCATAGAAAACAGTGGTGGTAGAGGGAAGGGGGAAAGGGGAGAGTTGTCTTGCACAGGACCACCCAGGTACTAAGAGACCATCATAAGTAGATCCTTAGATTTCAGAACCAGTTCTCTTTCCACTTTAAAGCCAAGTACAGAGATGATCCTCTCCAGTTGGCTGCTTGGCAATGAATTCCTTGGCCATAAATCCTCCACCCATGAATGAAGGGGGAAAAAATGCCTCTCTAAACTGGATCTAGCCTTTCAGTGTTTAAGTATTCAATAAACTTGCCCAGGATCAGTTCATGTAATATGTGTTGGTAGTGGCCTTTGACCTCATATATTCGCAGCTTGGCAGTTCATGTTCTACCCAGAAAGAGGTTTTAAACTTAGGGTCCATGATGAAGATGTGCTGTTAATATTTTGATAAGAATATTTCAATATAATGTGTTTTCTTTATAATGCTATGTGTTTTATTTATATATTTATCTATGTAAAAATAAACATTCTCAATGAACACTCTTGAAAATCATGCCTTAATGCACTGGAAAATTATGTCACCTAATCTTAAATGTTAAATGGACTTTCATCACTGCATGGCATTGCAAAGAAATTCATTTATTTTTCCATGAGTGACTATTTTAAAGGTTGTCTTTTCTCTGCAGAACTCCTAGGTCTCCTCCTCCCCACTCCTTCTACAGAGAACAACAGCTGCCTTATGGACAAGAGGCCTTTGGGCACACACTGCCTCTTCTTGCCCATTCTGCCCAGGTCCTAATCAACCCAACCTCTCTTTCTCTGAGTCAGTGTCTGAGGAACATGTGAGCCATCTCCTTGCCAAGACTAAAGCTTGGACTTGTGCACTGGGACCCATTCTCTTTCTTCTTCTATAAAAGCTAAGCTTCAAGAGAATTTGCCCACATGCCAAAAGGGCAAAGGCAACTACTGGGGTAACCAACCCAGAGTTAAAGTTTGAAAATGAGACGGGACAAGGGATTATCTGATGGCGACTGATAAGGTGTTATTGAACTGGCCAGCCAGTTATCATTTATTGAGTCTCAGCCCAAAGTGGCAGGAAATGAGGCTCACAGGGCATACACAAACTCTCCACTTGGTATGGGGACTCAACTCTCAAAACCACCATCTCCACAAGACCTTGGGTGTCCAGATCTGAGATGACATGGAATCCCCTTTTCTGAAGGGTATGTTTAGAGCCTTATGAGAGTACAAGGCTGAAGCCTAAAATGATATTTTCCCTAACAACCTACAACTCCCACTCTGGAGGAGGGCCAGGCTAAGAAGGTATTCCCTACATCCTCAAACAACTCTAAAGAAATCTGCTCGCTCTTCCTTCCCCTCCTCACAAGAATAGATGATGTGCAAGAATAGGGACTGCATCATTTTCCTTTTTGGCTGCTCCCTATCTAGTACAGTGCCTAGTGAAAGTCCTAAAGGAATGCTTGCTCAAGTAAAGTGATCATAGGTGGACACTGCTCAGTGAAGCTGCTGCCTTTTTCATCACCTTTAGTAATTTTCTTCATGCTGATGGAATGAGGGAGGAACCAGGAACCTGCTGTTGCTGTTGATCTGCTTTGATAATTTAGAGGCCGCTGGCTTCCAAAAAGTGGGACACATGGTTCGAACACATTAAAAGCAGTGCAATGAAAACAAAATTTTCAAAAGTTAAAAGGAACAGGGAACTAGATATACTGGGCACCAGGGATGAGTTCTGTCCTGGACTTCAACTCTGAATTTAGCTGTTTCCTGGCAGTCAAGGCAAGAAAGGGGAGCACATTGGAATATATAGTTTTCATCTTCTAAGAAAAGGAAAGAGGAAAGTTTGAATGGTGGGAGAAACTTTCTTTTCCTGGCTCCAGTTTCCATCAGGAGTTTATCACATACAGCCATAAATGCATGGCACTGGAATTACAACAGATACAGCTTCAAATATTGTTTTGTTAAAGACACACACACAGCATGTGGGTGAGGTCCAAGGAGGCAGCTGGTCAGAGAAGCCCATCAGGGGTGGACAAGTAGAGCTCCAGGAGTTTGGGGTATCAAGTTGGCCTGAAATGCAAAGGCTTGGGAACATGGAACTTAGATTCAGAGATCTAACAAACAAAGTTTGAAGAACCTTCTCCCTTCGAGGCAAACGGTGAGTGTTTTCTAAGTCACATAACTAAAATACGAAATGATTAAGTGCTTAAATGAAAGGCTACCTGGTAGAGAGGATGCAAAGCTGAGCTCAGACTCAGGAAGACTGAGATTCACACTGTGCCGTTAACAATGGATGACAGTGAGCAAGTCCCTTCACTCCTCAAGCTTACTCATTTGAGGAATGAGGTTAATAATATCTGTGGCCCCTACTTACAGACTCTTGCCAGACCCTGCAGTGTAACATACATCACACATGTCCACACTCATGTGCTTGGCATTTCATTGCAAGTTCTCTGAAGGTAAGTACTAGTTCTTTGTTTTCTTTGCTTTCCCAGCACCTACTACAGAACCTGGCATGGAGCAGGACATGAGTCAATCCTTGCCAAGTGGAATTGATAAATAATATTAGGTATTACTGTCAAGAGAGAAAATGGTAAACGTGACTACAAAATTTCAGTTAAAAGTTCCATTTCATAAACAGATAAAAGGGTTACTTTATTAGACATGTCTTCTCTGACTAACTCTGTCCCAGTCAGTGACCACCTCAAGTCTGGGTTTGAGGGCCTAGGGTTGCTGCTTCTCCTACTACCCCTGTTTCCAATCTGGAGACTCAGCTGGCCTCTCTGACTCCAAAGAGTTCTGGAAGGTCCTTTCACTTTAGATAAAATACAATAAGATCAACATAATTTGTGTGTTAGACAACTATGACACTATGGTCCTAAATAAGCCAAGCCTTTGAATTAAGAGCCACCAGTAGGCTATCTATGATAAACTATGTGTGAGTACAGGTAAAGAGGCTTGTTTTCAATGTAGACTAACTAGGAAAGAAGAACCAAACTAGGTGCCACTTACAGTTCTTTTGTCCCGGCTTCAAGCAGCAAAACCCATCTTAGTTTCTAAGGCACCCATCAAAGCAGCACATAAAGAATACCCTGGATGGGAGCCCAGCTCTTAGGGAAACATAGCCTAGATTCAAGTGTCTAGAGGTAGGAGCTTATGAATGATAATAAGGACAAGTGGCCAACATCAAACATTGATCAATGGCCGCTTGGCCAATGAGTACAGCCTGAGGCGTGTGGCAGGTGGGCATGTGCGGATAGCATAAACAACCATCAGAGTGCCAGGCAGAACAAAGAAAGGCATTGACATGTTCACCAAGAGAAGAATGGAGAGAAGGAGACCTGGACCTGAATCCAGAGGCACAGAGAGGATGGATCCTGGAAAGTGTGAGCTAAGGACAGCAGCCATAATCCATGCCCAGGAGGTCTGGGAGCCATCTGAAGAGAAAACAGCTGAGATGGTGCAGGGTCCCCAAGAAAGACCTGTCATATTGATTTCATTTCCTTTCTTTGAGAGAATGCTGTACACTGGGCACTTCTGCATCCTAGGAAGAGACTGGAAATATTTCTCCTTATAGATCTTCTTACAGAGAGACGGAAGAAATGGGGGGACTAACAGACAGAATCACAGAGCTAGAGAGACTTAGGAAGAGAGGAATCCAGCCTCTTCTTATTCAGGTGAGGAAGACACCTCATGGCCAGAGAGGCCAAGTGGCCTCAAGCCATACAAACTTTTTAGATCCAAAAATACTTGAGAAATAAGACAAAACCATCTTAGTCATATTAGAAGTTATTTAAGAACCCAGTGAGGATCACTGAAGTTGAGGAAAACAAAAAGAAAAAGGAAGGAAGGTGGGAAGGAAGGAGAGAAGGAAGAAAGAAAAAAGAGAAAGAAAGGAAAGAAGAAAGGAAGGAAGGAAGGAAGGAAGGGGAAAAAAGAAAGACAGGAAAAGGAAGGGAGAGAAGAAAATAAGGAGTAGAGAGGGAGAGTAGAGGTGAGAGGGGGAAAGAGAGAAAGAGAGAAGAGAAAGAAGAAAGAAAAGGAAGAAAGAAAGAAAGAGAGAGAGAGAAAGAAAGAAAGAAAGAAAAGAAAGAAAGAAAACTTTTTCTAAATGTAGGAGAAGATAGATGGTCCATTCCTACTGACGATAAATGGAGGGAGTCAGCAGGCACTGGCTTTCTCTCAACATGCAAACTCAGGTCACTTCATGTCAGCGTCAGGCATGTTCCCTGAGACACAGAACTTAGTTGGGGCAGCAGCTCAGGCCTGCAGAAGATTTCGAAATGCCCTTTCAAAAGGACAGCTTTGGGCTCAGAACAAAGAACAGTTTTGCTAATAATTGAGATAGTTAAATGAGGAGGAGGCATCGTCAGCTTTCTAATAACACCAAGTTCTTGTGGCTGTTGTTGAAGAGGTGATTTGATAAAAAGGAGGTGGGAGTTCAGAACAGGCCAATCAGGAAGACAGAAAAGGGCTGGCCAACTCTGGGACTTGTGGAGGATTCAGCAACAATGTCCATTTTAAAAAGAGCCATGAATCCGACACAAATACACGAATATTCCATGTTTGTTTAGCTTTGTCTATTCCTCAGCGCATCGGTCCGGAAACTGTCAGTTACTGCTGCTGATTTTGCCATTTGATAGCTATGTGATTATAACAAAAAGAAGAAAATCTGATAAAACATAAGAAAAGAGAGATCAGAGGGGGATCAAGGAGCAAAATATTTTTCTTTGTTAAAGTTTCATACAACTATCCACACATATACACAGATGCGCACATATATGTCTTCTAATAATAGCTAACATTTATATAGTGCTTACTTTGTGCCAGGCACTGCACTAAGGGCTTTACAGATTTTATCTCATTTGAGATATATGTATGTATAAATGTTATATGTGTATATTAGAGAATCGCTTACATATAGAATAATGATAGCTAGCATTCATGTGGCGTTTTAGGGTTTGCAAAGCATATTATAAATATCTCATTTTATCCCACCAACCATCCTGGGAAGGAGATGCTGTTACTAAACCCATTTTACAGTTGAGGAAATTGAAACAGAGGTGAAGTGACTTGACCAGAGTCACACAGCTAGCAACTATCTAAAGCTGGACTTGAACTCAGATCTTGTGGCCTTGAAGGCTAATACTCATCCACTGAACCACCTAACTGTTTTCCACATCATCACTTTCCCCACCCAGTTTCCATATATCACAGGTTAGCATAAGAAATTAAATGGGAATTTGGGGGAGATTTGTGGAAGCTGCAGATGACACAGAAAAAGTTTAGAAACTCAGAAAAGCATAAAATAGATGTATAGTATTATGTAATATCAACATATTTTATCTTTTAACACCGTAATAATTCAGACTTCTTCTCCAGCACAAAGAGAGAAGCCAAAAGTTTTATGTGGATTTTCCAGATCACTACGGTGCCAAGTCTCTAACCTTGAGATGTGGAAGGAATAACTGTAATACATACATCATATGTGTACGTGTGTATATATACACGTATTTAAATAAGTTAGAAATAAACAAGTGGTTTTATATACAATTTCATGGAATCATAGATTTGAACCTGGAAGGGACCTTGGAGACATCAAGTCCAGACTTATCACTTACAGGCAGGAACATAGAGGCACAGAGAGGTTAAGTGGGTTGTCCAGAGCAACACAGCTAGTAAGTGTCTGAGATTTGAACCCAGATCTTTTCACCTCTAGATTTAATGCCTTATGTGCTACGCAAAGCTGCTTTTTTCTCATGTTCATTTTTCTTTTTATTGTCTCCTTATCTGAATGTTTGTGGCGACGGTTACTAAGTTTACAATAAAAATACTTTAAAATTTTTTAAAATTAAGTTATGAGTATATTGGCAGGATCAGAAGGATGACAGATGAGAGTTGAGAGTCATAAAAAGAGTCGGATGTCCCTAAATGAAGGCAGCACTCTCTTCTTTGGGGGGAGTTGGCTGAACATTGCCACAATCCATCAGATCAAGTCAGCCCATGGAGGGAACGAGGTGAAGTGGGGGCTTTCCTCTCCCCTACCCCCCACCCGCCCAGTCAAGCACACAGGAATACAGGTCACAAAGAGCTCATCATCCAGTTGGCAAGAGAAGCCCCAAAGACTGGAGGTGAATAATGTTGCAGTGCTTGAGAAGAACACAGGCAAAAATGCATGGGATGTCACCAGGCAGTGCACAATGAATCACTACTAGATAGAGCAGCCTGTGATTTCCGACAAGCAAGAGCCAAAAATGGGCTGGAGTGGTCTGAAAAGATTTGGGGAGGGTGGGGGGGGAGGGGAAGGGGAGGAGGAGAGGGGGGAGAGGAGGGAAGGAGGATTTAACTTAGAACTAAGCCCTGAAGGAGGATAACAGTATTCATCTGTCATTCATTCATTATGTACTTAGGAAACACCTACTATGTGTCCTGTACTGTGCTAGGCATTAAGCTTCCAAAGGGAAGTCACTATGAACCCTGCTTTCAAAGAGCTTAAATTCTATTGGGTGCCTCCTGCCAGGGAGGAATAAGACTTTGAATATAGTATAAAAGACACATTTTTGGACAGGGCCAATGTAGGCATTTCTTTTGCAGAGCTGTGCAAGGGTTTTCTTTAAAAAATTTTGTTTAGATAGTGGTGTTCAATTGGGTGGGTGACAGTAACACATCTATAAAAAATAGATGTGTTTAAAAATAATTTTAAAACTAAATAAACATATTGGAGGAAAACCCAAACCCAGATAAGGAAATATAAAACAAATCTGAAGTACTTTCTGGAGCCAGGGTATATTAGCAATGAAGAGATCCTGGTACTCCATGAAGAAGAGGGAGCACTGTAGTTTAGGCTAAAGGGAGAGAAGGAGGGAAAGAAGGGTGCTCCAGGCATGGGAACTAAGGTACAAAGAAAAGGCAGTGGGAGATGGAGTCAGCATCAGGGAGGTAAGTCTGACAGGAATACACAGATCATGAAGGGGGAGGAGGGGAATGAGCAATTCGCTGGCAAAAGTCAGCTTGAATCAGATTGTGAAGGGCTTCCAAAGTCAAACACAGGAGATTGTATATGATCCAGCTAGGTAGTACAGTGGATAGAGTATCAGTGCCAGACTGAGGAGGACCTGAATTCTAATCTCACCTCAGACACTTGACACTCACTAGCTGTGTGACCTTGGGCAAGTCACTTAACCCCAACTGCCTCATCCTGGGTCATCTCCAGTCATCTTCATGAATATCTGGTCACTGGATTCAGATGGCTCTGGAGGAGAAGTGAAGCTGGTGACCTACACTGCCCTCCCTCAGTCAAAACAAAGGCAAGTGCAAGTCATGTCATCATTTCCCTGATGGCATGGTCTTCTTTGCTAACGAAGGACAAACATACACCCAGGAAATAGGGAGCTATTGGAGCTTCCGGAGCAGGAGAGTGACCCAATCAAATCTATAATTTAGGAAAAATCACATTGGTGACCTTGTGGACACATTGGACTGGGGAGAGCCTGAAGGCAGGAAAACCAATCAGGAAGCTATAGAACAATACACCAAGGGACAGCAGAGGAGACTGAACAGAGTGTGAGATGGGAACAAAGAATCAACAAGACTGGAGATGTCCCAGGTGCTGAATCTGGGTGAGTGGAATAATGAGATGACCTTTTACAGGAAAAGAGAAGTTGGTAAAGGGGTGCATTTGGGGAAGGAGATAAAAGATCTACCTTGGACAAGCTGAGTTGGCGATGGTTAAGAGAGATCCAGTCTGAAAGAGCCAGTAGACTGCTAGCTAGCTATGTGCACCCCAGCTAAAACTCTAAGGAGAGAGGTTAGGGCTCGGTGTAAAATGTGGAGCCATGCTAGTGATGAGAGTCAAAGATAGGAGTGGGGACGAGATCCTGGGGACAGAGACAGCAGAAAAGAATCCAGACACTGAAAGCCTGGGAAAGTGACAGCAGCAGGGCGTCACAAACATGCCACTGGAGTTGATGCTGCGTCCAGTGCTGCACACAGTGGGCGCTTAATCAGTGTTCACTGGCTGGTTGACTGGGCAGCAGCGTCCAAAGCAGCACTCCTTCATCTCAGGCTTCTCAGTCTGCTAAGTGCTCCAAGAGATGGAGAATCTCGCTGGATCTTTGCAATAAAACATGATTTTATATCCTATAATAAAACACTATTTACAGCCCGCACTCGTCTGCCTCCCTTCTCAGCTTGCCAATATGATCTTAACATTTAAACATTGAAAGTGTTTTTTTACTATTCTATTCAATTCAGCATGAATTTATGAAGCACTTACTGGGTGTCAGACATCAGGCGAGATACTGGAGCTTCAAGGACAAAAGTGGAACCGCCCCTGCCCTCAGGGACCTTGGATTCCACCATTGGCCTGGGTAGGAAACAATCCCTTACTCTGCACCAAGCATTAAGCTGGGCTCTGGGGATGCCGGGACCGAAGAGTGGACTGTTTGTGCCAAAAATGAATACAAAATGAGAAGTACTAGAGCCTGGAGGATGGAGAAAGTTTTGGGGACAGTGGCTCTGGAGCTGAGCCAGTGAACTGGATGAGGGCATCTCGGAGGCACAGGAGAAGAACATTCCAGGAATGGAGACCATTTAATGACCATGAGTAAAAACTATTCAAATAAACAAAGGAACTTGGAAAAAAAGAAGTCAGACCTAAAGCCTCCCACCTTTTAAAAAAAATAATTCAATAACATATTTAAAAGGGGTCTTATTTCCCCTTCCAACCTCCTTTTATTCTTTGTCTTTTTCAGATTTTTATCACAGCCTTTTTATTGTGATTCGCTCTCCTTATTGGTGAAGGGCATGTGACACCTTGGACAGAGAGCTGACCTTGAATCCAGGAAAACCTGGATTCTGTTCCTTACTCTGATATCCACAGGCTGTGGGATCCTCTCTGTTGTCTTTAAATTGTAGAGAAGGTGGCAACCTGTACTAGCAGAGGGAGTTTTCTCCTTGGGAGTTCCCTATGTAAAGGAATAATAGTCAGTGCTTCTCCTGCTAAGCAATTATTAAACTCCACAATTTTGCAGTCTTCCTATTTGTCATTTCACATGATTCAACTATATTCTATGACTTTTATGTACCATCATTTATTGAAGTATCTCCTCATATGGAAGAGGGAGGGGATTACATTACTGCAACTAATATAGTTGAACTTTTAAGACTTACTTTTCCTTCTACTATCCGTATTAGGGCACTGGCCTCATGGTATAATCTCTGGGGAAAGGTCTAATTGCCCATTTTCACATTGTTTCCTAACACGGTGGTGCTGGATCATGGCTTAGTCAATTTTTTTCCAATCTGGAACTAAAGCAAGTATCCTAATACAGGTAGGATTCTAGCCTAGGGTCAGACCAATTGGAGGTGCTGATTGGACAATAATAGGTATTATCTATTTTACTCATAAGTAAATTGACAGTCAGAAAGGTCCCACAGAAAACAAGTTAGGGGCCGAAGGGAGGGTCAAGTCTTCTGGATTCCAGATCTAATATCTCAGAGATCCCACCAAACTCTCAAGAAAAAAGAAGTTTTTGCTTTAGAGAGGGGGCACAAGGAGGGGCTTCCACACTGGGGGAAGGGGCAGAAAGGAGACATTATGCAGAAAATTATTGCTAACTACACTGAAATGAAAGTGTTCTACAGAGAGTCGACCTGACACGCTGCTGTGAATGAAAATGTCAAGAAAGGAACTGGAGTTACCTAATAAACAATGTGGCTACCCCAACATGTAGCAGATGGATGGAATCCCATGACAATAACAGACATGATCTTTCCTTCTTGGCTGCATTCAAGTAAGGAGGCAAGGATGACTCTAAGACCTCCAAGGGAAGGCGGGGAGGGGTCATGCCTTTATTTCCCCCTTGGCTTATTGCCATGTAACCTACACCGGCCTAATTCTTTCTTTCTCTGCTGTATCTATTCTCTGCTGATCTTAGGAGGAGTAAGAGGTGAGTCTGTGACCTTATGAACTGGGAAAGGTCAGGGAAGTAAGCTGCTCAAGGTCTGAGAACCACAGTTCAAACCAGAATTTGTGGTCTTCTCACGCAGCTGGAATGAGCAACTGGGATTGGTCAAGGAACTGATGGACTCAGGCTTGAAAATGTTGTCCTTTCTGAGGGAGGGACTTTTCCAGAGACTCTGCCCCCCCCCTCCAATCTGGAAGTGAGCTTAGTGGGGAATGCTTCCTAGAAACTGCTTTAAATTTGAGCTCACTGCCCCCAGAAACCATGGGAGTACAGAAGAAGGTGTGCTCCCCAGCTGTGGGGAGGAAAATGTCTCCACTTCCATCTGTTCCTGATACATATTCTTAGGAAATTTATCTCGGTCAAAGCAATTTTCAAAAATCATAGGCATGGAAGAGGCTTTAGAAATCAGGAGCCTCATGGTTTCTCCCATTCATTTTAATTCTTCTATACAACATGACTAATGTGAAAATATGTTTAATAGGAATGTACGTGTAGAACCCACAAAACACTGCATGTTGTCTTGGGGAGGGAGGGGGAGAAAATTTGGAATTTATGGAAGTGATTGTTGAAAACTGAAAACAAATAAGTTAATAAATTTGAGGGAAAAACAAATAAAATAAGATAAAATCTTCAAAAGTACTTTAAAAAAAAAAAGAAATCATGAGCTTAAGTCTCTCAAGTTACAGCAGGCATAGAGTTCGGGTTGGCCTGACATCCATGGCTACCTGCTGAGGCTCAGGATTGCCCAAGATTGCACAGTGAGACAGGAGAAAGGTCAGGGCTAGAACTCAGCTCTTTCAACATCCAGTTCAGAACACTGGCCAGTCTACACTGCCGGTTTCATTTCTTTGGGTTACAGCGTTGTCCCCTGTTAAAACAAAAACTTTGTAGGGAGCAAGTAAGATAATAAATTCCCTCTTGGTTCTCTTACTACCTGACCACTCCTCAGTTTCCTTTGCAATAGCATTATCCAGCCCCTTAACTGTGGGTATACCCCAAGGTTCTTCCCTAGACCCTCTTTTTTCTTTTACTACCCTCTCTTCTTTGGTGAACCCAATAGCCCTGATCAGATAATGGATTTAATTACTATCTCTATGAAAATCAATCAACCTTTATTAAATGCTCACTCTATACTGGGCACTGTGCTAGGTGCCAAATATGGTGCTAACTCCTGAATCTATATAGGTAGGCCTAGTGTGTCTCTCCTGAGTTCTAAGGGCACATCCCATCCTGCCTATTAGATATTTTGAACGGACTGCCCCAGGACCTCATTCTCCTTCCTCCCCAAACCACTCTTTTTCCAAACTTTCCTACTTCCTGTTAAGAATAGATACAGCCATTTTTCCAGTCATCTAGTTTCCCAACCTCTATGTGGTCCTTGAGAAGGTAAATGGTTCACGGGAAAGAGAAAAAGAAAAGAAAAAAAGAAAAAGGGAGGAGACAGGCTCTGGAGGGGTAGTCTAGGGGAAAAGTCTGGGAGAGACAAGCTACAGCATCCTGGGCAGTTTTTATAAAACCCAGCCTGATTTCCTCAAACTGATGGTGGTGGCAGGGGGTGGGGGGTGAGGTTCTCTGTAATATTCTCTTAGTAGAACATGAATTCCTCAAAGATAGCTAAAGTAATCATCATGGTTTGAGTTTGCTTTGGTATCCTAAGCCTTTAGCACAGGGCCTGCCACATACTAGTTGCTTAGTAAATATTTGGCAAATTAAATTGAGTTGAATATATTTTGTTTGTCCATTATTATAATTCAATTTGATTCACCCATCATTTTTAGAAAAGTGCCTCACATGCCAGGCACTCTGCTCGGCACTGGAAAAGAACACAAGAAATTCCCATCTAGACTAAAATGTTCTTTTCTCTTCATTCATCAGCCTCCCAAGTCAAGCTACCTAGAAAAATAGGATCAAGAAGAGCAGGCGAAAATGATGGTTCGAGTCCCATGTCTTCAGCTGCACGCCAAATAAGAACTATGATCAGATCAGACGTCAAAGATTCTCAGCAGTCCAGAAGAAGAGAGAAGCCCATCCCTAACCAAAACATTCTTCTTCTTTCTCCTCTTCCACTCCACCCATGAGCACATATTAAAATCATATCTACATATGTAAAATTTTTCCCAAGACTTAAAAAAGTATGATTGTAGCAGTTAATCTTCTTTCCAAGGCCAAAAAGCTGAGATAATTCATTTTTTTTCTGTGAAAACCTCTTGGAAATGTTTTCCTTTTAGCAAAATTTATTAACTTAATAGTTTTCTATAAAAGGAGATGTTAAAAATCGAGGGAGTATTAAAATGATTTGCAGAGACTCATAAAACAATAAATCGTACTTTGTATGCTACAGGAAAGAAAGGAAGAAAAGAAAAAACCAACACTCCCCTATTTACGGGACTTGGGTTCTTTGATCAGCATTCCCCTGGGTGTGGGCTGTCATTTCAACCCCATGGATCATAACCCCTCATGCTTTATCAACTCATGCCATTCTCATCTTTGTTTTTTCTTATGTCTACCAATGATGGCGTGCCCAAAGGGAAAGGGTCCTTCCTTGGTCCTTTTAATACTGTCTACAGAACTCTTTCTCACTCAACTAGAATCCTCCTACTTTCCTTTCCTGGTCATGTGTCCTTGATAAGCAACATGCTAATTATCATACACAAGTAATTGGCAGTAACATGGAGTTTGCTCTCACCCACCATATCCCTCCATTTACCTGTTTATTTCATCTTTGTTTCTGGATTCCCCAGCACCTTGTTGAACCCAGACTTTTTGCTGTGACAAAGAAGGTACTTGGTAGCCTGGGGAAAGTAGGTGGGCATGAGATAAGGAAAGGAGTCCTTCTTATGTTTTTTTTTTTTTTCTGAGTGGAAACTACCGAAGTTCCACTATGTCTTGGCTAACCTGCTACCAACATTTACCTGAGGGTCACCATTTTGATTCTTTTGAGACTGCAGATTTGAGAGTTGGAAAGTTGACTATTCACTCCAACCCACACATGAAAGTAACATACAGCAAACACTTAATCAACGCTTCTTGACAGACTGACTTAACAAGTTAGGCGCTGTACTAAGGGCTAGGGATTCAAATACAGACAAAATAAGTCCTTAAGCTCAAGGAATTTCCATTTGAATGGGGAAGACAACATAGAAAGGAGAACTGGGAAACTGTGGGAGTGTGAGGTAGTGGCCTAGGCCTGGATCTGGGTGAGAAAAGGAGAAGCCTGACCCCCACTTTCTGGAGAGCCTTGCTTTGTTTGTCCTAGCAGAAGTAGTAGGGATCCTTAGCTTGAGGAGAGCCCTTCAGGCTGTGGAAGGTACCCCCAAATGTGGTCATGGGCTGCTTTCCTTCCATAGAAATCTCTTGGAATCCCCAGCTTCCTGTCATTATCTATGATAGGTCCCACCTCCTACAAGCCTTTTCTTCTCTCTCCACTGGTCTATTTACCTCTCAGTGGAATGTAAGGTCTCTAAGCAGGACAAGTTTATTTCATCTTTGTTTCTGGATTCCCCAGCACCTCGCTCAGTGCATTGTGTGATAAAAGACCTGATCACCACCATTCCTGTTGAGCCCAGACTTTTTGCTGTGACAAAGAAGGTACTTGGTAGCCTGGGGAAAGTAGGCGGGTATGAGATAAAGGAAAGGAGTCCTTCTTATGTTTTTTTTTTCTGAATGGAAACTATCAAAGTCCCACTATGTCTTGGCTAACTTGCTACCAACAGTACAAGCCCGGGATCTCTGGCCCATCTGGATGCGCAAAGGAAGCCTGGGGGTTAAAGGCAGAAGGACAGGGTCTTGTAAGCCCAGCCTAGTTGGGCCAAGGAATGGTTCCATATGTTCTTTCTGGCAGGGAGATGTGGGTCAAGAAAATCCTGCAATGAGCAGCAGGGAGTTTGGAGAGAGAACAAATGGATTGCTCAAGGTCACCCACTGAGTCCTGCAAAACCTGCAGCTAGAATTCATAGCCCCAAAAGGGTCCAGGCTGTCACTTGGCCCCCAGAATAGAGGTCCCTGTTAAGGCGGGACCACAGCTGGAGAGCAGCAGTCTCATGCTTCCTTTGGGCAGGGTTCAATTGGATTTCACAAGCATTTATTAAACTCCTGCTGCGTGCTGGGCAGGGCATCGAGACCAGACAGAAAAAAACAAAATCCTTCTCCAGAAGTTTACCACAAATACAAAGGGAGACCTGTAAATGAATAAGTAGATACAATGTAATTTAAGAAGGAAACAACTTAACCAACCAGAAGATTTAGGAAAGTTGCCTCAATGAAGAAGATGCCTCGGAGGAGTCTAAAAAGAAGGTAAGTGCTAAGTTGGAGAAGTGAAGGGAAGGACCCCCCCAATCATGGGGGACAGGTGTACAAAGGTAAGGAGACTGGAAATGCATGCTGAGGACTTGAGCCTCCATCTTCTGGACCCCACACTCAACTTAATGCTCCAGGTGGGCTTTCACCAGGACAGAGTCCTGCTCCTCTCTATGATGCCTCCCACAGGACAATAGCTCTGTTTGTGGCTATTGCACCCATCTGACTCAGGTTGAGCCAGAGGCCCACTGGACTCTCCTTGTCTCGTTCAGATAGAACCACTCTTGTGTCATAGCACCCATCAAAGCTGACATCTGCCCCTCAATGTAAAACTTCATGTGGATTCCTCTTCCATTTCATCTTATTCAATCATGCTTAACACCCTCCACCAATATCGTTCTGGAATCTCTGACATTCAGCCCACTAGGAGAGCGAATTCAGGTTTGTTTGTTTTGCTGTTTTTTAAAGCTTTGTGTCTTGTGTCTGGCAGAGCAAAGACGAAGACAGAACCAGTGTGCGGTGCCTATATGCGTACGTATGCGTTGTAGAACCTACTTCACAGTGTTTATAACTGAGTTATTCATTTTTATTCAGAATTAACACCCAAACACTGGTATTTCTGCAGCTCATTAAAGGTTACAAAATACAATTTTGTGCAGCAGCTATTACTGCTTTTGAGCCTTACAAAGCCCTGGCAGGTCAATAATGAAGATATCATTGCCCCATTTTCCATGCTGCCCCCATCACACAGTGAGGATCAGAGGGGGCATTCAAATCCAGTTGTTGCTAAGCTAAAGTCCATAATCCTTTTTACATTCAATCACTTTCTGGAGACAAAATGGTTCTATCTTCTTAGAAAAGTTGTCCTAAAGTCCCCCAAATCTGAACTGAAGATGACTGATGACTGAAAAGAAGATTGATGAAAACCCTTGATCTTCTTGTTGGCCAGAACATGAGCAGATAGCAGGGGACCCATTTTGTAGCTAGGTGACTAGGCCTAGTCAGCAGTATCACAAACCAGCATGAATCTGGGAAGGAGGGACAGCACTGGCAGTCCATGAGATCAGAACTCAGTATGAGAAATAGATGGCCAAGTTTAAGTCATCAAATGTGTGTGACATAACTATTTCAAACAACCTCTCAACATTTTGATGGAGAAGGAAAAGGAACCAGAGCAGGAAAGTGGCACAAAATTCAAAGTGTATTGCTCCGGTGTCATGAAATTTCTACCAGGGACCCTTCCTCCCTTGAGGATCCTTCCTCTGTTCCCCAGTTCCCATGGTAAAATTCTGCCTGCTACCAAAGCACCTTCCAAATCCCAGCCTCCCCCACTGTCCCTTGATGCTAACTAGGGCTCGGCACAATAGATTGCAGGCCCTGATCTCAGGAGGGCCAAGTTCCAAAAACTCATTTTCAGTCAGTTGTCTGGAACGCCAAGTGCCTTTTCCCGTTCAGCTTTAACCTTCAGAATGTTAATTTCCCATTAAACAATGTTATAAATGGTGGTTAAGCTCCCAGACCCGCTGGCCAACCCCATTTAATCCATAAAGGTAGGATCTTAGGATTTAGAACTGGAAGGAACTCTAGATAACATCCAGAACAAACTCCTCTTACAAAATGAGGCTTTAGTGACTTGTCCAAGGTCACCCAGCTAGGAAATAGCAAGGCTGGGTCATGAGCCAAGGTGCTCTGACATCACACCCCAAGCTAAAGGTCATGAATAATGCCAGCCTCATCCAGTCTTCTCTTCCTTCCTGGCAGCAAATCCAAGACTGAAACAGTCCAAGGTTTGGCCTGTTTGTCTCTGGCATTCTCCCATGGCAGCTAGACCTGCACAATCTCACAGTCACATTTATACAGCATCTTACAAGAGACCCTGCTCTATACCTCAAGGTGTCCAGGCTATCAACCCAATTCCAATGCATCAGAAAGTGGACTGGCTGCACAGGAGTTAAAACCCTGAGTGTGAATCTTACTTCTATTCCTTAACTCCTTGCATGACCTTGGGCAAGGTCAAAGAACTAAAGATTTAGAGCAAGAAGATCATTTTGTCCATTTGCTTTATTTTACAATTAAGGAAACTGAAGCCCAGAGAGAGGAAATGACTTTTCCAAAGTCAAACATGTAATTAAGGATAGATTGGAATTCAAACATGTCACTTAACCCTCTCCAGACTGCTGTTTCCCCATCTGTAAAATAAAAAGACTAGAGAAGGAAACACAAAAGGTTGCTTCTACCTCTAAATCTGTGAGCCACTGACTCCATTTCCTGGGTGGAGACCAATAACAAAGTGTGACTGTTTTGTAATTCTGATCACTCTTCCATAAATAAAGCCATCTTTGAAAGACTCCACTAACCCAGTGGATTGTCCAGTTTTTTGGATACCCAGGCACCTTGGGTGTGCATGATGTTAGGAAGAAGGTGTATGCTGGAGCCAGCCCTGAACACCTTAGGAAAGTCAGTTGCTAAACCTTTACCAGCATACCCGAAGTAGGAAGAGAAGTGACTTTATGGCAATGAATTCTTATCTTTTCCTTGTGATTCTCTAGGAGTTCCACAGTGTTGATTTGGTGGCAAAGACCCCAATGGATCATAAGCACAGCAAAAAAAAAAAAAGTTGCAACTGTTATGGTAAAGGTAGGATCATTGAATATCTATGAATTGCCTATATGATAAAAACCAACCATAGATATGCAATTCAGTGTCCCAAGTTAGGAGGGATGAATAATTGTCAAAAAGGAGTAACCCACAAAGTGCCTTGGGGAGCCATTATCTCTAGTTCTGACATATACAGGTTTTCATATGTGGTCCATAAATGTCTGGGAGTAGGACTTTTCACTGTACTTGGCCCAGAAGCCTACCATATCATTAGGGAACAGTATTGAAAGGGCCTAATCAATAGGCTGAGCAAAATGGTAGTGAGAAATCAGTGGGATAGAATGGCATGTGGTTTATCCAGGGAATTTGCAGGAGGCCTGCATGGAGAAATCTTGGATATTTAAGACAATGGAGGAAAAATGGCTGAGGCACTTGAGAAGATTCAGAAAAATAATTAAAGATAGAAGAATCTAAGATAAATAATTGAAATTATTGACATAGAAGTATGAGAGGTAAGAATTATTTTCAATTAGGTCAAATAAAGTACTTTTCTAATCAAAGAATTACACAAAAGGAAATAGATTTAAAACGTCAAGGGGAAAATGGGTGTAAAAGTTGGTGGTGGCAAGGGTTACCATGCTATAAGAGATGATCAAGAGAGGGTATTCAAACTGAGGACTGGAGGAACAGAGAGGAGACAACTTTGCAGGAAGATTTGAGGGCCGACCTCCATGATGGACAAGGATGACGTCAGAAGATCTTCTTGTCACATCATTTGTCAGGTTTCTTGTGGATTGGTCTTATCTTCTCAAAGGCATTATAGAGAGCATAGCTGGTGGAGAGAGCTTAGCATTAAGACCCAATGTCAAATTATACCTCTAACATTTACTAGCTGGGGGCTAGGTGCTTAAATGTTCAAATCTCACTTTTCTAATCTGTGAAGTTAGGCTAATTAAATTTCCTGCCTTATGAGATTGAGAATGATGTGCACTAGAATACAAAGTGCTGTCCTAGTGTCAGTTGTTAAGTTTAATAAGAAGAAGAAATCCCAGAATTTCAAGGTTGCAAGACACCTCCATGAACACCTAGGTTATTTCCTGGCTGAACAAGAACTCCCAGGGAGTGAGCCATCCAGTATTTGCTTAAAGACATCCAGGGAAGAAGAGAACCTTCTACTTCCTGAAACAATTCCATTCCACTCTGGATTAACTCTGTAAGAAAGGGTATTGAATTTTTTTTTAATGTTTTGTTTCTTACATCAAGTGTCTTTGTATCTTCCATCTACTTCCTTGACCTTGTCCATAGGGGCCAAACAGAGTAAGTTTTCTTCTTCCCTTTCAAGTACTTGAAAACTATTCTGTCCACTTATGTCACCTTCCCTTTCATTCAATGCTCCTCTGACATGGGCTCAAGACCCTTGACCATTCTAGCTGTCCATTTCTGGTCACTCTCCAGATTATCAATGTCCTTCCTAAAACATGGCACCCAGAACTGAATACAACAAACCAGATGATGTCTGAGCAGGGCAGAGGATACTGGGACTATCCATCAATCTAGACCCAATTCTTCTGGATAACATAGAGTCCCTGTCTATTGCTTCCTCTCAGTGTTCAGCTAAGAAAACAGAGGTCACCCAGGTAGGTAAGTATTAGTGTCTAGAGTCTAACCCAGTTCCTGGGATTTCACATTGAACACTTTTCCTATACTCCCTATTCTTTTATTACAGTCTTCAATTTCATGAGTCTAAACCTCAGTTTTCTGACCTGACCAAATCTCATGATGTGATTTCTTCACAATTCCAAGCACTCATCAAGGTCTCCTCTTCTCTGTTAATGTCATCCACAGAACAGAGTTCTTGATCATGACCTATCACATGACCTTCACAGAAAGTTTTCCTTTACAATCCAAAGAAATGTCAGCAGTCTTGAAGGGGAAAATTGCAGACAGTGAGTGACCTCTCACCCTTTTCTAAAAGTTCCTTCTTCAGTCCCACCCATCATTACCAAATAACTCACTGGAACTTCCACCAAGCATTTGATCTGAAAGTCCCATGTATGGGGCTTTCCTGGATCTCATGACTTGGGAAGAAGGGGCCCAGGAGAGATGGCCCCATCTCAGCCATACAAAAGAGAAAAGTTTTTAGGAGAGGGAGGAGAATGGCCCCAGTAAAGGAGCTGAGCCCCAAGGCACAGTCTTGGCAACAGGCAAGTTTGCCAGAGCTGCAAAGTAGACCAGACCCATGGGCAGAGCAGGCTGGATGCTGAATTACCCCAGTCATGGCTCTGGCTGTGGGTTTGCTCATACTTCCTAATTGTTTTCCTTTGGGATTTTTTCCCCCTTGTGGATTTACTATACATATACTTCATTAAAAAAAAAAGCAGTTCAAAGGAGCAATGGTTCTTAGAGAATTTTCCTGCCCACCTCCAGGGCAAAGCATGAGATCAGTTATTAAAAATACAATACTGGGTTCAAAAGACACACACACATAAATATATAATGTTTTCTAAGTTAAGAAGTCACTAAATTTTCTCAAGTCTTTGTTACAAGGGAAGTCTCACTAAGCAGGGAAGGAGGGATACTCTCCCTGCAAATGACTCTGAAATTTAAAAAAAGTCATCGATAAGCCTCTTAAAAAGAAAAGAAACAGCCATGCAAAGAGAGAAAGAGAGATGTAAACATGTACAAGAATTGAGACCCTGAGTCTGCCTTGAGTTTGCAAAGAATTTTGTATTAGCTGCCCTTCCTTCTTTATACAAATCTGCCAAAGGCTCTGGATTGCTCCCTTCCCCCAAGAATTACCTCTGGCATTTAATTTTCTATGTATAGTCTGTTTTCTGCCAATAGGGAATAGAGGATGAGCTCCTCACTGGGCAGGGTCGGGTTTGGGGAAGGGGGAAGTCAGGAGTTGTTTTTGCCTGTGACAGAATGGGTATTGAATAAATGCCTGTTGATGAATGGAAATGAACTGGTCTGTGTGGAGAGATCCTGGAGTGAGAATTTCCTTTCCTAAGGCAGACTATTGCCCCTCTGAATGGGGCACCTCCACTCCTCACCCCAAGCCCTTTTGACATTTTTGCCACTTTACATATGTTAGCTGATCTTCCCAAGGATGCCCAGAGGTAAGCACTTACAAGTATTCTTGCCATTTTCCAGATGCCCAAAAAGCTGTCACATAGAAAGTATCAGAGGTGGAATTTAAACGCAGGTCTTCCTGACTCCAGACCCAGCACTTCATCCACTCTGGGGCTCAGAGGCAGCTTGGATCGAGGCATGGCTCTGGATTAGGGAAGACATGGGTCCTGCCTCAGACACTTGGTAGCTGCATGGCTCTGGGCAAGACAGTCTGTAATCAATAAATATTTATTAAGGCCTAGGCAGTGTGCTAAGCACTGGGGATTCAGTCTCTGACCTGAAAGAGCTAACAATCTCATGGATTAACCTCTGTCTGCCTCAGTATCCTTGTCTGTGAAATGGAAATAATATTAGCACCTAACTTCCAGGGTTGTTGAGATAATATTTGTAAAGCATTTTGCAAACCTTAAAGTAGTACATTAATAATAACAGCTGTCATTATATGCACTCCATTCTCCACTTATCCTTCCCTACATTAAATACATAATTTACAAAATGCATAATATATTATATATAACATATTATGTACATCACCTGGAATATAGGAAACATAATGTACTATGTATATTATAGGTAATATGTATGTTAGATGCAACATATATGTACGTGTGTATGTATACTAATAAACTATTTCCATCCAAGACTCACCCTATCTACATTAAACACTTTATCTCCTGAATTAGAACGTAAGTAAGCTGTTTTAATGGCTGACACCACAGATGATGTCTCTGGAGTTTCCATGGCATTTACCCAAGACCTGGCTGAGCACATAGAAAGAACCGGGTAAATGTTCTTAAATTCAACTCTTTTATTTCAAGCCTCCCCTAATGAAAGCTGCTGTGACTGGCCTTGTCCTATAAGCAGAACCATGCCATCAGGTTGGTAGACTTCACACAAGTATTTGGTGAGCACTGTACTGTGGAAGGCAAGGGGGTGGATCAGTAGGGGGTGGTTTGCTATTGGAGTTATTCACTCCAAGAACACTTCCTGGCCTTGGGAACAAAAAGACCAGATGAATTGGCCAGGGCCAAACCGCAGAAAAAGTACAGAAAAATCAGCATAAACAACTGGATGAAGAATCTGAAGTATCAAAGTTAATAGTTTGAGTTTGATCTCCAAGCCATCAGGTAAATATGCAGTTCATCACATGAACAAAAGGAAAAGCTTAGCACATTAATGACCCTAATCCAGCCTGCTTTCAGGTGCCTGCTGGCTTGGACAGAAATCTATGGGCTACGCTTGGCTCTTGAGAGGGACAATTTAAGGCAACAGCAAAAAAGCACATTCTGTTATTACTATTTCATAACCGAATCCTTTGAAATTAGGGGAGGGGGGAGCAAAAGCCCATCCAAGCTTCATCAAGGAAAACATATGTACCAAATTTGAAGGTTCTATCTGGAATTATACAAACTATTTATGACTAGTACAACTGAAAAATAAACCACATTTCTCTTCTCATTTGTAAATACTCCTTCCCATTTGGGAAAACTTTCATTTCCTCGGTCCCCCCTAAAAAGAAGAGCAGACCGTGAGGGGCAGAAAGATGTGACCCTGAGACAGACAGAGTGAAGTCAGAGAAGAGACAAGTGCAGATGACGAGCACCGAATGTCCAGTTCTCTTCCTTAACCATGGTTTGTTTTTTTTCCTGGATTGAGTTCGTCCTTCATTGCTGAAGAAGACCATGGCATCAGAGAAATGGTGACGTGACTTGCACTTGACTGTGTTTTGAGTGAGAGAGGGCACCAGTCTCACTTCTCCAGAGCCTTCTGAATCCAGTGACCAGATATTCATCAGGATGACTGGAGATGACCCAGGATGCACTGGGAGACCTTGGGCCCCTGAGGCCAAGGTCTTTACAGGTACTCACTTAGGGTGAGGTAACACTCATTCATTAAATTCCCAGCTAGCTGGGTAACTCAGCTCCTCCTCTCCTGTATGCCTCCCCCTCCCCTCCCCCTTCCTTTCCTTCCCAAAGGAAGGTATGGACGGCCAAAATATGCCTAGTTGACTTGGGCCTTATTGGCTCCCCTCCTTTCCCCCCTCTTCATTCCCTTGCCTTCCCTATTACTTCCAGTTGAACATCACATGCCAGGAAGTCCCTTCTGGTGGACTGACTTTGTCTACTTTTGAGCAAAAGCTATTCCTAATTTGTGGCATCTGGACATGTTTACACATGTTCAAGATACCTTATCAGTTCCCTGAAGGATTTTTAGAGTGACCAATTACTCTAAAATGAGCCATTCATCAATTCCTCAATGTCCTGTCACTTCTTTGATGACCAACTCCTTCTAAAACTCACTGCAACCCCTCACCACACACACACACACACACACACACACACACACACACACACACGCACACACACACGCTTCAGAGGGTCCTTGGTGGTTGCCTAAGGCTCAGAGTGGCTAAGTAATTTGCCCGGGGTCACATAGCCAGTAAGCATCAGAGGCAACATCTGAACCCAGGTCTTCCTGGACCAATGATGGCTATACCAAGATTTCTAAAAAAACAGATAAAAGGAAAAGTGATATATAATAAAAAAAATGGATTTGATCTTGAATCATAAAAGGGAAAATGGTCAGCATCTCTCTAACACTTCTAGAGAAAAGATCTGAGCAGATGATACATGACTTACAGAAGACACCTGAGGACCTTGGAACTCATTCTACTACAAAGGGAAAGCAAAGTGAGCTGTAACTTCAGTGATATGTTAGCCCAGTTAGGAGACAGCATGCACACTTGAATGAAAATGGTGAATAATGTTGAAACACTTGTATATGCTTATAAGGATATGCAGCTAACTCAGCGAGAGAAGGAGAAAGAGGAAGATTAGAGCTTCAAAGTATGCAATGTTCTTTATACAGAACATCTCAAGCCTCATAACAGATGGATGAGGGAGGTTGGGAAAAACAGTATCATTCCCAATAGGAAAGTGAAACTTAGAAAGGTTAAGTGATTTGCTCATGGTTGAATGGTGTTAGAAGCAATATTTTAATTCATTTATTAGGCTCAGATGATCATAAATCAGGAGCCAGAAAGAACCTTAGAGGCATTTCTAATTCCTCATTTTATAAACAAGGAAACTGAAGCTGAGAAAGGTGAAATGGGGGAAGGAACTAAGCATTTTGGTAGTACCTATTATGTTCCAGGTACTGTGCTAAGTGTTCTACCAATGTTGTCTCATTTGAAGAAGTTTACTCAGGGTAATGCAACTAGTCTGTGTCAAAGGGTAGATTTGAACCCAGGTCTGTCAAATCCCAAGTAGAGCACTCCATCCACTCAACTCCACTGTGTCTACTTCTTACCATGAGCAGAGTAGGAAGCTTAATAAGTGCTTCTTGAATTGTACCCCTGTGCTTCCTCAGAGTGGTATTTGCATTTTCTTGTCAAATTGGATGGTAGATGGGCTCTTCCAGTGCTGACATTCTATGACTGAAAGCCGATTGGGTGCTTTGATAACCCACTAAAATGGGAATTTGGCTCCTGTTTTCAAAATAGACAAGGGTTGTTATTGCCTTCAAGCCATCCTCTCGGGCAATCACATATGCGTGTCACAAAAACATTTGGCTAAAAAGTGAAAAAGCCCGTCAATCGTCTGGATATTTTTGTCCCCATGACACTCGATCTCAGAATGTTGGGAAACATTCAAATGATTGACGGAAGGTTTCACTTTCCATGCAGATGTCAGCCAGTACGACTTTGTGCTGATCATGCACTTTTTTGGTTTCTTAGACAATGAGAGCATGCCTGTTGTGTTGGATTTTCCAGTAGGGGTGATTGGATCCATTAAATTATTCTCTGTGTTCTTCATCAGTCCTCCACCAGCCAAAAGCAAACACATGGAAATCATTGGTTAGGAGTAGGGTCAAAGATGATTGTCCCTCAGCAGAGACACTGTATATTCCCCTAAAGCAGAAATCAATAGCTGTTCTCCAAAGGGTCAGGGTATTATTTGTGAAAGAAATGCTTGTATCGAAAACATGGCATCCATGACTTTACGTTGTAAAGTCATGCTGGATATCCACTCAGCCTGATGCACATACATAATGACATCATGGACCTGTCTTTCACACAACCTGGGTTTTATTTTTTTTATCCTTCTTACAAATGGAAAGCGTTCCATAAGCTTGGGCAGGGGGATGTATAGAGTGTCAGGAGGAATTAAGCAGTTCCCTTGCCTCTCCAGATTCACTTATCACCCCTTTCTCTCCCCACCATTGCCAACATCAGAATAACAGAATTTTCTCCCCTATATGGTTTGAAAGGATACATTTCTTACACATGGCCTGGTGGGAATCAGAGAATTGGGCTAAATGCCCAAGCGCTACATTACCAAAAAAAAAAAGGCTCTCTAAAAAGACAAAAACTAAAAATACATTTAAGAGTTTTCCCTACTCCCAAAATTATAATTTGGAAAATTAGGAAACAAAATTTTTGTTGAATCATTCCATGTGGCCATTAGCTAGGACATGATTTCTAACATATAAGGAAAATAATGTAGAAACTCTGCCCCTGTATCCCTGACAGTCTGAGGGAAGAAAGCATTATCATTCCGATGCATTTTTAAAGAGACAGCAATATTTTGGGAAGCCCAAATTAGTTTTTTGTGTTTTCCATTGAAGCAGGTGGATTTCTTTTCAAATTTATTTTTAGGAGCATTTTTGTTCATTGTCATCATAAAGTTATCCTAGGACAGAAGAGAAAAGGACATGCCTTGGGAATAAACTTTTAACAAAAATTATTGTATTATATGTCTAAAGAATCCATGAGGGCTCAATGCAGAGCTAACTAGACACTGCCCTGATATTACTCATGTTAAAGGCAAAATTTCTGTCCTCCAGGGACAGTATCCTAAGAAAAGATGTAGCAGAGAGGTGGAAGCAATAGATCTCAGAAAGGAGACGAAAGGACCAAGATCTTTCCATGACAGAATATAGAAAAAGTGAACTAAAAACAAAATTATGCACCTATATCCTCTTTAAGTGGTATGGTATAAAGGGAAGGTAAAAGTTATCTATGGCACAACAATATGCTCAGTAGGAAAACAATCTTGCCCTTGAATCCACTGTCTTTTCATGAGATATCTCTTCTGTTATTTGAAAAGGGGGAGCCTGCTGAATATCTACAGGATTTTTAGAGATAGGTATCAATTAATTTGAATTCAGCGAAATTTGACTTTAGTGTGAATTATAAAATGATAAGTCACATTTAACTAGAGAGCCAATATTCACTTAATGAGACACAGCAAGTGTTTTAACGCCACTACACTGGCAGTATGCACTTGTTTATCACTGAATATAGGTGAACTAAGCTGCTTCATATCACATTACCAAGAGTTGTGTTAATGTTTTTAAAGCCATTAACAAAATGGACAAAGGGAAGCATATTTAGTTGGAAGCACCAGCAGTGGAGAAAAAATAGAAAAAGGAGGAGGAAGAGAAGTAGTCAAAAGAGAAAGAGGATGAGGAGGACAAGGAAAAATGGGGGAGGAAAAAGAGGTTTGTTATTACACCAGAACAAAAATTGATAAAATAAAATTACATGAATGAGGTCAAAGGAACTTTAAAACAGGACTTGATGTCATAAGGCCTGACTTTAGAAGCCAGAATATAAACATAAATACACATAAAATAAATATAAACATAAAACTCACAGAGAAAAATAAATAAAAACACAAAATTGCACCAGTTTGTTGAGGTTTGCAAACAGCTACAAGGAACAGAAGCATTCAGTAACAAAGTGGAGTGTCCTTTAGCTTTGGGGACAGAGAATGGGCATCAACGACATACCCTTCTGCAGAGCAGTCAGTCAGAGAAAAGCTTCAGCTCTATCTAAAGTAGTGAAATAAAAAGGGGATGAAGTGGAGACAGAAGAAACCTTTACTGCAAAATTGGGTTGGTTTGATCATTTTGAAAACCAGGTTCAATGACATAATGTTAAAATTACTGGAGAAGCAGCCAGTGAAGAAAATGAGATAACAACTAAAAATTCCAATGTTTTGAAGAAAATTATCAAAGAGGGTGGATACACTGATCAACACAATTTTCATGTGGATGAAGCAGCCTTCTTCAGGAAAAATATGCCTTCCAGAACTTAAATTTCTAAAAAGAAAAAACTCAACTTGGATTTAAAGTGTCTATGATATGGTCACCTCAATAGATGGAGAAAAAAAACTTTGACAATGTACAATGCTCTTTTCTGCCAAAAGCCCTACAAAGTTTAGGCATAGAGGAATCTTTTTGAAAAAAATCATGAAATGCATCTCTCTAAAACCAAAATCAAGCATCATATATAATGAGAATACGCTAGAAACTTTCCCAATAAATATAGCAGGAAAACAAGGATTCTTATTCTCTCCATTATTATTTATATAGTTCTGGAAATTCTAGCAATAGTGATAAGACAAAAAAAGAAATTAAAGTATAAAGACAGGTAAAGAGATAAAACTATCCCTATTTGCTGAAGATATGATGATTTACTTGGAAAACCCTAGGGAATGAACAAAGATACTAACTGAAACATTAGCTTTAGCAAAGTTGTGGGCTACAAAATAAATCCTCAAAAATCACCATCATTTCTATATAATAATAAAACACAAGCAGCAATAATAGAAATGGACATCCCATTCCAAATAACTACAAAATGCATAAAATATTGGAGATCAACCTCCCAAAGCACAGAAAGACTTCAATCACAAAGCACTCCTTAAAGAATTAAAGAATAAACTAAATAGCTGGAGAAATAGTTGGTTCTCATGGGTAGATCATGTCAATATGATGAAAATGTCAATACTGCCAAAATTAGTTTATACTTTTAATGCTACCTCAATCAAAGTGCCAAGAGGAAGCGTTACAGAGCTTGATCAAATAATAGCATAATTCATTTGGAAAAAAATAGAATATCAAGGGAAATTCTGAAAAGAAGTAAGGACAAAAAAGGGAACAGCACTTTCAAACTTCAAATTATATCATAAAACAGCAATTATCAAAAGTATCTGGTATTGGTTTTAAAAAAATAGAGATAGAAAAATGAAGCAGAATAAACAATGGAGAATCTGAAACAATAGAACTCAAGAACTGTTTGATAAAATGGAAAACAGAAGATACCTAAGGAAAAACTCCCTATTTGATAAAAACTGCTGAGAAAGCTTAAAAGCATTCTAGCAGAAATGAGTTTCAGACCAACAACTTACACAACACTCCACAATACGTTCTAAATGGATATGTGACTTTAATATTAAAGATTATATACCATTAAAAATTAGAAGAGAAACAGATAATATGTCTTTCACAACTATGAGTAAGGGGTGTACTCTCAACCAATAAAAAGATGAGGCAATTGCAAAAGATAAAATACATAACTTTGATCACTTGAAACGGACAAAACTTCTGCACGCATAACATTAATGCATCTCAGATAAGAAGGGAAGTGGTCAAATGGGAAAAAACATTTGTATCAAATTTCTTTGCTAAGAGTTTGGTTTCTGAGATATATAAATAATTAATAAACATAAATAAGAGTAATAGCCATTTCCCAACAGATAAATGGTCAAAAGATAGAAGCAAACACTTCTCAAAAGAAAAACTGGAAGTTATCACAACCATAAGAAAAAAAAACACTCCAATTCACTAATAAGAGAAATGCAAATCAAAACAACTCTGGGGTTTTACCTCACAGCCTGCCGATGGGCAAAAATAGCAATAATATTGAAAGCATTGTGGGAAAATAGGCACACTAATACACTGTTAGTGGTTTTGACTAAAAAGTCCTTACTCTGAACCAGAGACTCAATTACTAGACTTAAGTATATACCAAAGAAGTCTTTGATAAGAAAAAATGTCCCTATATACTCCAACATATTTATAGGTAGCTAAGAACTAGAAATTCAGTAGATGCCCATCAATTACAGAATGGCTAAACAAGCTGTGGTACATGAATATAATGAATATACTATGCTACAGGAAATGATGAATATGATGAATACAGGGAAGCATTGGTAGAGCTACATGAATTGACACAGTCCAAAAAAGGAAAAACAATGAGCACAGAGGAAATGTAAATAACAACCGCACATCAAAAAAAAATCATAAGTACACAACTATAAAGATCAAAACAGGACTTGAATGAAGAAAAATAAGAAGACGCTCCAAACCCCCTTGGTGGAGATGGAGGGACGGGTTCATAGATATTAAACATGGCATTTCTTTGAGGACATTCTCCACATATCATCCGTTTCCCTGACTTTTGTTTTTCCTCTCTAAAAAACAGAACAAAACACTATTTGACCTATGGGATGGCTCTTGCAGAAGGATAGGGAAAGGGATACATGGGATACTAGGATGATGTAAGAAACAGAAAACACCAATAAAAATATTTTTTTTAAAGTATGTCTAACAATCACCTAAAATTTTTGCTGCGGGGTAATGCAGAAGGGAATTTTGAATAAAAACTAATGCTTGTTTCTTGCTCTCTGAATCCTCAGTCTAAAACCATCCATCATTTCCAATGCTTTGTCAGTCAAGTAAGAAGGCATGGGTGACGAAAGCTGGTTTTGAAGACTGATTTTCAAGTCCTTTTAGCCCAGCTATTGAAAACTAGTGGAATGACAACAAATACCCCATTTAAAGTATTACTGATTTTAGATAAAGCCCCGGTCATCCCAACTACACTTGGCTCATTGTATGAGAGTATAAATTTCTTTTTTTACCACCAAACACATTTTTATTGAAGCCCATGGATCAATGAGCCACTGCAACATTTAAGGCATGCTACCTTTTGAGTAAAATAAAAACTTCTGAACAGGCAATTATTAAAATTACAGCTGGTGATGTACTTGCCTTAACTGACTTCTGGAAAAATATATCATCAAAGATGCAATCAAAAATGTTCCCCATTGGTAAAAATAGCAGCAAACATGTGCAGTGCAAAAGCATACTTTGCCTCATTGGACAAATACTCATTTGTGAAGCCTTTCCTTCTCAAAAGAAGATTGTCATGGAAGAAATAACCAAAACATGAAGAAAGTATAGTTTGAATGAAGTAGAACATGGTGACGTCTAGGAACTGTTTGATTTGGACTCAGAAGAACCAGCTGGTGATCCTCTTCATACTGATCAACAAAGAACGTTGAAAAAGCCAAAAGACCTAACACACAAATAAAAGAGTTCATGCTTAAAGAATTGGAAGTTATGGTTCAAGCTGCAGAAATCATGAAACAAACAATTGTGGATGCTGACTTTAATGGAGGTCAAAACAGGTCAATTTACTGAGATATGGAGAGAGCCCTCTATAAGTAACTGAGTAGGTTTCAGGAATGAGGAAACAGTTCATTCAATGCTGCTAAAATATGTTAAATGACACAAATGATGGTTTGTCCTACCATCACCATAGGTTTAGCAACATTCAGTAACTTAAATTTTTTAAATTTTGCTTTTCATAACTCTTACTTTGTAATAAATTTGAATCAGAAATACATTTTTATCTTTTGTTGCTATAAAAGTTTAAAAATTTTTTCATTGCATATGTCCACTGAACCAGAACCAATGACTATTTTACTTATAATCATAACTTTAAATAACATGAATTTGAATAATGCAATTATTTCATGTGATTCATTATCTGAACTAATAAGAACCTGACTATGCTCAGGTGTGAAATTCTATAGTATCACAGAATCATAGACATAAAGCCAGAAAAATTCTCAGATGTCATCTATTTCAACCTCCTCATTTTACAAATAAAAAAACTGAGTTCCAAAGAGGGGTAATTATCATTACAGGGTCACACAGCTTACAAGTGGGATATTATAAAATATAAATAAGCATATATACTAGTTACCATTTATTCAATCATAATTTATTATTTGAATATAGTGACCCATGGTAGAAGGTATTTTACTCATCCACAGTACAGTTTATGGTTGGAAAACCTTAATGTATACTGAAATAACAATTTTTTAAAAAATTCCTAATGAGAAAGGGTGTTTAATGAGACCATAGGTCTTATGGATGGGATCATTTTTTCATTCATATGATTATAAATTCAGAGTTGAAAGGGGCTCAGAGGCCATGTGGTCCAACCATTTCAACTTAAATATATGGAAAAATAGGACCCATAAATGTTAAGTGACCTGACTAAGATCTCACCATCTTACAAGTAGCAGAGTTGGAATTTTGAAATCAAGTCTCTGACTACAAATCCAGTCCTTCTTCCCTCATTGCCTTCCTTCTTCCTTCTCTCCTTCTTTCCTTCCCTCCTTCCTTCCTTTACAGTCCCAGTAGCAGCTCCCTTATGGCTACATCCTCCATCAACTACATTCAAAAACTATCAATGAAGATGAAACAATGAATGATGTAAATTCAATGGAAGTTTCATGTTAATAAGAAAGAGGCACCTGTTCAACTAAGGATATAACATTCATTTTCTTAAAAGTCAACCATTGGACAAACATTAAGCACTCATTGTGTGCTAGACAGACACTAAGCAGGGGGGGCCTGGTAGAAGCCTCCAAATGCTCTTGAGGAAGATCCCTTCAGCAGCTGAGTGGAAGCTGGATGTGAGAAAGGAGATAGTGGAGGGAGGGAGACCGAGAGAGGCTGATCTGGCTGAGAGATGTTGTGAAGGCAGAAACAAGATTTAGCAAAGCAATGGAACGGATGACTAAAACATACAGACGGCTCATAAACAATTAAATGTTCATTTGGCATTTTGCTGTGGGTTCCCCCAGAGAATTCTCAAACTCAAGGCTTGAGAGAAATCACTGAATGAATGTGATCCTGATAAAACTATGATCCATAGCATAAAGCCACAACCAATCTTCTTTATACCCAATTTTCAAGGGCAATCATTTATAGGCCAAACTTTCCAAGATGCTGCCCATGCATGCACACAATTGAAAATATTCTACAATAGTGAGTCTGAAAGGCTGAGAGGCAGCATGGTCAAATGGTTAGAGTGCTAGACTTGGAGTCAGGAAGACCTGGGTTTAAATCCCATCTCTGATATTTCCTAACTGTTTGATCCCTTGCAAGTCTCTTGACCTCTATTTCTTTATCTGTAAAATGGGGACAATGAAACACACAGAAGTGATTTCCAGGAACTGCTATGAGATCAACTGAGATAATGTATATAAAGTACTGTGCAAACTTTAAAGCACCAGGGAAATGCCAGAAATTATAATTAAGGTCAGCACAGCCCTCCATGGGTTGTGATTTTGAACAAACAAAGACCGACGGCAGCATAGTTCCACATGGGAAGGAAAGAGGAGGGACGACCCTGCAGCTGCTGTTCACAAGGGGAGAGTTCCCCTGCCTGCCCCCTTGGCTTTCCGGTTTCAGCGGATTAGAATGAGGGGAACCACATTAAAGGACTGCATGAAAAAAAGAAAGAAAAGAATGGAGGAGGAGGAAGAGAAAGACCCACTGGGCATTCTTTTTGACCAGTCACCCATACAAGGTTTAATGCTTACACCTACTTAAACGATGTTGCCATGTACTTTGGTTTTGAAAAGGAAGTAAAATCCATATCCTGGATCCTTTGTTTTTATTTTGATCAGGGTTGGAGAAGTAAGTGTCTTTCAGTGTCAAAATCTGTTGCCCCCTGAAATGACTGAGAAGGGATTTCTGAGTGAGGATTCACTTATTCAGTTGATTTCCTACAGAAACTAAGGAGCAGTGATTATTTACAGGAACTTAAGACAAAGAAAAGAAATCCAATTAAGCCAGAGCATCTAGGAATGAAACCAAACGGAGGAGGACGAGCAGATGAAAAATGGAAAAGATCTGTCAAGACTTCTAAAATAGTGGGACAACGGAGCAATGATTTGGGGGTTCAACCATCACAGTTCCTGCTGAGTCATAGGCGATGTGGAAATGGCCCTGAAGAAGAAGATCTGGAGAAGCAGATGTGTTTGCAGGTTCCAAGAATAACAAAGGCTCTGTTGTCAGACATATCAAAGGTGAGAAGGCAATGAAGAATCTGCCTTGCTCTTCTGGACACCAGAAAACAAAACTAGGAGCAAAGGGGAGATATTACACACACACACAGGCACACACACACACACACACACACACACTCCATATAAATCATGGATTTATGGAGAATTCATGTTACAAGTCACCTGAAGGACCCACAATGCACAGTGAACATGGGCAAGCTGAGACACATTACAAATGAGACAATAATAGGGGGAAAAGTGGTGCAAAGAACACCATCAGACAGTCAATAAATATTTAAGTACCTACTATGTGCCAGCATAGCTGATTCTTCATCAGAAAAATATATAATCAAAAAGGAAAAAAGATGGGGTAGTCACATAGTGAAAGCAAAGGATAGCCAAAAGATAGCCCACAGACTGTCAGCAGCCACACCACATCAAAAGACCTAGAATAAGCTCACTAGCTCTCTTACCTATTAAAATTTACAACAGGTCATAGTTAAGAGTTGCACAAGACAGAAGACATGGATGATTGCTATCTGTGTCAGTGGTGAGTGTGCTCAATGCTTCCCAAGATGGAGTTATCCCAAAGTGACAGGCAAGGCACTCATTTGAGGTCTTTAAGAAACAGCTAAATGATTGCTTGTCAGGTATATTTTGGAGATGACGTTGCTTTAGTCAGAGGTTATATAAGAGTTAAACCCCTTCCAACTCATCAGTTCTATGATTTCATGACTAGACAAAAGCACAGACATCACTCCTACCCAAGAAAGAAAATAAAAGGCAAGTCACTTCTCTTCAGTTTCCTCTGCTATAAAATAAGTACTTTGGAATGGATATCCTCTAGTATATCACAGGTTCATAGATAGAAAACTAGAAGGGATCTCAGTGACTATCTAGAACAGTGTTTTTTAACTAATCTTTTTGTGTTTTGTGCCCCTTTGATGACCTATGGACTTCTTCTCAGCATCATGCTTTTAAATGCACAAAATAAAACGCATTGGGTTATGAAGAAAACCAATTATATTGAAATAAACCCCCCCCCACCTCCCGCCAGTCTCTACACAATGACCAGGTTAAATACTCCTGTTCCAGAATAACACCCTCATATTACAGATGAGGAAACTGAAACCCCAAGAATTTGAGTACATGCCTAAGGACACATAAGTAGAAGTATCGATGGAAGGATCTGAGCCCAACTCTTCCCTCTTCAACTTCTGAATCTATATATGTCTAGAAAATCAGGAATATACCAAATTCCAAAGAGTCAGTTAAGGAATTGACTTAACCACATCCAAAATTACAAGTCTTCATTCCTTGGGCATCAGAATAAAGAAGGACCCATCCATCTCCAGTGAAATATTTAATTGATGCCTTCCAAAGCACAACTGAAATTTGATTCTAATCTCCCAGAGATGTGGCATAAGGTCATTCATAGAGGGGTTGACTTCAGATTAAAGGAGACTTTGGTTCAAACTTTGCCTCTGACACATTCTAGTGGTAAACAAGTCACTCAACCTCTCAATGGCTCAAATGCCCTTTAAGCCATACATAAGCTACCAATCTGTACTGATGGGTGGACTTTTAGTGCCAGGGTCCCCAATCTTGATGAAATCAGAGACTTCAACCAAAAATCATACTGGACATGAGTCACAACTAGACAGTAATCATTCAGATGACTGAATCCACATCAGATGTTGATGGAGGAGGTGGCCATAAATGAGTTGCTAATGGGACCACAAAGGAAGGAGCAGGGGGGAATGACATCCTCACTCTGATCTCAGAAAATAAAGTTGATCATGGCTATGCCAACTCAAAGCTAAATGGAAACACAGTCTCTGCCATCTTGTACTTAACTTTGGAAAATGAGGAATTCCCAGTGAATGCGACATCACATGGGTCCCATTCAAGTTTAGTTTCAGTTAAATGTTTTTTTTAAAATACTTAAACTCCATCTCAACTGGTCTGCAGATGCATTTGGTGGTAGCTTGCAGTAGTTTGGTTTGTTTTTGTTATTGAGGTGGGAAGGATTTAGTGAAATTAGAAGTTGATTGACTATTGAGTTCCAGAAATTTATATTTGGCTTCCCTTCTTACTCTAGCCAATTAATGCAATTTGCTCTAATTTAGAGTTCCCTCTTTAGCTTAATTTCTTTAAGTATCAAATCCAGGCAACATGGTGAGCCTTGGAACATGAGCATCTGTGAGTGAAATACCAAACGAAGCACCAATTCAGTCTGAATTCTCGATTCCCTGTAGCTGTATTTTCAAAAGACCAAAACGAATGAATTACACGCGCATGCGTGCACACACACACACACACACACACACACACACACATACAGTAAGGCAGATGAAGAGGCTAGATCACTTTGAAATGTCACCAGATAAAAGAAAAATGTCAAGTTATTAGAGCCCACACCATCCAATATAATACAGGAGTCCTCAATTCAACAAACTCCTCTGTAGATAACTACTGGAAATACACAAGTTAACCACATTCCAAAAGTTCAGTCTGAGCTAAATGCCAAGGATGTAAAGAAAATCAAAAACACGGTCCCTGCCATCAAGAAGCTCCCTTTCTAATGGGGAGACAACATGAAAGTGACTATGTCCATACAAGTTATAGTCAGTGCAAATGGAACATAATCTCAGAGAGAAAGTACTTAGGGAGCTGGGAAAGGACAGAACAGAAAAGACCTTGTGAAGAAGGTACGATTTGACCTGAGTCTTTACAAGCCCGACAGTAACAGGGAAATCACTTGGGTAAACCTGAAATTGTTTGTTTGTTTAACTAAGACCTTCTTCTTTGATCAGATATATAAAAATGAGAAAGTATTAGAATTCCTTAGTATCACGATTAAGTTTTGTGAAATTCAAAGTTTTTTTTCTGATCTTTAAAAGAACTTTTATTTGCAAATGATCTGAGTCAAATTAGATTTCTCTTGGGAGTTCAGTGTAAGACTTGGAGACAGGATCTGAGTTCAAATCATGCCTCAGTCACTACTGTGTAATACATTTAAATCTATATACATAGTTATTACAATAGTGTAATTCAATTGTATCATTCATAGATGATACAGTTTACATAAGACCAGAACAGAGGATGAGTTGTCCACACAGTGAGAATAAAGGAGAGCTGATGGGAAGGCTCTAGGCTTTCCTTACAATTGAGGGAAATCTACAAAATGTGAAAAAGTCTCCAGAATGTTCAGTATTTCAGGCTTTTCCCTATTGAACATTTAAGCATTTATGGAAATAAATGGTACATGTTCAGGATAGGCAGACAAGGACAGGCTAGAATGTACGTCATTAGAAAAAATAAAAAATTGATGAGAGGAGAATTCTATCCTCAAAGTGTAACAAACACAACTAGTGGGCTTCATGGATCCACTGAGGTTCTCGATCCCCATTCCTGTTGATAACTGACTCAGCAGGCAATTTCTCTAGTGTACTCAGAGGGAGTCTCAGGGTTTCTCTCCATAGAGTGCCTGTCCCAGGAGAACTAATAAGATGTATGTGTTGTAATGAAAGTACTTTATTATTTTTAAACCCCATGCAAACATCCAATTTCCTGAAGATTGTAATGTGGCACACAATCCATGGTTTGTTCTTCTTTCAATCACATCCCTGAGTCAAAGGTACAAATACGGAAAAATTCCTAGGGTGATATTTCCAATAAAATTCCCCTAACCATAAATTAAAAGAATATAAATGGCACTTTAAAGAAAATTGATTTTATTGATAAATTTAAGCTAGCACAGTCTTACTTTGAACAAGGAGATGGATGACTGATTGTTTTCAGATTCACAACACGACACAGACTTTTTTGTTTTATATGCTACATAGCCTCTGAGGAAAAGAATTGTACCTTGAAACACATGGGCATTCAGAAATTCTGTTTTTAAGCTCACTGGACCATGCCCATAAAATTGGGTTTAGAAAGCCAGAGACTTTATAAAATGGTGCCCCAAAGTGAGATTCCATGGAAGTTAGCACAGTCTTAAAACAGAGACAGTAATTACAGAGCACGATGACACGGAATTTACCAGAATGAATACTCATGCCGGATGTACTCAGCACTGCTTTCAGCCTCCAAAGACCCGGCTAAAAGTACACATTCAAAGGGATAAACTATGATGAGTGGTCAGTTGCTTTGTGAATCAATGTATTTGGGCTAAGCTTATGAGGGCAACATGGAAATTCACAAAGTAATTGTCATTGATCATAGCTACATGCAGGGCATCGCAGACCCAAAGTCCAACCAAAATATAAGATTTCAATCAATAAAGGCTGGCAGTAATAACCAGGTCCTTTGCAAAACCAAGGCTCTAATTGCCAAGGTTGGCACCGAATCGCTATGACTTAATTACCCCATTCCAAACAGTCTCCCAGGACTTGACCAAAATCAATCCATCTCTGAGGGACGCTCAAATCATGGTTTACATTTACATAGGGCTTTTTCAATTACAAAATTCTTCCAATAGATGACTTCATTTGAGTCTCTTAAGGACCCTGTAACATACATACTGTGACTATCATGACCAGGTGGATACAGAGAAAGACCTAAGTTCGAATGTGACCTCAGACACTCCATAGCTGTATGACCCCAGGTAAGTCACTTAACTTCTGCCTGCCTCAGTCTCCTCATTCAAATTATGGGGCTAATAATAGCATTTATTTTCCAGGGTTGTTAAGAGGATCAAAGGAAATATTTGTAAAGCACATCGTAAATCTATATAAAACTATATAAAACCTCTGCATTTCTCACCTTGCTGCACTACTTTGATTTTTCTACTACGGCCATGCCTACTGTGCCCTCACCAGTCTCACACACACACACACACACACACACACACACACACACACACCCCTCAGTATTCTTTAATGTGTTGTCTTCACCCATGGACTGATTTTTAAAAAATATTTATAAATATATTTTATATATGTCATATATAATATATTATGAATATAAAATATAATTTTTAAAAAATAATTTAAAATAGTAATTAGCACAGTAGCAGGTATACAGTAGGTGCTTAATAAAAGCTTGCTGCTGACTGAAATGTAGCCTCATATCATTGTTACTCTTTCTGTAGCACTTTAGGATTTGTGAAGTTAGATAGGCCAACGTTTATACGAATACATAAAATCACATTTCAGAGACCAACACTTTGAAAGCCTTAAGCACTCTGGTCAAGTCAATGACCAGTCATCATTCCAGGGGCCAAGCCATGGTGAACGCTCTCCATCTCCCAACAGACAGAGAGCTGAAAGATCCAAGAGGTGCACAAGGCAACATTTTTGGATGCTGGGGATGAGAGGATTTGTTTAGCTTGGCTGGGCAGAGCTGTAACAGGGCTTCATTGTTCTCTTTTCTTTTCCAGGGGCCATAGGGGAGGTGGAAGGAAGGGAAAATAAATGTCTGTTAATTGATCAAAATAAAGTTTTAAATTTAAAAAACTCACGCATATAAGGGAACAGTCTCTGAAGAGTGAAATGACTTGTTTTAGATCCCAAAGTTTCAACCCAGGGCTTCTATCTCCCCCACAGTCTTTTTGTTTCTAGGCCTCACAGGTAAAATATTTTCAGGTTCTAGTGAAGACATGGCTACTTCCTCCATTCTTGTTTTAAGCTGGAGCTATGTCCCACCGCCATTTGGATTAGCAATACCATAGATGGTGGACAAGCCCCGCTGCACTCTACATGTGACGGATTCTTCCCTTGGCATAATCCCCCTTTCCCAGGGTGGCCACCCAGTGTTGTTCTTGTTGGGTTCCTACCAGACAGGTGTGGTCTCCCCCTCCCCAGCAGATGTTCAGAACTCCAGACACTTTAGGCATGAGCATGGAAGCATGTCATTGCTCTGTTCTGTAGGATAAGGAATAGAAACTTTGGGCCTTTGTAGACTCCTAGCAGCTGCATGACCATAATTGGGTATCTCTCTGAGTCTCAGCTTTCCTGGCTTTAAAATGGGCTTATAACACCTCTGGGATCAGGGTTACAGGATCAAGGTGAGAATACAATGAGAAAACATACTGTAAAAAGCACATTGCAAACATTAGAGTCACAGGACAAGGGTTCAAACCTTGACTCAACCACTTTGAATGGTGACCTGGGCAAACCCCTGGTCCTCTCTGAGTTTCACTGGCCTCAAACTTAAAATGAGGAGCTTGCATTACAGGTTCTCTGAAGTCCCTTCTTGGGGCAGCTAGGTGGAACCACCATGGATAAAGCTGGGGACCTGGAGTCAGGAGCCCCTCAGCTTAAATCTGACCTCAGATACTTATCAACTGTGTGACCCTGGGCAAGTCATTTAACCCTATTTGCCTCAGTTTCATCTTCTGTAAAATAAGCTGGAGAAGGAAATGGCAAATCACTCTAGTATTTCTGCTAAGGAAACCCCAAATGGGGTCACAAAGATTCAGAAACGACAATATATATATCTATATATAATATATATACACACATATATGTATGTACATATGTATATACACACAACACCCATACATACACACACACACACACACACACACACACACACACACACATATATATATATATATATATATATATATATATAACTAGCATAAGGATAGTGGTAGTGGGAATACTGAGGAAGACGGGGGTTTGAGAACTACTATGAAGAGCCAACTGATAAGACCCGGTGACCACACATTTAAGATGTTGGAGCAAGAAAAGCTAAAGGCAAGGTTAGGATTTTGACCATGGAAGAAGATACAAATTATGACATCATCATCAGAGACAGTAAAGTCAAGAAAAACAATTCTTGGCACATGGTGGATACTCAACCAGCACTTGCAAACTGACTAATGACAACATCACAGATTTAGAGTTTGAGGCCATTTAGACCCAGTGCCTCATTTTCCAGATGAGGAAACAGAAGCCAATGGAAGTTGCATGATTTGCCCTTGTGATACAGATGGCAAATGACAGAGACAGAATTTGAACTCAGGTCCTTTGACTCTAAAGTACACTAGTGATATTCCCATATTTCCATTCAGACTTGGGGGAGGGGGAGTGGTCATCAGCTCAGTTTGGGAAATATTGAGTTTGAGATGCCATTGGGCCAAACAGGGAGAGAGATGGACTTATCAAACATTCAGAAATCCCAGCCACTGGAAGATAATGAGATGTTCTGAAGCCTCCAATTAATATCTCCATGTTTTGCTCCATATACCCACTCCTGCAAATTTTTCTCTGGTTAGAAGTTGAACATTTTTAAAAATTCCTAAGTACTTCCAGACTGTTGTTTTGACAATATTCGCACACAAACCGCAATATAGTTAAACCATCCCTTGCTCATATAAAGCAAAATGAAGTAAACATATTTTCAAGTCAATGCATTCAGGATAACGTGCTTTATAAAATTAGCCTCTTCTCTCAGCAGGGCTTGTTGCCTTCTGAAGACAGATTAAAACCCTGTAATTGGCTTAGACTAATAACACCTTGGAATTTTTGCTCTGTATTGTTCTTGGAGTCTACTGGGCTCATTGTTGTTGAAATAATCTAAGAGTTCCACAGAATCAATTTGCAAATTCAACTATTGTGGGAAAGCGGTAGGTTCTGTCCACTGGACGCACTAACACAGCAATGGCTCAAAAATTCCGGCCATTTTCCCAAGGCCACCGCAGTTTTCTAGGATCCATTCCCTTGAGCTACAGCTGAGACTTCTAATGAGCTTTAAGTAATCACATAAATGGAGAACCCAAAGCTGTAATCCCTGATAGGAATCTAAAGGAGTTGGATATGTTTTGGATTACACCACAGAACAGCGTCTTTTCATGAAATGGAACAAGATCTCATGTGTTACTCATACTTTGGCCCTAGGCTCGCATGTGTTGAAACCATAATCCCCAATGCATTTTAGTGTATGTTTGGACAACCCAAGTTACTCTATGAAAATCACCCAAAAGGAAAACCCTCATTCCATTAAAAACGCAACTTACTAGCTGTTGGATGTTTAAGCACCATCGATGGTATAGGGAAGTATATGGAAATTTGAAATTCACTGGTCATTTTTTTCCTCACTTAACAAATTGGTTTTGATCAAGAATTCATGTCTTCTGCCATGTCATAGGTAAGGAGGTGCTCTGGGGAGCAAGAACTGACCATTCCTATCAAAGTGGGAAGACCTCATGTCCGCCTGTCCTAGAATCATTCTGCCTAAATCCAGACAGGCTCCCCTTGGGCTGGCTATGGAGGCATTGCTTCATAGCAACTCTCAAGAACAGTTCATTCATTCACTTAATAAACCTTTATTAAGTACCCACTATGCTAAATGCTGAAGATACAAAAAGAGGTCAAAGACAAGTCTCTGCCCTCAAGGAGCTCCAAGCATCATCTTCCTGATGTCACAGTCCTCTTCAAAAATGAAGGATGAACCACACACACAATGCTCATATCATCTAAAGAGGGAGGCAGCATTCAAAGAACTACATATGAAGCAAGCAATGCACAGGATAAACAGGAAACAATTAAAAGAGGAGAAAGCACTGGAATTGAGGGGTAGAGAAAGGCTTCCTGTAGAAGGTGGGGACTTAAGGAAAGCCAGACCACTGACGAGTTTGGGATCTGTTTCAGAAAAGGGGATAACCTCCTCAAAGAAATGACAGGTCATTGGAGGAGTGTAGTGTGGTAGAGAGAGCACTGGCTTTAGAGTCAGGATGACCTAAGTACAAATCCTACCTCAGACATTGACTAGCTTTGTAACCCTGGCAAGACATTTAACATTTTGTGACTTCAATTTCTGAATCTGTAAAATCAAAGAGTTGAACTCAATGACTTCAAAGATCTCATCCAGCTCTAAATCTATAGTACTAGTGTTGAAATTAGAAAAAGAAACTAGGTAGGAAAAATGAGGGAGATGTATATACAGGGGAATTTTGGGGGAACTCTGAGAGGAAAGGGGCCAGCATTAAGAAGAAATGTCCACACACTAACACAGTAACATACAGAACAAGTGATATCGAATTGCCATTTTTCAGGAAGACAGTTAAAGCCAACTTGGTTCCATCTAGTCCCAAACCAGTTACATCTCCTGAAGAGAAGTGAATTTGGCTTCAAGGTTAAATCACAGATTAATCACTTCATATCCCCAGGTGACCTTAAAATATATGGCTCTGTAAGAAAACAAATAAAATCACTTGTCTACCAGAAACTTTCTCCAATGATATCCAAATATCATTTGGCCTTGAAAAGTGTAGACTTCTTAATGTATGCCAAGAATGAATAGAGCTTGAATACTGAATTCACATCCCCAAATTAAACAGAACCAAGAAAAGAAAGTGCTATTTAAAATACTTTGGTTGTCTCCAGGTAAGGTACATTGAGCACACCACTAACAAGGAGAAAGCTGTGCTGGTATGATGTCAGAGGACTCATTGGCATCTTGAAATCAAAGCTCAATGGAAAGATGACTTTTAAAGTAATTAACATAGATTAACATATTTTGTAGAAAAGTAAAATGGATGGCAATGAACTTGGAAAGTAACAAGTGACGAAAGAGAGAGAACAAAACCTAGACCTACTTCCCCAAGCAGACATTGACTTAGACACCTACTTTTTCTTCTCAACAATAACAACTATGGCAATGACCTAGGTGTCCTTAGTGACAATATGAAACGACAACTAGAGAACTTGGGAAGGTGGTTCTGGAGAGCATGGCACACCTTCATTGCATTAGAATTTGATGAGATGACACGGGTTTTTTTAGTTGATTTTTTTAAAAGCATTTGAAGAGGAGAACCTCAAATAAGAGAACCTTCCATAAAGAGGAATGAATGGCAAGACTGGAGATTGACATGACAGGGGAAACCACTGAGACAATCAAAGATTCATTGAAAAAAGTTCTCCAGCCAGCAAGGAAAAAGGATGAAAACCCAGACTCTTACAAACTGTTGACCCTGTTCGTAGCCATGCCTGCTTCTCTACTCATAAAAGAGGTCTTCCCTAGAAGAGATAGTGAGGTTCCCCAGAAGATTCTCATGGTGCATGGACAACCTGACCACAATTGGGAGCTGTGAGATCTAGGGATCCCTGGACATGGAAGAGCCAATGAGTAAGCAGGGAGCTTACAATGCAAAAGGGCGCACCCACATTGAAGAGATCATACATCTATCAAAGGGATGTTCTCAGAGAGGTCAGGTTTGCAAGGTGACCCCTGACTTTACCTCCATGGACACAAAGAAAACAGATTCTAACAAAGAGAGAAAGCTACTTTTCAAGAACTCTGAGGTACAGATCAATAAATAACAAGATCATGAAACAGAATGAGGCCAATAAATTTAGTTATTCTTACTATGCAGCTAAGGGGGCAGAGCTTAGTGCATAGAGCACCATGCTTGGAGTCAAAAGACTCATCTTCCTGAGCTCAAATCTGGCCTCTGATATTTACTAGCTGTGTGACCCTGGGCAAGTCATAACCCTCTTCACCTCAGTTTACTCATCTGCAAAATGAGCTGGAGAAGAAAATAACAAACCACTCCAGGATCTTTGCCAAGAAAACTCCAAATGGGGTCAGCAAGTGTCGGACACAGTGGAAAAACAACTGAACAAAAACAAACAGATGGAGAACAGAAATGTGGAAATTAATGTGCCTTCCCTACCCACATAATTTGTTCTTAATAGGAAAATGAAAACTTTGGCAAATATGTCACATATGCACAAGCATATGTTATACAATATATTATGTATATGTATATATATATATATATATATATATATATAGTAGACAAATAAATATATAAATAATAAATGTATATAATATAGTCATATATTATATGAGAAATTTTTTACTACATGACATTATATAATGTTGAGTGCATATTATATCTTACATTCTGCATGTATATATAAATCATACACACAAGACTTTTCTCCGGAATGGGGCCAGAAAGAAAGAACTGGAAATGCATTGTTTCTGTTAGCTTTCTCAGAAGTGCCTTTGAGATTACTCTTTTAAGTGCTTTTCATCTTTTCCCATAATTTTTCTCTGGAGTTATTAGGCAAAGGGGCACCAGTAAGGTATTGGTTGAACTTGCCTGAGGGCTGGACATCTTGCATGAGTATTGAACCTGGAGGGTCTCCTCTGCCCAGCAGAGGGGGCACTACCACCAATATGCTGAGCTCTTGGGCCACAAAATGCCAACCTGGATGGGCTGGTACACTAGATTCAGCAAGCTAATATATCTTCATCCAGGTCACTGCACTGACCTTCTGTCCTTCGGTACTCCATGAGCCTTTGTTGGGGGAGCTCAGCTAACAATGAGGTTTTAGAAGTCTTCCAGGTCTTAGGCCAACCCAAGTGAGAGAAGAGGGGGAGGGTGAAGGGAGAGGTCAGTGGAAGAGGCTGTTCATTGAGGAGTGTGGTTACTCTTGGGACGGGAAAACTTTAACCCAGTCACCCCTTGTACCATCAATCTCTGCACAAATTCACCCTGAAACCATCTTCTCCAATGTCCACATGATGCAATCTCCCTCCCAGTTGAAAAGTAAACTCAGAATACTCATGTTCAACAAGCTGGGTTTTTATTAAAACATTAATTCCTTTTGCCTATTTTTTTAACCCATAGGCTTTAACGATGCTGTACTAACATGTCAAATCAAGCAGTTAGGAAGCTCCCCATGCCAAACACCTTTGACTAAATAAAGTTCTTAATGAGCTGAAAAACCATTAGGAGTAGGACAAAGAATGCCTTCTTTGTTACTGCTGTTTTCCCCAAAGTTACAGAATTCTTCTGGACAAGACCAGAGTATGGGGGCCACAGTCTGGAACTGGTCAAGAAGACCAGCTATTCCTAACTCTCAAGGACATTCTAGGAGTCTCCATCCCTCATCATGATTACAGGAGACAAGGTCTTAAAAGGGTCTCATCTCCCCCTTCAAACCCCCAGGAGCTGTTACTGGGGCCTGAAAGAACTCCCACTATGAATCAGGAAGCTAGACCAGAGAAGAGGGCTGCTATTCCATCAATTCCTCCTCCCCTCCTGCATCTTCACCTCCACCCTCCCCTATACACCCAACTGTTACTTACTGGGCTTCCCAGCAAGCTGAGATTCTTGTCCTTCCTTAGTGTCTAGCATGCCCTCCTTCCTCCCCTCTAGAAGGCTCATGTACCTTCAAATACTAGCTCAGGTATAATCTCTTACATGAAGTCTTCTCAGATCCTAGCCCCTCCCCACCAAATTACCCCATTTACTAAATATACTATGGAGTATTTATTTATATGAAAACAGCATTTCCTCCAGTAGCACGTTTCTATCCCTATTCTATCGAATAAAAGTTTCTAGTTCCTAGCAACTAATTGATCAATCAACAAGCATTAAGCACCTACTATGTGCCAGGTGCCATGCTAGACATTGGCGATACAAATACAAAAATGAAACAGTTCTTGTTCTCGGGGACATAGCACATAGTAGGCACTTAATAAATGTTTGTTGACTGACTGGCTGAGTTTGCATCCCTCTTCATCCCTAACAGTCCCTAACAAATTTCCCAGGACTTTGAATAAGTGACTTTAGGATCACCCTGGGATATATGGGAACTTCCCTCTGCCTGGGCCCCAGATGGTCCTGCTTCTCTGCTCCCCACAATTCAGCTGGCAGACTATGTCCCAGAGCTGGGGTGTCTCCACCCACCCAGGTCTCAGACACACAAGGAGAAGCTATTTTTAATGGCAAAAGATCTTCATCAATACTTCATAGAACTTGAATTCCACTGCAACCTCCCTCCTCACCCATTACAATGTGGACTGGATGACCTCTGGCAGCATCCCTACTTTTCACATGTCCCAAACTAGGATTATTAACAACATGTTTATCAAAAATGTCCACTTACCGAAAGAGTAAAGACACACAAAGGTTTTATGGCTAGAAGCAGCATGACCGAAATGCCCATTCTCTGTCCCCACAAAACAACATATGCAAAAGGGAAGACAGGAAACTCCCCAACTTCTTCTCCAGTTAACTATTCTAATGTTGTGTCATTTTATCTTACTTTTATTAATTTATTATTGTTTCATGTCCCTTTAATTTCCAAATATATCCTTCTTTCTCCCCTAGAATTTTAATGTTTCCTACTCTGTAAAATGAGACAGTTGGATTAGATGCTTCTGAGGTCCCGTCCGGTACTAGATCTATGATCCTATGGACAGGAAGAAGCAGCCACTAAAACACCCAAAAAAGGAAAATGGAAGCACAGAACAGGAGGAAGACAAAAGCACAACACAACCCTTCAAGAAAGGTCCAGAATACAAAAGCTCAGAAGGAGCTGGCATGTTTAAGAAAACTTAAGAACAACAAAAAGGAGGAAAATTCACCCAAGTTCTCTCAAATGTCTCCAGATTCTTTGTCTTTTTCATTTTTACAGCATGAAAATATGCCGTAATGTTGATGTCTCACAATACCCTCAGTGGCACTCCCCTATCAGTGGTTCCTTCTTTATTGCCACTTCCTTGCTACCACAAGGCTGTTGTTTTTGTATATTTCTGTCTTTGGGTGGATGCCTTTGGGTCATGTGCCTAGTGGGGAGGGAAGGGAACAAGGAAAAGAATACGTATTTATTAAATGCCTGCTGATTGCCAAGCACCGTTATTAGCACTTTACAAACCGGACCTCACTTTTTCTCACAACCCTGGCAGAGAAGGGCTATTATTATTCACATTTTACAGTTGAGGAAGCTACATCAGAAAGAAGTTAAGTGACTTGCCCAGGATTACATAGCTAGTAAGTGTCTAACGCTGAATTTAAACTCAGGTCTTTTCATCCATGACATCACCTAACTATTTAGTGAAATTATTGGGTCAAAGGATAAAAAGTTTAGTGACTTTTCCACAACAGTTCCAAAGCATTTCCACAGTCCTACCAATGTTCACTCTTCTCATCTCTAATCATTGTAATTTTGAGGGATCTAAGAGACACTCTCAGAGTTGTTTTCATTTGCATTTCATTACTAATGACTTGCAAAAAAAATCTTTGTTCTTCTTAACCCCAGGAAATTGACTAAGAAGGAAGAGGGGAATTCATGGAGAGGAGCCATGATGTAGTAGAGAGAACTTTAAAATGAATGGCCTTTGAAAGTTTCCTCCAACACTAACTCACAGTAACTTAAAGGAAGTCATGCAAGCTGAGTGTCTCTTGACCTGGAGTCTACAAAATGGAAATAGTAACACTCATCATGCCTATGTCATTGTGTAGTTCAGAGGAGATCATGCATGAAGAAAGCAAAATCCACATGAAAACTATTAACTTAGTGTTAATAGGAAGATTTTAGCTTCTTGCAAGAAAAAACTTCCCCTAAAATGGATCTGAAAGTGGCATAAAGTCACCTCAGAAGTTAGTGAAGGTTCCAAACAAAAGTGGAATCCTCCTTGGTTGGGAATGCTTAGCATCCAAGATTCCTCCAAATTCTAAAGGACCTTAGATTTAGAGAGGTAGGAGGGCCCATGGAGGCCATGTCATCCAAAGATTTCATCCTATAGAAAAAAAAAGAAATCACCCAGAATAGAGAACTGAGTCAAATGTACAAGAATATGTCATTCTCCAATTGATAAATGATCAAAAGATATGAACAGGCAGCTTCCAGAGGAAGGAATCAAAGTCATATGAAAAAATGCTCCAAATCACTATTGATTAGAGAGATGCAAATCAAAACAACTCTGAGGTACCTCATCATACCTATAAGATTGGCTAACATGACAAAACAGGAAGATGATAAATGTTGGAGAGGATGTGGGAGAGTTGGAACACTAATTCATTGTTGGTGGAGCTGTGAGCTGATCCAATCATTCTGGAGAACAATTTGGAACTATGCCCAAAGGGCTACAAAAATGTGCCTACCCTTTGACCCAGCAATATCACTTCTAGGACTGTATCCCCAAGAGATCATAGAAATGAGAAAGGGTCTCACATGTACAAAAATATTTTTAGCAGCTCTCTTTGTGGTGGTCAAAAACTGGAAATCAAGGGCATGTCCATCAATTGGGGAATGGCTGAATAAATTATGGTATATGAATGTAATGGAATACTATTGCACTATAAGAAATGATGAACAGGAAGATTCAGAGAGGCCTGGAAAGACTTATATGAACTGATGCTGGGTGAAAGAAGCAGAACTAAGAGAACTTTGTACACAGCAACAACTGCAGTGTGCAAGGAATTTTTCTGGTAGACTTAGTACTTCATTGCAATGCAAGGACTTAAGAAATTCCCAATGGACTCTTGAGGCAAAACGCCTTCCACATCTTGAGAAAGAACTATGGAAGTGGATTGCAGAATGAAGCAGACCATTTTTTTGTATTATGTTTTGTTTTATAATTTCTTCCATTCATTTTAATTCTTGTATGCAACAAGACCAAAGTGAAAAATGTATTTAATAAGAATGTATGTGTAGAACCTATATAAAATTGTATACCGTCTCAGGGAGGGAGTGGTGAGGGAGGCAGAAAGGACAGAGAGGGAGGGGAAAAAAATCTAAGATATATGGAAGCGATTGTAGAACATTGAAAACAAATAAAATAATTTTTTAAAAAAGATATCACCTGGAGTGGACAGTTTCCCTCCCTGATCCCTTCGATTTCCCCAGAACTCATTTAAACAAGAAACTAGATTTAAAATCCAGTAAAAATCCATCTGGCTGGAGGATTGGATATCCCTTTAGGACAATACTTTACATAAGGGAATAGATGTATAGTTTGAGTTCAACCTTCCTCTTTTTATAAAAGAGGAAATACCTCAGAGAAGTTAGGTGACTTCCCCAAGATACACAGCTACTAAGTGTCCAAGGTGGGATTCAAACTTGGAGTTTCCTGACTCTAAGTCCAGTGCCCTATTAACTAAACCATAATGCCTCTTATTTTCTAAATATTTTACCCAAGGAAAAGTCATAAAATACTCTGTAACTTTGGGTTTAACCTCTGGGCAAGTGGCTTGACCTATTTCTTACTCAGGCTACTCCCTAAATCTTACCTACTGAATTGCTGAAGGGTTGTCAGTGACTGGGTTTTTCCAAAATGAGAGTTTCTTTTTCTGATGAAATCTAGCTCCTTCACATACTTGCATTATTAAGTATGAACTAAATAACAGTTGGCTTTAAAGGATGATGGTATATATTAGAGGCAGGTAAGTCACGTACACGAAGAAAGTGGTTCATTAACATCAAACCTTTCACTCTTAAGAAGGAAAGTCATGACATCTATAGCTCTACTTCTTACATGTAAAAGGAGAAAACTGATAAATGCCTAAAAACGTATGAGTGAGACACAAAACATGAGACGTGTATGGTGCAGTGCAGTGCGGTGTACAGAGCTTCAGATCCAGGGGAAGAAGCTCTGGATTGTGCTATATAACAACAGGTTGCCCCCTTCTCAGTGGCCTCAAGCAACTTTCCATGACTGTACATTAAGAAATGCTGTCGACCTACAACAGTGGAGAGAGTTTCTGCACTGTGAATTTATCATACTGATGAAATCTCAAGGAGAGATGAGATATGGAAGGGAGGAAGGAAGGGAGAGAGAGAAAAGGAGAACCAAAGGGGAAAAGAAAGGGAGAGAAAAAGAAAGAAAAAGACAGATCATGTGGATGTATATATAATATACACACATCTTTATGTGTGTGTAACTATCCTCCATATTTCATTCCCTCCAAAGGTCCATAACTCCATGAATCTGGGCACTCCCTCCAGGAAGCACAGAGAAATCCAATCACACCTTAGTAGAGTTTTCCTCAATCAAGAAGCATTCCTACTTTGTTCCTGACACTTTGCCAACTGTGGCCAACTAAATCCATCACTTGGTTTCTGGTCCGGGGGTACCGAACTTCAAATATCTCACATACACACATTCAATTCTCTAGTTGCTCTCTCGCCTTCCCCTTTGTCTCCCTTTCTACCTTTGCCTGGGCCTTCTGGAAGCCTTGATGGCCTAGTGGGGCCAACTGGAGACCTTCAAAAGTCACATCAATTCATGACTAGAGTATGACAGTAGAGGATAACATACATTATAAATGCTTACGAATCATCAGACAGCTCTTTTCCAAATCCCCCAAAGTTTTCTTTCCCAAACCCCAGCCAAAAATTGGCTGAATGCACGGAAATCAAATTAGTTGAGCATTTTCCATGTAGTGCTTTCTTTCCCCTGCAAGTAAAGGTTGGATGGTCTTGAAAATGTATCATCACCAAAGAACAGGAAAATGCTTGTAAATGCAAATGCTGAACTTCCGCCAGAGCCCTCTACCCAAAAAGGCTCAAATGGGGGAGGGGGGGTTAGGTACCCACCCATTCCCTTCAGAATCCATGACAGGGCCAGCTTTTTCCTTCCCCACAATGCTAACCTTCTCTTATCTATGGAGCCAATCAGAGTCTGTTCCAAATGGGTAACTGGGATCCCTGACTTATCATTTCAAGTCAATAAGTATATATTAAGTGATTACTGTATGCTAAGCTCCTGGGGATACACACATGTTAGAAAGTCTGTCTTCGAAAAATTTTACATTTCTACTGGAGGATACAATATGTACCCAGGTGATGGAAAATATAGAATTGCACCAGTGACTGCAAGAGGGAGAGAGTGTGAATGGGGAGAAGGGCAGGAAATGTCTTGTGTAGGAGGTGGTACTTCAGCTGTGCATTGGAGGAAGCTACAGATACAAAGTGGAGAGGGGGGAGGGTAGGAAAGAGCCCCTTCTAGGTGCGGGGGAGGGGAGCTGACTCTTCAAAAGCAACAAGGTGGGAAAATACAGCTTTGGTGTCAGAGAAAATTTCTAAATGTGCAACACTTTTCCTGTGTGCAACTTTCAGAGGCATTGCGTTTCCTCGGGCTTGATGTCTTCAATGTTTTCAGTCAAAATCTGGATAACCATTTGTTGGGGTTCCTAGAAGGGATTTTCTTTCAGAAATGGGTTAGATTCCAGAGCTACTGAGGTCCCTCCAAGCTCAGAGATTCTCTGAGCCGATTCTGCAAAATTCTGCCTATATCATTTCAACCTACGCAGATCAACGGGCATTTATTAAGCACCTACTATGTGTTAATCATTGGAAAACAAAAACAGAAAAATGAAATAATCTCTACTCTCACGGACCTTACATTTTATCAATAAAAAATAAGCAAACATTAATGGCACTTGAATCTACTGTCTTTCTTTGGGTCCTTTGAGTATTTCTCCACAATCTCCACAAGGTGTCATTTAGTGTTATTTCCATAGATTTCTTCCTGTATTGTTTATTTCAACTAGGCTGGGATTTCTAAAGAGCAGTGACTTTCTTGTCCTTTGTTCAGTGAGAGGCCCAGAGTAGGCTCTCAATACATACTTATTTGTGGATTTAGAAAGAGAAGCTGTCCAGTGAAGGAGAAATCATCCTGGACTTGAAATCTGGATGTGGGGTCAAATCCCACCCCTGCTGCTCACTGCCTGAGAGGCTTCTGGGTCACAGCTGCCCCTCACCTGGAATAAAGAATCATACACTTTGAGTATGAAGGGACATTGGGGGCCACGGATTCCAACCCACTGACTGAAGAGGAGAAAATCGATAACATTGAACTAAGTCATCTCAAAAGTCCCTATAAGCTGCAAAATGTTGGGATCCACTCAGGGACATAACCATGAATAAATAGAGTAAACACAGCCTCTTTCTATTCTACAAGAGAGGTCTTCAAATATTAGAAGATAACTCTCAGGTCTCATCTTCTTCAGCCTAAACCCACCCAAGTTCTTCAACCTTGCATGAACTCCAGCTGCTGTACCTACTCAACTGTCTTCCCTGGATGCCCTCCAGCTCAGCAAATCCTTCCTGAGAGGGAACCCATCTCTGAGGAAAGTCATTCAGATATGTTCTGGATAGACAAGAGCTCAGTGGAATGGCCATCACCCTATGCCTCCAAGTTATAGGCAGCTGTCAGAATTCAACCCACATCTATATTCAGTTTGCTGGCTGCCAGATCACCCTGTAGACTCTAACTGAACTTGAAATCCCAAAACCTCCACTGAAAATTACTGTCTAACCTCTGTCATGTTCTCATGAAGCCAAATTTTTCCAAAGTGTAAGACTTTACATTTACTCCAATTTGATTTCATCTAATCAGATTCAGCACAAAGGTCTAGCTTACTGAGATCTTTGGGGATCCTGATTCTCACCAATGAGTTAGTTATCCCTCCCAGCAAACTGATATATACAAACAAGCTATATACAGGAAAGGCAGGAAATAATTAACTGAGGGAAGACACTGGGAATTAAGAGGAGGTAGGAAAGGCTTCCCGTAGAAGGTGAGATTTTATTTGAGGCCTGAAGGAAGTGAGGAAGCCGAAAGGCAAAGATGAGGAAGGAGAGTGTCCCAGGCACGAGGACAGTCAGAAAGAATGTCAGGAACTGTGAGATGGAGGGTCTTATTAGTGGAACAGCCAGGAGGGTCTGTGTCTCTGGATCAAAGAGTACCATGTCAGGGAATAAGACGTTAAAAGACTGGAAAGGGGGGGAAATGCAAGATTCTGAAGGGTTATGAATGCCAACCAGAGGATTTTTGTATTTGATCCTGGAGGGGAAAGGGAGTCACTGGAGTTTGAGTGGGGAGACCTTCATTTTGGGAAGATTGCTTTAGGGGCCAAATGGAGACCAGACTGGAATGGGGAGAGACTAGAAGCAAGGAATCCAATAGTGCTAGCATGAAGGGATGAACGTACCCAATCATGACTGATTATCAGTCAGTCAGTCATATTGGATCAGGTTTTAGAAAGTGGTATTCATAAAGGTGACATAGCAGATAAAGTGCTGGTCTTAGAGTCAGGGAGAGCTGTGTTCAAATTCCACTTCAGACACTTACTAGCTGAATGACTCTGGGCAATTCTCTTCCTCTATTGGCATTAGTTTCTGTATTTGTAAAATGAGGAATAATAGCACCCACCTCCCAGAGTTGTTGAGAGGAGAGAATAATATTGTATTTATAAAACCAAGTACTTCGACAACCTCGAGGGGCTCCCTATTATAAATATGATAACATCATCATCATAAATGAAGTTACTCGTTTATTTACAGATATCAGAAAGAGGTTTCAAGAGCAGCACTAGTTTTTCTATATAAGCAAGAACTCAAACTTTTCCTTAAGGAAAGGGAAATCGTCTAGTCAAGAAAGAAAGCTATTTGAATGAAAAGATCGTACAAGTCTATTTGTAATTACCCTATCCTATGAGGTGCGCAGCTAGGCGAATAGGACTCTACATCTGGAGGCAGGAAGACTCATCTTCCCAAGTTCAAATCTGGCCTCAGACACTTACTAACTGTGTGACCCTGGGAAAGTCACTTAACCCTGTTTGCCTCAGTTTCCTCATCTGTGAAATGAACTGGAGAAGGAAATAGCAAACTGCTCCACTACCTTTGTCAAGAAAACCTCAGATGGGGTCATGGAGAGTTGGACAAGACTGAAAACAACTAAACAACAGCAAAAATATGTAAGATACTAGGCTGAGTTTCAGTCCATTAACTCGACGTGTGACTCTTCAGACTCTCTCATCTTCAGTTTTCTCATTTATTAAACAAGATGGTTGAATTTGGTTCCTGAGGTCCTTTCCAGGTCTGAAAGCATGTATACCTCAAGGAATGATTTAGTGTTCCTGTGCTTAAGAGCTGGAAGTAGCCTGAAGCAAACAGGACTTTGTGAGAGGGGCTAACATAAGAGGGACCAGAGGTTAAGAATCACCTAAGTAGTCATGAGATAGAACTAGAAGCCAGATCTCAGATTTCAGAGCCAGTGCTCTATTCTAGGCTTCCAAGTTCTTCCCCTAGGTGACTACCATCTTGGGGCTTAATTTATTTCCCAGTCATCCAGAGGTACTGATGCTATATCAGCTCCCCATTCTGTCCCCCAAGTCTGGAGTACAAGTACCCAGTGTGCATCCTACCTCGCCACTGCTGACTCCTCTGAACCTCCACAATGAGCCCTCTTCACAGGGTCCTCTGGGCCAATCTTCCAACATCAGCCCAGGTACAATTTTATCTCATTTCCCACAGCTGGCCTATGCCTGTTTTTCCATCTAGGCATGGAAAAGTCTACTTGCCTCCATGATCTCAATCCTCTGGGGGCTGAAATGAAGTCATGAAAAACATGTAAATATACAATGTAAAGATCACTGTGTTTACTGATCTTGGTGAGCTGAACTACCTTTAGCCTACCAAGGAGCAACTAAATATCAGGAGAAATGAAATGGAAACAGATTAGTCATTCTCAAATACCCCATCCGGAGCTGGGGATGTATCTGGTCAAAAGAAGGTGCAACAAACCATGTGGCCGCATCCACATATGACCTTAGGCTGCTGTTTGAGGGAGTGTTTATTGACTAGGCACCATGAAGGAGAGAATAGGGATAGGAGATTTGAGAGCAGGAGGTAAGAAGAACAGCCAAAGAAAGAGAGTGAGGGAGAGGGTCACAGCATCACAGATTAGGAACTGGTGGGGACCTCAGAAGCCAGCAACTCCATCGACTGCTTCCTGGACCACTCTCTCCTAAGGGGGCCCCAGCTATACTTCATACCTTTCACTAATCAACTCTGCAGACTTTTCTCCTCTCCCTGCCCCAGACTTGTCCTTTCCAGTCCCCCTTTATGTTCTGTCTTCTATTTAAATGTCTATTTTCTGTGCATTGATGCAACCATTTTGGAATTTGGCAAATAAAGTCCCTAAAATGTCCATAGCCTTTGACCCAGAGGTTTTGATAAGAATAGAGTCTCCGCCTACACTAAAATATTGATAACAGCACTTTTTGTGATGGCAAAGAACTGGAAACAAATTAGATGTTCATCAGCTGGAGAATGGCTAATGAATGGAATGGAATAATCCTGGAATGTAAGAAATGATAAATGTGGTGAATTTAGAGAAGCCTGAGAAGACTTATATGAACTGAGGCAGAGGGACACAGGGTCAAGAAAACAAGCTACACAGTAACTACAAATATGCAATGGAAGGATGACCACACAAACACACACACACAATCAATCAATCAATCATCATCAAAATGTTATATGGTGAAATCATAAAAAACAAAAGGAACTCAATGAAGAGCTTTAAAAGGATATCCCAAACTCACCCTTTTGTGGAGGGGGGAGGTCATCAGGTGTTGCACATGGCACATGCTTTTGTACTTTTTCAGTGGATTGATCAATTATGCTAATTTATTTTTCTCCTTTTCCTTTTTGTCTTAAAAAGTACTATTTTCTATATGGGACTGCTCTCTAAAATGAGAAAGGGGAGGGATACTGAGGAAAACTGGGATGATGCAGAAAGAAAGACATCAATAAAACTTTATTTTTGGTAATAGGAATGGGAAGCACCTTGATGGCAGGGAATATCATGCTTGATTACATTTGTATCACCATTACTAAGCACATTAATTAGTGCTTAATATATTATCTATCTACTTGAGACTGAGTATAGGGTTGTGGTACTAACCTGGGTCCTAGTGCCTCTCTTGAGCATAAGTAGTATCAGGAAAAAGGACTGAAGTGGATCTATAGGATCAGCTTTGATCTCATGCACACAACAGGTCTGAGTGGTGGATTTTGGCTGAGCACTTAGCTCTGTGTGAAGAAGGATATACCACCATGGTGACATCATCACAGTGTGATACAGGCAGATACACTTGATATTAAGAGCAGCCTGGTACCTACTTTATTTACCCCAACCCACCTATCCCTAAGAGGAAGATTACCCTCTTCTTCCCTCAGTCTCTTGAGTCACAGTTGTTCGCAAGCCTAGTTAGAGTGAAATCTACACAAGTATCTGTAGCACCTGCATTGGGAGTCTGTTGGTACCTGCCTCTTCTAAATTTCCATAGCTAGATTCTATCAGAGAAATTAGAAATTGATTCTTTGAAACTTTCAGATGGAAAATTCAGGATAATTAACCCCTATTTAAAAGATTTTCATTTCTACCAAAATCCAACAGAGAAGGGAAGTTGGGTAGTCACAAAAACTCAGCCTTGCAAGCATCAGCTAGGGCTTGTGCTGTTCTCACTGAGCTCCTTCTGGGAGACCTGCATGGCTGCTTGTCTTCCTTGTCATCCGCGGTGCCTGTGGCTGGCTGACTTTTCAGCTGTTTTTACTGGCAAGAGCAAATGAACTCTTAAAATACAAAGAGCCCTTTTTGGTCTCCAAAGGAAATGTGCAAAGAAGGCAATGAAAAGGGGAATAAGTCATTTCTAAATTGAACATTGTGTTTTATGATGCATTATAGCAATAAAACAAGTCACACAGCCCTTAAGTCCTCCCAGATGAGATGACAGCTTGGTCCTCAGGTCCTAACAGTGATGGGAAAGGCATTGGCACTTGGCTCTATCTAAGAACCGGACTATTGGCTTTACATTGTATGTTCATAGACTCATGGTATTCCAAATTTAGAGGTGGAAGGGACTTTAGAGCCCATCGAGTCCAATCTCCTTGTTTTACAGATGAAGAAACCGAGGCACAGAGAAGAGTAATGGCTTGCCAAGGGTTACATAGCTAGGGAGTGTCTGAAATGGAATGTGACCTCGGATCTTTCTGACTTGAAGTCTCATACATGGCCTATTTGCCTCAATTGTCATATTGAACTAAAATAAAGTACGATGACATTCTTTGTGAGTATTGAAAGATAAAGTTGATCGGAAGTGGATATTTATCAATCAAAGATCTAGTTTTTGTTTGCCTGGAACTGTTGCTCTTTAGTGGGATTGTATACCCTTCAGTCAGCAAGCCCAAATGGCCCACACTGATTTGGATCCAAGCCAGGGCCAGTAGCAACGAAGGAACAGTAACATTGGGGATTTCATTTGCCTCCTTAAAGCATCCTTCAGAAATTTAAGGAATAGCAGCTCAAATCTGCTTGGGACTTTGCAAAGCTGGACCTAAGGGAAGACAAGGTTGGCAGTGGCTTTCTATTGGGCCACACGAAGCTTATTGTGAGCAAGATGGAGGTTTCTGTCAAAATAACGATGACATAAATTAACCTTATTTGTCAAAAGCCTTCATTGACTTGTTTCTAGCTTTCCAGCCACTAGCAGCCTGATATATTCTGAAAGCTTAGATTTATTGTTTCTACCTGCTAAAGGAGCATAAATACAGCCAGTGCTCTAGGCCAAAGCCTCAGTAACCCTACCCTAGTTATGACTGTATTCTGTTTAAGTAAGATCACCTTGCAAAATGGCACAAGACCAAGGGTTTTCTGCTTGATGCCACCAAGGATTAAGAGGCCTCCAAGGAAGGGCCAAGGTCTCTTCTTTGTTCTCTATGCTTTCCTAATGTTCGGCAATTCCTTGAACAACGGAAAACAATTCCACACATCGGATGAGTCTGGACTAGCTGAAATACTGTGCAGAAAGGGAACTCCTTTTTTTCCCAGGCATCACAAATAGAAGGAAAATCAACAAGGAACAGAGCCTTCCGACATCTCTGAAAAATGGGGCAAAGTTTGCCCATGGCTATCCCTGAAAAGAGCCTCTTGTCTCCTCCTGCTGTCAGTGGGCCTCCTCCCATGCAGAGCAGGTAGAGGGCAGCCCTGGAGAGCCCCTGTCCATTCATCAGCTGCCTCAAGATGACGTTTCTCCATCTTTGAAATCAATGAACCAGGCTGTCGAGGTCAATCCCTCTGAACTAGCTTCTCCATCCGACTCCCCAGGTCACTTTGTTGATTAGTAAAAAGATCCATCAACAATTCTCATCCATCCCCAACAACTTTAACACCACCAGCACACTTCACTTTGATCCAAACCACTCTGACCTGACCATTCATGTCACTTGGCTATATTCCATGATGCTTATGATAGTGTTGATAAGGAAAGGGTCTAGACCTCTGGTTCATGAATATTGGGAACTCCCAGTTGAGGGAACTCCCTCCACCAAAGCAGATCAGGACCACCTATAACTTCTAGTCTCAGAAAATTTCTTAGAGCACTGACAATGTTAGTGACAGCAATGATAATTGAGTGCTTTAAATCGCCAACAAGTATTTACCAAGTCATTGCCCATATGGGCCTGGCACTACCCTATGCACTGGGCTTCCCAAAGAAAGTCAAAAATCATGATCCCTGCCTGACCTCAAGGGGCAGACAATGTGCAAACAAGTAGGTACGAAAAAGATCGAGATCCAATAAATTAAAAGATATTCTCAGAGGGAAGTTATGGAATTAATTGAGATCAGAAAATGCTTCTTGGAGGAAAGTAGGGTGGGATTCTAGCTGAGACTAGAAGGAATCCAAGGAGGGGTGGAGGGGGGGGGGGAATTCCAGGAAAAAAAGAACATTTACAAAATTCTGTACTCCCCACAGTTAGAAGAAGAATTCTATTTTTTCCAGATCAATGACCAACGAATGAAGGTTAGGTATAAGGCTGTGTGCCCAGTGCTGGGGTTATAAGCACAAATCAACAAGCAGCAAAAATAACAGAAGTCTCTGTCCTCAAGGAGGTCCTGCTCTATAAGAGGAAAAAAAGGAAGTAGCCAGACAGGCAGACATTGGCAGAGCTGGGACTCGAACACAGGTCCTCTGACATCCAACCAGGTTCTGTTTCCACTGAAGAGGAAGGGCAAGGTTAGGGATGAGGCACACTCACTCTTGCCCAACTAGGAAACCATGAAATTATGAGGAGCCCAGTTTCTCTAGTTTTATAATCCTACATGGAATTCCTCACAAATGCTGAGGCAGGAAACATGTCAAGTCAAGGGTATACCAGTTGTTTCTGGACACTGGTGAGATGAGTGGTGTGTGGTCAGCCTGGAAACTCAAGCTGGAACCCCTTGATGGGAGACCTTCAATGCTCACCTAAAGAGGTTCTAGTTGAACCTGATGGCCAAGGGGAGCCATTGGATGTTACAGAGGTGTATGACATGGTTTCTTTTTTGTTGTAGGGACATCAGTCTGGAGGCTGTTCCAAGGACAGACTGGAAAGGGGACAGGCAGGAGGCAGAGGCTACAGATATTCCCTGGTACTCCTAGCTGTCAAGGCTTTAGCATGGCTCATCTTACAGAAACATGTAAAGGGAGTCTTTGACCAAGGGCTCATATAGTAATTTATTCCACAAATGTACAAAAATGTTTGTGTTTATATATTTGTGTAGATGTGTATGTATATATTCTTACATCTATGGTACATACACACACACACACACACACATATTTGTATATAAAGGACTGTCCCTGAGATTTCATTGATAGAGGAAATTCCTAGGCATGGAAACCCCCTCCACCAATACATATTGACATCTAATCAGTTACCTCTGTTCTTGGGATGGAGCACTGAGGTGTTAATGACTTGCCCAGGATCACAAAGTCAGGCTGGGTCTGAGGTGAACTCCAGATCTTCCTGGCTTTAAAGTCAGATCTCTGTCTCCAACTTCAGACTTTCCAGGTGTAAATATAAATATTCAATACTGAATATTCATCAAAATGAATAACAGTACGGATATGGAATTAGAGAGAGGGGGAATCCTATATACATATATTTGTATTGAATTATGTATATATATATGGTTGTGTATAATTATACATATATAAATACATGTATGTATACACACATACACATACATGTATATTGTGTTTGTACATGTGTGCACACACATACATATATGTCAGCACCTAGGCTCAGGCTATCCATGGACTAAGAGAGATGGGGGACAAGAAAAAGAGAAAGAAAAAAAGAAAGAAGAAACCTCATCTATGTTCTCATAGAGCTCGGTAGGAAGAAGAAAATCACAGAGAGAGTGGATCCAATTTAACTTGAAATTTTCTGGCCTTTGCTCACTACTGTCCCAATCTTAAGGTTATTTAAATGTGGCGTTTTTTTTTCAGTTTAACAGACCATAACTGATTTTCCACTGGATGCCATGGTCATTACTAAGCTGCCTGACAAGTTCTAACGGAGGCCAATCATTTGTTTTCTATCAGTTCAACCAAACAATTGTACTTAACATGATCCAACTCCAACAGGCTTTGAAAGTTCGTCCTGTGGGCTTGAAGATGCACATTCATTTGAACCACAGAAAAGCAGCTTTTTAGTTAGAAATAATGTTAGTTTTCTTTTTGGAAATGTTTGGGTTTTGTTTCTTAGATATCTAGGTAAAAAAAAATGCCAAGATATTAAACTTCAGAATATCTAGACTTCTCTGTGGACACTTTCCCAGTGGAATGGAAGCTGCTTGAAGGCCAGAAAGTTCTTTGCATCTTTTTAGCCTCCACACACAGCACATCCGAGGTGCTTAATAATTGCTCATTGGATTAGGTTAGATTAAAAAATGCCCCATTAGTAAACCTCACCAATGAGTAGATTTCTTTCTCATCATTTTCATTCAAGTCAACAAGCATTTCCTATGTGCCAGATACTAAACTAATTCACTTTTTCTTCCTCTTCTTGTGGTTATTGATATTCTTTCTCTAGTAGAAGAAAACCCATAAAACTCACAAATGTCTCTCACTTTAGTGATGTCATGAAGGATAAGAATAACTTTGGAAAGTCAGACCTCTTCAGGCTATCTGTAAAGTGGAGACAAAGCATGCCAGATCGGTTAGGGTCCTCCCACCTCCAAGTCCCTGGAATGAATGGTTCTAAGATTTCTCCACGTAAGCCAATGGCCCAGGGATGAATACAGTTTTTAAAGATTGAGTTTCTTGTAGAAATAATTCCCCCAAACATTAAAGACTGGAAACACTCAGTATACATTCAAAGATATCTAGTGCCTTGTCCTTGTCTAGGATGCATGTTTGATTTTTTTTTAAATGAGAATTTCATTATGTATTGGGAAATTCTGAAGCAAGCTTTCAAAGGACATGATGACTTCACTCAACAGCTATTTTTCATTGAAACAAATTAAAGAAAAATGGATTCAGTTATATGACATCGTAGCATTCAGGTTTGATTTAAAAAATGCTTCCCTTGCCACCTCCGCCCTTCTTCCTGTGCCAATGTCAAACAAACACCAAGCTGAACCACTGCAAATGAAATGTTGGAGCATAAACATTGGGGAAAACACTCAAGGTGGACCAGAAGAGTTCCATGACTTCCCTCCAAGCCTTCATATCTGCTGAAGAATCTGCATGACATAACCAAATTGTTTTCCTATTACACAGATATGTTATACTATCTATAACACTCAGGAACATATACATACGGAGTTTTGGAATCATCTGCCATTTGACTCTTTGGAAACCCTTGAATTAGACCCCAGACACCTTGGCCTTTCTGAAGACAAAGATGACCCAACCCTAACTAGGAAATGAAGCTCATTTCCCATGAGGCTCCTTCCTAATACATAATCTTAGCTAGCCACTGACCAGACCATCTCTGTCTCAGCTTACACTAACACATCCGGTTAGCATCGCATCACACACACACACACACACACACACACACACAACTCCATTCCACTGATTTATCAAGGACTAGCTCAAGTAACCTCCACCATGAAACCTGTGACCACTGGATTACAGTCACATCATCCCTGTCTCCTCTGCACCATGACAAAATGTAGCAGATTCATACTATTTCTTTTCTTGTATCACTGCTGAGACAATGAAGTGGTGCAATGGATACAGTGCTGGGTTCAGAATCCAGCTTCAGACACTTACTTCCCAGCAGTACAAACCTGGGCAAGTCACTTAATACCTCTATGTCTGTTTTCCTTTCTGTAAAATGGGGAAAATAGCACCTGTTTCCCAAGGTTGCTGTAAGGATTGTATGGTATACCATGTAAAGTATTTTGCAAACCTTAAAGTACAATGTAAATACTAGTTACTATTATTTACTCTTATTATGTTCTGACTCTCAGAAGTCCTTTTAGTTCAAATCATACCCCAAAAGAACCCCATCTACCAAATACTTGGCCAGTGGCCTTGTAGGTCCTGCCAAACTGCCTCCAGGTGAGGAGGAACCCACCACTTCCCATGGCAGCTCATCCCACTTCACTTGCTAAAAGGTTTGTCATATCTACCCTAAACGGGAGTCATTAAAACTCCACAGCGTGCCTAGTTCTGCCCTTTTGAGCAGAGGTTGAGGCAGAACCACCTAAGTGCTCCTACATGTGTCCACCCTTCAAATGCTTGGAGCCAGCTCTGCTGGGATATCCCCTGTCCCAAGGCTCCCCTTCTCCAGACTGAACACCCCCTACACTAAGAACAGGGGGAGTCTTCTTCCCACAAGTGACCCTGGCCTCAAAGCTCTCCACTCATCAACATTCTTTCCTAACAAAGCCCAACACATCAGGTGTGGATCGACCAAGACAGAGAACAGTAGCACGGATCATCCCCTTGTCAGCTAGGTGGAGCCACGGGGCACAGAGCACTGGACTCTGAGTCAAGAAGACCAGCCTTAGACACTCACTAGCCATGTGACTGGCAAGTTACTTCCCCTTCATCAGTTCCAATATCCTGATCCGGATAAAAGGGGTAATGATAGCACCTACCTCCCAGGCTTGGGGGATCAGATGACACAATAATTGTACGTGTTTTGCAGACCTTAGAGTGCTATTATTATTAAATTGTCTAAAATTTTATTTATGTGTGTGTGTATATATATATTATATATATACACACACACACACACACACACACACACACACACACAAGCTTGCAAATCTTAAGAAACTTTGCAAATGTGGTTATATTTTTATGTTAGCTCTCCCTTCCCAGGATCTTGGCCCTTTCTAACCCCCTACCCCCTCCATTGCTGCTCAGCCCACATTAACTGTCAAGTCTCTCACTATAACTTCCTATATTAAGAAAATTTGTAGTGGACAGAAATTCATAGACATCTTCATAACCCTTCCCCCCAGACTCGTTTTCCAATGTCTACTCCAAGAGCTGCCAATTACCAAGGTCATTAGTTTCCTAGGTCTGGACCTTGAAGAGACTTTAGAAACCACACAGAACAAACTCTGCATTCTATGGGTTAGGACACGGAGGCCCAGGGGGGTTTAAGGGACTCACACCCCGATGGACTAGGTGACCAGACAGGATCTGAATTGGCTCCTCTGAATTCACAAGCCTACACCTTTACATCAGTTGCTGCTCATGAAGACTGATGCCCATTTGGTGAATCATTGAAGGACAACATGGAAAGTAGCTGATCATCAGTCCAGAGTAAGAAGAGCTCTTAGAAGCTATCAAGACCAACCTTACAAATAGAGAAACTGAGGCCCAGAGAGCTGCATGAACTGACGAGGGTGACACAAGTAGCAAATACCATAAGTGAAGATTTGAACCCAGGTTGTCTGATTCAGAGCCAGCGCGGTCTTCATCAAAGCAAAACAACGTGGATGATTTCGACACTGTGCAAAGTTTATGGGTTTCCGACCATAAAATTATTGGCAATGGGATTTTCTGAACCTTGTTTGAATGCTCTCTACCCCCCAGTAGCACCGAGGATGGAGAGAGCCCATAATCAGAAGGATCCGGAATCAGCTGCCAGAATCCACATGGAAGCTACGGGCCTGTTCAGCGCCAGCACCAGCGCTGGGGGCTTGGAAGCATTTCCACTCAAGAAGATCCAACATGAGCATCTTTTTCTCTTTTGCCCCCAAAGAGAAGGCCCAATCCCTATCTCAGAACAATGCGGAGCCTGGGGCTCTTGACCTGAAGTTGCGCTCCAGTTTGGAGCTGGCTCACCCAGAGGGTTCCAAGGAGGCCTCCACCCAACCCACCAGGAGGACCTTGCCTTCTCTAATCCCAAGGACTCGCTTCCTTTCACAGATTAAGCTCTTTATGTCATTAACTAAATTTAAATCATGCCTGAAGACTTACTTTTTTGGCAGTTCAGCCCCATATCCTGTTTGGTTTAATTTTTCAAATTCTTTTGTAAAGCGCTCCAAGATGTTTGCATGAAAATCGCTCAACAAATGGGAGGCTCTCGTGTACATGCGCGCACACACACACATACACACACACACACACATATACACACACAAACCTGCATCTACAGGAAGAACAAACTACAGCACTTTGGGGTAAACATGAGAAAACAAGTCTGCTGAGAGCAGTTCCTAGCCATCCATTTCCTGGATGCCACACGACATGAAACGCTCCCTTTGGTAGAAGCCTCCACCAAGTTCTCCAAATGGATGGGGGTGGGGATAGCGAGGATGGGGGTGAAGACTGGAATCCCTTAGAAACGCCATGAGTGCTCGATTCAACACAGTCAGGATTTTCAAATAAAACAGACATCCTGGCAGCAGAAAACTCCCTAGTGTTTCAGCTTTTATCAAGAAAATAGCCCTCATATACCCGAGCTGGGTTACATAAGCACAATTTCCTTATTGCTAGCAGCTGGTCACTGGGCCCCACATTGCACAATGGGCCAGGTGCTCTTCAGGAGGGGTCTCTAGTTCCATGCAGCATCTAAGAAGATAGGCCCCTTCCAGGGTGGTCACCCTTGGGTCTAAATAGATCCAGATTATCTCTCATGGGTCCCTGACTAATGTGTGTCTCTAAGAGGGGAGGGGGATTAAAATGAGAGAGAACAAAAGTATCTGCCATTTTGATATGTTTGATGAGTTCATTGTGAGTTTAGTGGTCAATTAGAAAGCATTCCTCCCTCTCCTTGGAGGAGAGGTGGTGGCCTACAGGAGAGGAATGGGGCATAAGAGTCATGTATTGATTTGTTTTGATAAGCTATATTTACTCATTGTGAGGGAAGGTGTGACTTTTGGGAGAGTGAAGTAATGGGGAATCACTGGAAAATGAAAAAGCTTACAGCATGAGACTGTGGATAAAGTTTTCAATTTACAGTAAAATAGAAGTAGCTTCAACTCCCACTTTTGACAACGGCCACTTGCCCCTGAACAAGTCATAGCTCTGTGACTTGTCTCTGTTGATGTCTCTGTTTCTTCTTCCATAAAATAAGGGGGCTGTATTCCACAGCCTCATAAATCCCTTCTAGCTCTAAATCTATGACGCTAATATAGGGTTAAGTGTCATTCAAGCCTTTATTTATCTAAAGCCTCAGGTCTAAAGACCTGGGTTCAGATCCAGCCCTGCCACTTTCACACTCCGTGACCCTGAGGAGACACAGCTATTTCGTATGAAAGAGACATCTCCAAAACATCAGCCAGGTGATGTCAGCTTCTCATAACTTCTCTGAGCCTCAGTTTGGATCTTCTGTCAAATGGGTATTTGACCCACTAGGTGCCTACAACGTGCCAAAAGCACTGGATAATAAGATTCCTTGGGACTGCCCACACTACATTGTTCGGGGCAATAAGATGAGGGAGGAGAAATGGGCTATTAAAAGGTTTAAGGAAATTTGTGAATCCTTTTGCAAAGCACATTATTTCCCTATAATTTACCTACTCTATATAACTTGATTTTCACAAACCAGGTTTTCTTACAGGAAAAACAGAATTTGAAAAATGGAGGTGGAGACGATGAATGCCATGGCAGCGTCGATATAGGGATACAGCCATCTGTGTTGCAGGTGCATGGACATGTCATTGTATCTTGGACTCATCTTCTTCACATCCCCTTCCTTCCAGTGATACTGGGAGAGCCACACCACCATTTCCCAAGGTTGCAGATCCCACAACGGATAGCAGAGGCACATGTTGGGCAAAAGGCAGCTGCTGCTTCTAACAAACATTTCTTAACTTGTTTTCATCCATAAGCAGCCTCTACAGATGAATGAATGGCCAACATCCACATGATGAGAAATTAATGAATCCTGAATTTCCACAAAGAGCAAAACAGCTGTGGGCTTGACATAACAAAGTTCTGACACTTACTAGCTCTGTGACTGTGGGCAATTCACTTACTCTCTGGGCCTCAGTTTCTTAATATGTAATAGAAGAAATGAGGACTGGATTTATGATTTATGTTAACTATAATATCATCGTTGGGATACAGAACTTGCAAGAAAGACAGCTTTCTCTTTCAGTACCTTCTCTGAAATTTAAAATTACAGGAAACTGTCTAGATCCCTGAGTGGTTAGGTCCCATAGACAGCATGTTTCAGAATCAGAACCTGAACCCAGGTCTTTCTGGCCTCAAGGTCAGCTCCTTATTGCTGTCTCTGAAAATGGGCTAAATGGTAAATCTGTAAATCTATAAAATGGAGATGATAAGAGTTAAGTGCAAATGAGATCATGTGGGTAACGGGCTAACTGAACAGTACAAATGATCAGTTAGCAATATAACTGTCAGACTCAATCACATGAATCAGTTAATTTAATTAGCAAATACATGAGTCTGCCTGTGGTTTGTTTGTTTATTTTCCCTGAAGGGCAACTCTTGGTGAATAATAATCAAGTATATGATGTTTGAAGCCCAGAGATTCCTAATATCGAGTCCACAAACTTTTTTGTTCCTGTTTTGATAACTATATTTCAGTGTAATCGATTCCTTTTTAAATCTTTTATATTTTATTTCTTGCATTTAACATTACAAAGGGTCCATGGTATGAAAATTGGTTAGAACCCTGTTTTAGATAGAAAATAACAAAGAAAAATATATTACTCAAATATCTCATAGGTCAGCAAGCTGCTGAAATGTATAAGTAAAGTTTTCAAAGAATCAACAATCTGAATTCCCTTGTTTTCCAAAACTGATTTCACACACGATGCTTCAGCAGCAGAGAAATGCTAAAAACACTGTCTCAGGCCAAAATCTCGAGGTAGCCAGGGGGCACAGTGAGGTCAGTGTTGGGGTACTGAATTCAAATCCTGCCTCATATCCTTAGTAAATGAGTGACCCTGGACAAGTCACTTAACCTCTGGCTTGGCTTCCTGGTCTGTACAATATTCTAGCAACTCCTTCACACCGGTGTCTTGCGGATCAAATGAGATAGCCTATGGAAAGAGCTTTGAACATCGTCAAAGTGCTATAGAAACCTTAGCTCTTATCGTTATCAAAATGAAAAGCTACAGCTGGTGAGATCCTGCCGGGACGGGGGCTGAAGTTTGCAGGCCCCAGAACTGTCTCCTTCTCCGGGACATCTTGAATGAATGCCCCGTCATGTCACATTCTAGGGGTGGGGGCTGGGCCATCCCAAAGGGTCCCTAAACAAAAGAGGGGAAAACTTTCATTGAAAGAAAAACCATTGTGTGGTTATCACCCATCAACCGCACTGAGTTCAGCAAACAGATTTCCAGTTTATTGTGTCAACTAATTAATGGGAGGGGGGGGGCGGGTAAGGGTTGGTTAGTTAAAGGGGCCCGGCCTGGAGGCAGAGATCAATCCTAGGCTAACACTTTTCTCCGTTGCAAGGGATGGACTCTAGCGCTCAGAACCACAGAGGGGCTTAGGGCGCTGAGCACTTGGGTCCAAATCCAGCTCTAACACTTAGCGCTCGTCTAGTCCCTGTTTCCCCATAATGCCGGACTCAGGAGCCCTGAGGTCCTCTCTAGCTCTCCATCTGTGCTCTTGAGACCTCGAAGCTATAGAAATAGAGTGGCTTTTTTTAAGGGGGCTTCTCTGGCTTAATCTCCGAGCACCAGAGAGACGAGGGACTGTGTGATTATCCAGGAAACGAGGCTCCAACATGGAGTCAGTCCAGAGACTTGGGGAACAGATGGGTTTTCCTTCTTCCCGGGAGCTTGTTGGGCCGAGCCGGCTGTTGGAAACTGCCTGTCCCCCTTCCCTTCACCACAGGGGCCCAGACTCTCTCAGCCAACCTGTGCTGCTGACAAACTGCTTGGTGGAATTCATTAAGTCGGGGAGGGAATGGTCAATTCTGCCAGATCTTTCCTTGGCCCCACCCTTCAGGTGAGGATCCCCAAGAATCCTGGCCGAAGGGTACCCATCACTGCCACCAAGGTGGAGTGGACCTGGAGCCTCGTTCAGGGCCAAGTGGTTTTGCTCTGACTCGAAGTATGTGTTCCCCAAAAGCACAGGACTGAGTGAAACTGCTTGGTAAAAACAGAGGGCTTAGGAGAAAAATGGGGATGAGGCATGACCTCAAAAATTTCAGTAGTGACATATTAAAAATAGAAGGTAAGAACCCACTGAGAATGGTAATCACCCAGAAAGGCACAAAATGGTGCAGCCTGTGCACTACGATGGATACAACTTGCGACCTTGACCTTTTGGTCCAGAGTGGTGACACCATCAATACAGGGAAATCCAGGAAAGGAAACACACTCCACTAACGCAGGGGAGAACTAGGGTGGAAAGGGGGTTGGCTCTAGAAGCAGTGACCCTGGAAAATTCCTTCATTTCTCAGTTTCCCCATCTGTAAAAGGAGCAGTTTGAGCTATCTGGCCTCTGAGGTCTCTTCCAGTTCTAGAGTTAGTGCCCTATGAACCTCTTAGAACCTCAGCTTCCTCATCTGATGAGATTGCCCTGGCATCGTGTTACTAGATGACCACAAAGGTTCTGGCTTCAAATCTACAATCCTTTGATCTGTAACCAGTCTGCAGCTTACAGCCTCAGAGAGGGATCTGCCTAGGTTCATGCAGCCAGTCTACAACCCAGAAGATAGGTACTACTGCTATTCCCATTTTGCAGATAAGGAAACTGAGACTGAGAGAGGCTAAGTCACTTGTCCATGGACCTGACCTTGGATCTTCCTGTGGGTGTGGCCCACCCTCCACACACTCATCCCTGTTGTCCCCCCTCCCTCCAGTATGCACATGGAGGAATGCAATAGAACACTGCCACCTTCTCAATCTTTGCTCCTTCTCCCTGGAATGCCCTCTGCCCTTCCAGCTATCCCAGACTTCTCCACTCCCCACTGCCCACCCACCAGCCAAGGGTGATCTTCATCTCCTCTCAGCCGCTGGAGCCTTCATGGTGCACAGGACCAGAGACTTTAGAGGCTGTCAGGCCCAATTCCCTCATTTGACAGATGAGGCAGGGGGAGGTTGCGTCACCAGCTGGTGCCTGAGGCCTTCCTGTCTCTGGGGCCAGCACTGTGCCACACTGCCTCGTGCATCATTGTTGGGGTTTGGGGTTATTATCATTCATTGCCACTATCACTATTGTACATGCTGCCTGCTCTTTCTCCTTATCATGCACTGGTCCTTCATTTCTGATTCCTGAGGGTGCAATATTACATCACTGGACCTTCATAAAAACCCTGGAAGACAGGTGCTATTGTTCCCATTCTACAGACAAAGAAACTAAGGCTGACAGAGTGAAGTCATTTGCCCAGGGACACACAGCATTCAAACTCAGGTCTCCCTCCCTCCAAGTCTAGCGCTCTACCCACTGTGCCACCTACCTGGTGGGAGACAAGATGGATTTAAAAGATCACAATGCCAGCTTGTGAGTGGCCAGGGAGAGGATGCCCAGTCACCCTGGCTATGTGCAGAGGAGTGAAAGGTAAAGTATGAGAGAAGGAAGACCCCAGTGGAAAGTCAGAACTTGTCTTGGGCCTCAAAGGTTGAGAGGCTGCATGGCAGAGCCCACCTAGAAAGACCTGGGTTCAAATCCTTCTTCTGAAAGAGAATAATTCCTTGACCTTAGGCTTAACTTCTGGGTGTTCTAGATCAGAGAGGTCAGACTCATCCAAGGGGCCCACAAACCTCCTAAGTGGGTCTCAAACCAGATTAAAATGTAATTGGGAAATGTTTACCAAAACAAATAAAACAGAACAGATAATGTGAGTTTGTGGCTTTCCAAGCCAATATGCAGTCTGCAGGGATCTACTTCCATCTGAGTTTGACACTATGCTCTGGAGAACACTTGAAGATGCAATGCAGAGAAGGTGCTGGCCTGCACTGGTGGAGGGAGCTCTCTCACCTGGGAGTGCTATATCGATATCGGTGAAATGCCATTTACGGTCCCATATCCCTTTCCCTACAAGAATGGGCAGACTTTAGGTGGTCAAAAGAGGGAAAGGAGCAATGAAATGTCAGGGACGTTAGGAATTGCTCTTCAGAAAGCTTGGGACATGCTTTTAGAAGGTGTCAGGGTCAGGTGGTCAGTCCAACTTAAGCGGACGGTGTGTCCAGGGATGCCCACGGGAGGTGGGTGGGAGAGGGACTTGAATGTCAAGTTACGGAGTTGGGACTTTAATGCTGTAGACAATGGGGAGTCAGCGCAAATCGCTGGGCTCTCTGCTTAAAGACTCTTAGGAGGATCAGGAGACAAGGTGGAGGCAAATCCAATTCAGGAGAGGAGGGGGGCTTGAACTCAGGGATCTGGACAGATCTGGAGACTGGTAACAGGCTTAGTAAAGCATGAAGCCCCAGGAAAGCAAGCATGAGGCTCCTGAAAAGTGAGTGCTGGGTGCCAGGATTGTGGTGCGGGGCTCCAGAGGCACATGGGCTCCCACTTTCAAAGCATCACTGGACCTTCTCTCTGCCTCCTCACAGCCTTCTCCACTAAGCCCTGTCAGACAGCCCATCTGCTTCACCTATGCACAAGGATCTCCCATCCCCACTAGCCCACCCCCTCAGTCTTCATGTCCATAAAAATGCATTTGTTTGAACTTGTTTGCATCTTGTCCATGCGTGTTCTAGGCTGTCTGTTCAGTGTGTTTGTTTCAGCTACTCCTCCAGACTGGCCCTGGCTTGGTCCTAGCCCCACTTGGATTAAGGTGGGGAGGGGGGCGCTGTGGAAGCTGGACACCCCCACAATCCCAGGAGACATTCAAGCTTATGGGGAGGGTGAGAAGGATTTCTCTGAGCTAGAGGACTCTGGGAGCAAGACTTATATTTCAATTAACTTTCTGATAAATGAGAATCACAGACACCCAGAACAGAAGGAACCCTAGAGGTCAGGCAGCCAGAGTAGCACCTGAACAAAATTGTCTTTAGTAGATTAAATAATAAATAAATAATACTAAATAATAAATTTAATAGATTAAACAAGTGTTCTCCAGACTGTGATCCGGAGGATCAAAGGAGAGAACTAGAGACATTTTGATGACAGAAGACTGGGGGGATAAGGCATTTGCATTAGAGACTAAGCTTTTTTGTTTTAAGAAGATATGGTCTCAGTGCATGGGGCTACTGGTAAGGAAATACCATCTACTAATGACAACTGATCATCTCCTCTGCAGCTTTAGATTATAAGTAGAGAGTTGCTTCCAACAGGAAAAGGTCAAGGGACTTGACCAGGGTCAAGAGGTCAAGACCACATTTGTCAGAGGCAGGTCTTGAACCCAAGGTTTTCTGCACTCCAAAGCCATTTCAGTATCCATTAGTTCCATACTGCTGCTCACATGAGAGTTGACATCAAGTATGTGTAGGGCTCTCATGAGGCAGAGCAATCAAACTCACTCTACTGCTTCCCCTCCCAAAAAGGACAGAACCAGGCACAATGAATGGGCCCAGGGGAGCTATCCCTACTGACTGTAAATCATTTCTCCTATGATGGGCACTTGCCATGGGATATGATGGATTGACCATTTGGGCACATCTCCCAGAACTCAGCTCCAGGATTTGGATACAGAAGGTATTTATTTAAGAAATGTCAGCCAAATGAATAAATGAAATGGTGAACACAGACATCATTTTCATGGAATCACTAAACCTCAGAATGGGAAGAAAGGGTACCAGTGGCCTTCTGATCTAGTCCACACCAAGTAATTTTCCAGCCTTTCCTTGAAGGTCTCCAGTGAGGAGGGACCCACTGGTCCCTGAGGTATCACATGGCATTTGGGATGGCAAAGCCTTTCCTTCCAGTAATCTGAAATTGGCTTCAATATTTTCCTCAGTCACCTTGAGCCAAGCAGAAAAAGTTTGGTTTGGGGGCGGGGGCCGAGCCAAGATGGTGGACTAGAAAGACACAGTTACGCAGGGTTCCCTCCACAGCCCACAAAATACCTGTAGAGAGGGACTCTCAACAAATTTTGGAGCAGCAGAAGTGGAGAACAACAGAGTGGAGGAGATTTCCAGCCCACGGTGACCTGAAAGGCCCACAGAAACGTCGGTTGTGCCAGAAGGGGAAACCGAGTGCTGAACCCAACCCAGCCTTGGCCACGGTCCCACGAGACTCTGGGAGGACGACACCTTGGGGGCGGAATCTCCAGTCGCAGTAGCAGGTCCTCAAAGGTCACTGACAGAGTTTTATCAGGGGGCCAGGAAGGGAAAAGGGCCTTCCCATAGCTCCAGCAGCAGGCAGTGGCCACAGAGCCAGCACAGCAGCCTGTACAGACCCAGGTCATTGTTGGAGAGTAAAAACCCCTGGAGGCATTGAAGAACAGAGTCTTACCTCAGCCCTGGGTGGAGACCCTGGCTGAGCTGGTCTTTGTCTCACACTGAATGGTGGCCCTGCTCATCCAGCTTATCTGAAAATCAACCCCAAGTACTGACTTTGTGGAACTGGAGGCCAAGTGGCTGTGGAGAGGTATCTGCTAAGATTCTGGGCACAAAAATCCCTGCCTGCATCCAGACCAGTACACGCATGATTGTGCCACCTTGGAGGAACTGAGATCTCACAGATTCCCAGAGTATACCCTACTCTTGAAAAAGGACCCAAAAGTCAAGTAACTGGTTGGGAAAATGCCCAAAAATGGGGAAAAAAAAAATAAGACCATAGAAGGTTACTTTCTTGGTGACCACATATCTCCTCCGATCCTTTCCGATGAGGAAGAACAATGCTTACCATCAGGGAAAGACATAAAAGTCAAGGCTTCTGTATCCCAAACATCCAAAATAAATATTCAATGGGCTCAGGCCATGGAAGAGCTCAAAAAAGATTTTGAAAATCAAGTTAGAGAGGTGGAGGAAAAACTGGGAAGAGAAATGAGAGAGATGCAAGAAATTCATGAAAAGCAGGTCAACACCTTGCTAAAGGAGACCCAAAAAAATGCTGAAGAAAATAACACCTTGAAAAATAGGCTAACTCAATTGGCAAAAGAGGTTCAAAAAGCCAATGAGGAGAAGAATGCTTTCAAAACAGATTTAGCCAA
>CM053772.1:7310147-7387486 GCA_028658325.1 Potorous gilbertii
CCGACTCCTGGAGATCCCCCGCCTCCCTCTCAGCCTGTCTCTCTCACTGACCTGTGCATCTGTGGGTGGAGGGACCTTCGTGGGAGCGCTCAGCAGGGCAGGGCTCCGCTCCCGTCTGGGGTGCCTTTGCGATCGGTTTTTCAGGGCTCTCTGCAACGGAAATCTCCTTCACTGTGTTTCTGCGCAGCTTCCACTGTTCCAGAATTTGTCAGGAGTTCTTTTTACAGGAAATCTATGGGCTGTGGATTTGGAGCTAGCAAATGTGAGTCTTTCTACTCCACCATCTTGGCTCTGCCCCCCTAACAGAGGTTCTTAACTGAGTGTCCAGGAACTTGGTTTTTTAAATATATTTTGATAACTATTTCAACATAATTGTTTTCCTCTGTAATCTTTGTATTTTATTTTATGCATTGAAAAAAATTACTCTGAGAAAGGATACATAAGTTTCACCAGAAAGCCCAAGGGGTCCATGACACAAAAAGGGTCACAAATCCCTGAGTTAGAGCCTAGGGCCAAAGATTTGGAGTTGGCTGCCTAGCTCAACTAGCTCAAATTATAGAACTGGGAATGACTTGCCAAGGGAGAGAGTTCAGAGAAGGAAGAGAAGAAGACAGAGGGAGAGCCTTGGGGAAACATCCATTTTAAGGTGCTGAAAGTCAAGCACAGTGAAAAGGAGACTGAGGAAGAATGATGAGAGGTGTGGTATCTTGGAAGCTGGTGGAGGAAAAAAGTGTCACTTCTGGCAACACTGAATCAGGGTCCATGATGACTCAGGTTATGGAGAAAGAAAAGCTGGGTGTGATGGAGGAGGACAGCAGACAAGGCAACAAAGGGCATCAGGCTGTCCTTCAAAGGAAACTCAACATCAGCTGAGTGCCAGGGTCCTGAGTCACTGCACCCTGGGCTTCCTTCATCTGAAAATCAAGTGAACCCAAGGTCCAGGGAGCAAGAGAGAATGGAAGAGAGGGAAAAAAGGATAATCTCTCGGAATATCTGGGCAAAGCCTGGAGAGGAGGAAAGCCCTTGAATGATACATTCATATCATTAATGGCCTCCCAAATGTGTTTTGGATCTTTAATGATTACAGGGTGATTGGGAAAGCAGCACTAAGAAACTGTGTTAGATGTACTTTTCTAGGGGAAAATCAAGAACAGAACCCAGTGATTCTCTCCTTGCTAAGTTAAATAGGGCCGACCACAAAAGGGGGGACTGGGGCCTAGGGGTTTATCATTATCAGTTATTTCAAACATAAACACACACACACACACACACATACACACAGACACACACACAGACACACACAGCTAAAGCTGAAGGAGTTCATTCTGGCCTCCATTGGAAGAAGCCAGGGTGAAGGAAGGACCAGTTCAAAAGTTCTCTAAATAGCAGAAGAATCCATTCGTTTGTCTCAGACTTCAGTGTTTATAGAAGCCATCCCAAGCAGGGTTTTGTCGAATGAATCTCTGACGCCAGTTCCAGCTGTAAGTTAAAACATCTGTGTCCGAGTTGGTTGCGGATGCAGACTGGTTGGAGATTATTTGAATTGTGTGTTTCTTTCTGTGACCTTTTTAGATGTGGCTTTTGGCAGGGAGGGAAGATAATATTCTGAAGCTTTCAGTTGCCGGCAAGAGTGCCAACAGGGGAACATAGCAGTAATATCTTTTAAAGTCGCCCAGATGAAGGGTAAAAATAGAAAAGTGTGGAGGGAGGCGGGCAGGCGAGCCCTGGAGTCATTTCACAATACTGTTGTACGGAGAACCTTAAAAAATAAACTCTCCTCAGATAAATATAGGCATGTGGCTTGGAGATTCAGGGCCTGAAATTTCCATTGAAAAGGGCTTTGAGGAGCAATAATCACTTCTGAGAAGGCAGACTTTGCTTGCTGCAGGATGAGGCCACTTCCTCTGTGACATTAACCTTAAAACATGAGCAAATCTAGAGGACGGGGATTTCCAGGCAAGGCTGCTGCTTCTGGAGGACAAGAGGGGTTTTTCAATGACCTGCAGGTTCCATTGTAGAAAAGAAGAAGGCCAAGTTATCAGTTGTTAAGGATAACTCTAAACGTGTGTAAGTCATAGATGGAGAACTGTAAGAGACAATAGAAGTCATCAAGACCAGCCCTCTCATTTTATAGATGAGGAAACTGTGGCATGGAGAAATTAAGCACTTGCCCACAGGCTCATAGGGTCATCCAGACGTGCCCTATTCCCTAGATAACGCTGCCTTTCATTCAGACAGAGCATAGGTGGATTCCAATTTTTCACTGAAGCCATAAATTCACAATTATGAACTTCCTGTTCAAAAATCAGGAATCCTTTGTTAGGGCTCCCTCAGAAGAGAAGGGCTAGCCTTGAGGAACATGAAGGATGACAGAGACAGGCAATGATGGCAGACATTGACCTGAGCTCAAATCTGCCTCAGACATTCAACAGCTGTGTGGCCCTGGGCAAGTCACTTCACCTTGTTCAGCCTCAGTTTCCCTACTTGTAAAATTGGTAAATGATACAGTCTACCTCACAGGATTATTGTGAGGGTCACATGAGGAAAGATGTAAAGTTCTCCGTAACCTTAAAAAACCATGTTAACACCATTAGAAAGGCCACCTCTCCTTCATCCTGGTCTTGCCCTTGGGGTTTGACCCTGTGTCCCACTCTCCTTTACAATAACAACAACAATATACTATAACCTTCATAATAATATCAATATCATCTCCTTCCCTATCACTGTGATCAGTTAACATTTATATGGAGCTTACTGTGGGCCAGGCCCTGTGCGAAGCACTTTACAGTTACCATCTCATTTGATGCGTAAACAACCTGGGATGTAGGTGCTGTTAGCATTCTCATTTTACACATCAGGAAACAGGCAAAGAGAGGTTAAGTGATTTACCTAGGACCACACAACTTGTAAATCTCTGCGGCTGGATGTGAACTCCTCTTTCTGACTCCAGGCTCAATGCTCTATCTACTATATTGTCTATCTGGTGACAAATATTGTCCCAAACCCATGAGGGGATGGTGAGTCAAAGCAGTGGTAAGAGCATGAGAACAAGGTATTGGAATGGCTCAGCACATCAGGACCAGTCAGGTGTCATAGAAGGAAGCTCTCGTGCTAAACGGCTACATGATCATAAGCAAGTTCCTCTACCTCAGGAGCCCCGGTTTCCCCATCTATAAAATGGCAGGGTGTGTGTGTGTGTGTGTGTGTGTGTGTGTGTGTGTGTGTGTGACAATGCTTACACAATTATTAGCAGCCCTACCCTTTCCCACCACCTCCATCACTGTTACTAATATGGAGGGAGGTCGTCTTAGACCAGAGGGTAGGCTGGATATTTCTGTTTCATAGTTCCCAAAACTCATCACTTAATCACCAACCTTCAGAGGCAAGGCTCTTTTGGATTGATCCAAAAGCTATCTAGAGGCTGTCTATCAGCACTAATTTAACTGATGCTACCCTTGTCCAATGACCCAAAACCAGTGTATCATGGTAGGAAGTGAGAGTCCAATCCATCTTGATATTCTTGCTTAATTTGGAATTAGAAAATAGAAAGTTGTAGTCAGATGGAAGAATAGAGAGGCACCTTATTTCACATTACTCCCACACATTACCCCCACTGATAAATTCTATACTTAAGCTCATCTGGAGGGCTTGCTATCCCCTGAATTCTACATTCCATCTACTACACTCATGACTTTGCTGTGCCCCATGCCTGGAATGCATTCGCCTCCTCAGCCCTGATTCTAAATCTCTGTCTTCTTTCAATGCTCAGCTCAAGTTTCACGAATTCTGTTAAGCCTTCTGTCAGCATTCTTGAGTAGAATTCAGTCTGGTATCCAAGTTAGTGGGTTCCCATCCTAGACTTAATACTCAAGTGGTCTTGGGAAAGGGCTAAGATTAGATGAGGTCTAATTTTCCTTCCAGGCTGAAAATAATAACACCATTAGAACTGCCCAGCCTCCTGTACAAGGAGCCGGCCACTGAGCCAGGGCAGCCTGGTTCAAGGAGCTGTGTGTAGCCATCAGGGTGTTTCTTCTGTCCCACAGAAATAGATAGAAGGGAATAAGGATTAAGGGCCCAAAATACAGTACAGCAAGGGCCTAGGGAGTCAGGAGAGGAGAGAAAAAAGAGAAGGAAAAAATGTATCCTTGATTGTATACCTATGTTATTCCTAGCATAGTCAGGCTTTATGGTCTTATGTCAACCTGTTTTATGCTCTGCTGTCTCATAAAACAAGATCCACCTCCCCTCCCCTTCATTTCTCTATTTGTGAGAAAAAAAAAGAAGGAAAACCTGGGGTGAATGGGGGGTGGAGGAAGCAGAGCACACAAAGACATTTTAATCACTGGGTGAAATGACTGTGCCACTGGTGCCTACAGAGAGATGAGCCAGTCATCACAGAACCCAGAGACAGGTCCAGCAAAAGGCATTTGAAAGTCATCTTTATTGCTAGTTCCCCAAATCTCCAGATTTCCAGGGGCCTACAATGGGATGGGAGAAAAATGGAGAATTAGAAAGGTCTATGGGACATTCTTGTAAGGGGAATGTTATGGCTCCTTGAAGGGGTCTGTGGGAGGCACCTGACTCGGGGCCAACTGGTCAATGAGCCCAAACCAAGCAGATGCTTTTGGACAAGTGTCATAAAATCAGAACGGTAAAATTCAAGGGGAAAACCCACATTAAATGGACTTTGTTCCATTAGAGGACTACAACAACCCTGAACAGAGCCAATTTTGAATTAGGTTAATTGTTTCCTCACTCATACATTTGTGTGTATGTGTGTGTGTTTGTGTCTTTTGACCCTGTGTTTTCAGCTGAACGCTTCCAAAAACTGCTAAAGCTACTCAGACCCCTTTAAAGAAAAATTCAACACACATGCACACACACACACACACACAACAGAGTATTCTTGAGCAAAAAGGAGGGCCAAAGGAGGCCTCAAGAAGAGACTACATGGTATGTTGAGATCCAACTCTAGACTACAGCTGAGTCATTCATTCCTTCATTCAATAAATATAAACCTACTAAGGGGTTAATAAATGCTTGTTGCTGAACTAATAGATCTACATTGGTGAAAAGTCAATCCTGAAAGATGAACAAGTTAGATTTTTAAGATGATTCCCAAAGGAAATGCTTAACAAATTATAAATTTGAACCAAGTCAACAAGCATATATTAAACACCTACTGTGTGCCAAGCATTGTCCTAAGGATACAAAGGAAGGTTAAAGACAAACAGAGGGACCCCACTTTTCTAAAGTTCCTGGTCTGATGGCAAAGACAAAGCACAAACAAGATACATCCACAATCAATGGAAGCCAGTCTCAGAGGAAAGAACCATCTTACTACCTCCCTTCCCAGACCGAATTCACAGGTTTTTAAGCTATATGTCAATAACTGCACTAAGTACTAGATACAAAGAAGGTGAAAAGACATGCTCCAATCTCAAGAAGCTCACAGTCTAATGGGAAAGACAACATAGAAAGAACTACATCCAAGCAAGATAAGGGTAAATGGGAGATAATTAACAGAGGAAAGTTATAAGAATTAAGGGGGATCAGGAAAAGCTTCTTGTATAAAGTTGAACATTAGCTGATACTTGAAGGAATCCAGGAAAGTTAAAAAGTGGAGATGAGGAAGGAGAGTTTCAGACATGGACAACAGTGAGTGAAAATGCCCAGAACTGGGAGATGAAGTTTACTAACCATATCTTTACTAATACAGTGATAGAAGTCAATGTTACCGCTTTATAAATTGCAGGTTCCATTCTCTTCCCTCTGCTGAAAACTGGGATACATTTCATTCTCCAAATCAGTGGTACCTCTCCCAATCTTCATTATATTTCAGATAGTCACTCTGCAGTCACAGCCACCAACTCTTGTAAAACCCAAGCATATTGGTCATCTGGGTTGAATGACTTAAATTCATCAAAGGCAGCTAAGTGCTTTTTTACTATCTCCCTATTTATCTTGGGTTCCAACCAGAAGTGTGCTAGTAAATATTTAACAACTGACTCTCTAGGGGAAATGTATTCCCAACACACTTTTAAGTTTTATTAACACTTTCTCACTCACTTTCTTACATTTAGACAACAAAGAAAGCAATAAATCAATCCCTGGTTTTTTGCATTTGCCAATTTCTGAGCTGTAAATGCTCATACTAAAAATGTACCAATCAGCTGTCATAAGCCAGTTCAGTCTGACTCCAGCAATCCCTTATTACTTGATTTTATTTCTATCTCCCATCCAAACCTAATGTGCCAATCAATAAGCATTTATTAAGAATATGAAATTAAGCGAGAATTGAACCTTCTCTTCCTCAACCATTATCAATGTCCCATCCACCCTACGCCACAGTCCCACTGCTTCTTCGACTGTCCTCTTTTCCCCAAAAGAGACTAAAATGGAGGTGGAGAGAATGCCCTTAGCTCCACCTGTCATCCTTAGTTCATTCTATGTCATAACTTTTCTAATACTCACTGCCTCTTCTACTTGCCCCTTCCTGGGAGATCATTCAGTTGACAGTATGAGGGAGAACAAGCAGGTGCCACTGATTCAGAGAAGTTTATTCAGAGCATCCTTCCTTCAAGGAAGAACCTCAGATTTTTTCTTTGATCCAGCAATGCTGTGCTCCTTCTTCCCTTTTTGCCTCCTTGTCACAATTTTCCTCCCTGCCTGACAGATGCCATGATTACCCTCTACTCCTTTGCATATTTTTTCTTCTTTGCTTTGAGATGGAAGATTCCCTCCACCAATTTTTTACAAGAACATTTCATTCTCCTTGAATAGCTAGAAAATGGAGAGGGGCATGCCCTCTCTATTATACATCTATGACTTCATAAACTTATTAAGCACTACATGTCTGTTGTCTGTACGACTATGGCTCTGAGAAATCAGAACTAGAGACAGAGCTTAGGGAAGTACTTTCAGAGAAGATGAGGCAGAAAGTATGGAAGTGAGGCAGCTAAGGGGAGAGAGGAGAACAGCAAAGGTTAGGGACCAGAAGGTCTTCTAGGGCATCCTCCTTACTTTCAGTGAAAGGAAACTGAAGTTCAAAGTCATTCTAGTTGAAGCAACAAGCAGAACATGAAAGAAATCTATCCAGAACCTTCCTAGTAGGAAATCACTATTGAGGAAATGAGGGTCAGGCTATGTATCTATTCTTTGGAAGGGATGAGAGTGCTGACATGGGTGATCTACTCTTTTTGGAAATGAATCGGAAAACTGTTACTGGTGAGGGGAAGGTCAAATTAGTTAACTAAAGAAAAAGTTAAGGGTTTTCAAGGGCCCTGAATTAAAACTATGGCAGTCACCCACAACTTTGCAAAGATAGGACAAATACCTGCATCTCTGTGATGGGATGCATTGTCTCAGAAACAGAATAAATACTCTTCTAGCATTTTACTTACCCACCACAGAGCTTCAATAGGTGAAGGAGAGCAACCTGTCAATGGCATCTGAATATTATGTTTCTGAACAAATTACTCAGGAGAATATAGCAGCATGGGTAATGCATAGAGTGCTGGATTTTTATTCAGGAAGACTTGGGTTCAAATCCCACGCCTATAGAACATATCTCACACTGCTGAAGTGAGGATTACATCAGAAACCTGTTCCCCACACTTTAAAGCACTATATAAACTAAGTAATTGTTTCTGTTATTGTTATTAATAGAGAGGTCTGAACTCTGACCACCATCCTTCCCAGTACAGCCTAAGTGCCAGCTCCAAATGAGATGCTGGCAATAGGTGTCCAACAAAAGCAGAAAGTTTGAACGTAAGGACGGTGCCTGGAAGCCATTGCCACAGGTAAGTCTCACATGTGCTCCTCCAGCCCTGTGAAACATGGTTATCTTTATGGATGCTATTTTAATCACATCTTGACCCCACTGCTGATTCTGAATGAAAGTGAATTATCTCGTGTTTTCTCTGACAAGAAGGAATAATTTACTTACGCTGTAGAGGAAACAAACCAGAAACACCCCCAGCTCTGGCTCGCAATGATAGATGTGAGGACACACAGGTACAACCCAATGTACCCACTGGGTAATCAGAAGCACGTTTTATATAAACAGAGGGTTCAGGCAAAACAGAGATTGGGATTTCCCAAATCCTGTGATTAGGTCAGGAAATCTCAAATCCCCGAGGCAGCTGATTAATACAAGGAGGAAGGATTCAGGAAACTGAGCATTGGGGGCAGGGAAGAGAGGCTGGGAGAGAAAAAGGTAACATCTTCCTTCTGTGTCCACTGCATTGGGGGAGGTGGGATATAGAGGTCTAGGAAGGAGTTGTCCAGATCTTAAGACAAAGACCCTGGTCTTAAGACAAAGTTGTCCTTTATTCATCTTTCTTATGCTTTGATCCCTAGAATACTAACCAAGAAAATGAAATAGCACACATGCATTCATTCTCTCTCTCTCTCTCTCTCTCTCTCTCTCTCTCTCTCTCTCTCTCTCTCTCTCTCTCTCTCTCTCTCTCTCTCTCTCTCTCTCTCTCTCTCTCTCTCTCTCTCTAAAGAAGGATGGACTGAACACTTCCATGTCTCCAGCTGAGAAGGCCATCTCCATCCTGTGTGATCCATTAGTCAATGGGCCCAGGTGCTAGCAAGGACCCAGCTTCGAGCTCTCAGAGAGCAGCCCTGTCCTTTAGCTGCTTAAGGCATTGAGTAACATGGGGGTGGGGAAAACATGTACCATGAAAGTCAATCAGGAAATGGTTATAAATTAGGAAGAGAAAGAGGAATAAAGGGAGAAGGGGCCTCCCATGCCACAGGAATAAAAGTCACTTCCTCTTTTCCTTAATTTCAGACCAGCAGAGCGGAACTCTTCTCTCCAGATAAAACCCCCTCTGCCTTGTGGGCTCGATCCGTCCATCACCTTTGCCGTTCTTAGAAAGTGCACACAGAGATAGAAACAGATGTGACTTTTATGATCACACTCCTGGGAGACGAGCCTGCTGGCTGGAGACAATGGCTCCAGAATAAGCCTTCTGAGCACCCTCTGACTCTATTTATTTCCCATAGAAATCCAGGTTCATTCTCTAGACAACCTCATTCCCTAAAGCTTGATCGATTTTCCCCTAGTGAGTTTCAGGATTCTTATACATGTGGCAGGGATTGGAAGAAGTTTCCTTTTAAAAAAAATTGTAAAACATCCTGTTGCCCTCACCGAGGTAAACATAGATAGGCATCCTTAACACAGGGTGATAGATGTTCAGATAAAAGAGCCAGGTGGAAATTGTAAACCTTGATACTTAACTGTTTGCATGGCCTCCTGTGACGTATCTCACCTCTTCAAACCTCAGTTTAGTTTTGTGTAAAATAAAAGATTTGTGGCAAACCCATGCAAGGGATGGGCTGAGATCTGCAGGACTGGAGGCAGTGAACAGCCCCAGCAAGCCATTCCCTGACTCACAGAGATTTGGGAGAACATGAGGAGACTGGGCTTAATGACATCTGAAGACTGGCCAGGTCAGCCTCAGAGGGGCAGTAATGACATCTATTAAACACTAGGACTGGCTATGTCACCAATCACTCTCCTTTTCCTCTTTAAATGATCAACTACTTACAAACAGGCAACTTGATTTGAAAACTGCATCATATTTTGTTTAACTGTGGTTCAAAAGGTACATTCTGGTATTAGAGACCGGATTTGTAATTCCAAGTTCTAATGCCGCATGAGGAATGGATGATTAAGGACCAGCCAGTGGAATAATTTTGACAAACAACAGTCCTTGTTCTAAGAGCAAGGATCTAAGGGGAAAACCATCCTTCTGATTAGGGTTAAATCAGTCATAGAGATGAGCTCTGTGGCTGCAGGCTCTCTGAGGGACTGGGAAGCTTCTCTTATTAGACTGCCCAAGAAGAAGGAGGCAATCCCAGAAAGAGGAATGAGATGCGCAGACAAAAATCTCCCTCTCTCTCAGATATATGTGTGCGTATGTATGTGTGAATGTATGTATGTGTATATACACATACATGCATATATAACCATATAAAAGTAATATGGGTATATATACACATATATACATTGTGTATACATATATACATATACACATACTTGATATATATACATATCATTTATTTAGCACTTTAAGGTTTAAAAAGGGCTTTACAAATATTATCTCATTTTATTCTCACAACAAAACCTAAGAGGCAGATCCCGTTAAACCTATTTTACAGGTGAGGAAAATGAGAAGTAACAGAGAAAAGTGAAGGGACTTGCCAAGGGTCACACAACTAGTAGGTTTCTGAGGTTGGATTTGAACTCCAGTCTTCCTGATTTCAAGTCTAGCACTCTACCCACGGTACTACCTAGAAGCCCTTAAATATCTTTCTAGAATCTTACAAATTTGATTGATTAAAAGCTTTAATCTAGAAATGAAAAAAGTTTACATATGTATATACACATGTGTGTGTGAAGGGGGAGGGAGGGGGAGGGAGAGAGAGGGAGAGAGAGAGGGAGAGAGAGAGAGAGAGGGAGAGAGAGAGGGAGAGAGAGAGAGAGAGAGGAAGAGAGAGAGAAAGAAAGAAAGTTACACTGTAGAACGAACAATAATATTCCAAGAGGAAACTATAGGAAGGAAAGCAGTAATTTTTTTTAACTCCTGGCTATATATCATTACGTAGAAATGCAGAAAATACTGGTGACAAGTAAGATATCAAAATGCAAGAAAGAGTAGGCATTATTAATATGGATAAGAATAGGTGATGTGTATATTTTTACATATATGCATGTACATATGTGTATATATGTATAGATACATACACATAGAGTAGAAGAAAAGTGATCTGAAAGGGGAAGGTATTAGCACCTGGGGAGGGAGTGGTGCAGGGCAAAAAGGGCCTCTCTGCACAAAATGAGCTTTAAACTGAATCTTGAAGCAAGCCAGGGGAACTAAGACAGGTAGAGGTGAAGGGTCAGAGCATCACAGTCATGAAGGACAGCTGGGGCCAAGGTGTGGGGGTGGGAGATAGAGTACCATGTGCAAAGGACAGCAATTAGGCCAATATGGCTGGTTTGTAGAGTGTGTGAAAAGGAGAAGACTTGGAAAGGGAGGGAGGGGCCAAGGTGTAGAAGGCTTTGAATTAGTCACGTTAGTTAGTTATTTAGGGTAACAACAGCATCAAGCTTTACGGGCCAAATGAAAACAATCCGGGGAAAATGGAAACGCCCCTTCTGGATAAGACAAAGCCCATTACAGGAGACAAGCTAAACATTATGAGGACTAGTAAAGTTGCTGACAGTCCTCAAAGGGTTTGTCTGTGTTCAAGTACTGACAAACAGTGATTGCTCATAGCTAGGAGAAATAGAAAAAACAATCAATTGAATGTAGGTGTGTGTGTACCTTTAAATCCCACACTAATTATCTTCCCATTTTAAGTGTTTATTAATCATTAAAATTAATATTAATGCTCATTAAAGAGTTTTTATGGAAAAAGAATAATCGAATAAAAATTGAGCAATCCAAGTTATCTCAGCTATGTATGTTTATGGAAAACCCAGGTTGTTTTGGGGACCGCCAGAAAAGGGGAAATAACTACCACCTGATATGGAATCTGTTACCCTCTCATATGGGTTAAGGTACTAGAGCTCTTGGGATCCTCTTGGGCCTTGTTAATAAACATGCCTACAAATCTGAATCCTACCAAAGTCTAGAGAAGAATTCTTGGTTTAGGAACAAACAGATCCTTCTATCAAAAGTGATTCCTAATCCCTGAGGGGATATTGTAGTGGCAACTAGTACACAGTATTTAACTAAGAAGGAAAGGAGGAAGAGGAAGCCAAAGAGGGCTACGGAGGAGAAGGAAGAGAAAAGAAAGAGAACAGGAAGAGGAAACAAAACAAAAAAACAAGAACACCTACAACCAGAATAACACAAGACATAGCAGCTTCCACACTAGGAGACCAAAGGGCTTGGAAGAGGATATTCCAGAGGTCAAAGGAGATAGGGTTAAAACCAAGAATCACCTACCCAACAAAACTGAGTTATAAGCCTTCAGAAGAAAAATATGGGTATTTCACGAAATACAGGATTTTCAAGCATTCCTGATAAAAAGACCAGAGCTGAACAGAAAATTTAACTTCCAACTATAAGACTCAAGAGAAGCATAAAAAAGTAAGCAGGAAGGAGCAATCATAAGTAATTCAATAAAGTTAAACAGTTGACATTCTACATGGGAAGATGATACTTGTAACTCAGGTTATCAGGGTCATTAGAAGGAGTATACATAGACAAAGGGCATAAGTATGAGTTGAATATGATGGGGTGATATCTGAAAGATAATATTAAGAGGTACAAAAGAGGAATGCACTGGGAGAAGGGGAAAGGGAGAGAGGTAGAATGGGGTAAATTATCTCACATAAAAGCGTTTTTACAGTGGAAGAAGAGATGGTAGAAGTGCTGGAGAGGACTGGAACATTACTTTCATGGGAAATGGCTCAAAGTGAGATTAACAAACACATTCAGTTGGGTACATAAATCTCTTACCCTACAGGAAAGCAGGAGGGGAATGGGATCAGAGGATGGGTGCTGATGGAAGGAAAGGCAGATTGGGAGAGGTGGTGGTCAGAAGTAAAACACTTTTGAGAATGGACAGGGTGAAGGAGAGAGAGAAGGATGAACAAAGGAGGGAATATTATGGAGAGAAATAGTAATCAGAACTATGAAAAAATATAACAAGTATCTCTGATAAAGGCCTCATTTCTAAAATATATGGATAACTGAGTAACATTTATAAAAATAAGAGTTGTTCCCCAACTGATAAATGGTGAAAGGATATGAACTGGCAGTTTTCAGGAAAAGTAATTAAAGATATCTAGTCACAGGAAAAATGTTCTAAATTGCTACTGAGTAAAGAAATGCAAATTAAAACATTTCTGAAGTGCCACCCAGTACCTATCAGATATGCTAATATGATAAAAAAGGAAAATGATGAATGCTGGAAGGGATATGGGAAGATTGAAACATTGGAGTTGTGAATGGATTAAACCATCTGCATGGCATTTTGGAACTATGCGCAAAGGGCTCTAAAACCATGTATACCCTTTGATCTAACAATACCACGACTAGGTCAGAATCCCAAAGAGATACAAAACAAAAAAGGAAAAGGCCATATGTACAAAAATATTTATAGCCCATTTAATGGTAATAAAGAATGGGAAATTGAGGGGCTGCCCATCAATTGGGAAATGGATGAACAAGTATGGTATATGATGGTGATGGAATACTATTGTGCTATAAGAAATGACAAGACGGATGCTCTCAGTATAACCAGGAAAGACTTACATGAACTGATGCAAAGGGAAAAGAGAAGAACACTGTACACAATAACAGCAGTACTTAAAATGATCAACTGTGACTGACTTCACTCTTCTCAGCAATACAGTGATCCAGAACAAATCCAAAGGACTTATAATGAAGAGTGCTCTCCACCTCCAGAGTAAGAAATGATGGCATCTGGATAATGCAGACTGAAGCATACTTTTTAAAAACCATCTTTATTTTTTTTTGGTCTCTGTTTTCTTTAACAACATTACTAACATGGAAATATGTTTTGCATGACTGCACATGTATAACCTATATCAAATTGCTTGCCTTCCCAATGAATAGGGATGGAAGAGAGAGAGGAAAAGAATTTGAAACTCAACATTTAAGAAAGTGAATGTTAAAAATTATTTTTATATGTAATTGGGGAAAAATAAAATGTTAAATATTTTTTAATTAATTTATTTTTAGTTTTCAATATTCATTTCCACAAGATGTTGAGTTCCAAATTTTCTCCCCATCTCTCCCCTCCTCCCACCCCAAAACACTGTACATTCTGATTATCCCTTCCCCAATCTGCCCTCCCTTCTATCACACCCATCCTTTCCCTTATCCCCACCTTCTCTCTTTTCTTGTAGGGCAAGATTATTTCTATACCGTTACCTGTATGTCTTTAAATAAATTTTTCTTTAAAAAAGAGTAACAAAAATAAGACAAAGAAGAACAAGAAAGCTAGGAAGAGGCGGAGAGAGCAAGAAAGCCACGAGGGAGGAAGGGAAGAGAGAGGGAGCATTTTACTCACAAAGGCAAAGGTGAGAGCTACTCAAAGATTTGTGGAGACAGATAGACAAGGATTGCTTAGAGCCAGAAAGTGAAGCTAAAATAGAACCCACAAGGCCCACGGTTACATTAGCAATAGTCTATGTCAAAACTAACAGAGTCACTTCTCAATCTCCTGGTCCTGCATCCTGGACTCTGAGGTTCACTTACTCCTGAACTTTAAATGTCACCCTCCAGCACAACAGAGCCAGTGTTTCATGCTCGTTTTCCATCGAATTATTTAGGGATTTTCCTAGCCTCACTGGTAATCAATTGCCAAGCAGTTGATCAGATTTCAATAGAAAAGCTACATTGCCCTTTAATAGACACAACTAGCACCCAGGACAGTGACAGTGCTGCCGATTAACTCAAGCATTACCAGTCAATCAATCAACAAGTATATATTAAGCTCCTACTATGTTTGCCAGGCATTTTGGGGACAGAAGAAAGCTGCTGGCCTAATGCTACAGTAATACATGACCCATATTTAGGTAAGTCTCTTCCTTGTGTAACTCATTTGACTCTTTAAAGGGAGACAGAGCAAAGTTCCATGCTTTCCAGATGACCTTCGCGGAGTCCAAGAGTCCAAGGAAGTTCTAAACGCTAACACAGGGCTAAAGCATCTTGCAATTCTTCAGTCTTATCCTTTGCTCTATAATTATGGCAATTAGATATGGCTGAGCACATTTTTAACTTAAGTAGGCTAATTATCTGTGGAAGCCCAACATTTAAGTGTTATGATGTAGAGGCAGCTATATAGCTCTGTGATTAGAGGGCTGGACATGGAGTCAGAATAGACCTGAGTTCAAATACAGCCTCAGACACTTCCTAACTGTATAACTTTGGGCAAGTGGTTCTCTGCCTCAATTCCCTCATCCGTAAAATGGAGATGATAAAATCCTCTTGTGCTTTTATTCAGACTCCAGATACACTGGCTTGTTTTGAGTTTCACCTACACTGGGTAGACTGTAAGTATTCAGTAAATCGTAATTAAAATAAGTCATCTTGGACACCATGGCTTAATTGCAAAGACTGAAGAGCCTTCCCTTTTGGAATCCTCTTAGTAATATCAATTATTCTATTAACTTTACAAACGTGTAATGGAAAAACATACACATAGCTTTGAAATAGATTTTAAGTTTTTCTGGTCTGTTTTTCATATAAATCTCTTTCACAATCATGGAAAAAGCCAACAGATGAGAAAAACAAATTTGTATCCTGCAAGTTATTTATAATTAAACATGAAATTACTTTAGAAGTTGACACAGCTCAGGGATTTTGTGAATTTATTGGGACATTTTTGATGAATGGAACGAAATATTTGTCAAAGTATGAGTCCAATCAGCAGAGCAGCTTCATGGGCTCCATATCCAAATACCTCAGTTCCTTCTACTTCTGCTCCAACACCTGTATCATAATCCATATATGTGGCCATAGCTTCAGCACCGTGATTTATCTTACGTTTAGGGGATGCATGGAGATTTGGCAAAGCCACCTACCCAGCTGAAAGTAAATGAGTGTGTCAGTCTTGATTCTAATGAAGAAATGTATGCCAGACGTACAGTAGAACCCTAGTATTTAACTTAAAGCTTTCACCCCACACACACAGCAACACCCACCTGGAATTCATTCTTTCCTCATTCTCCATCTCATTATAGGCTGCACAGTGTAATGGGAGTTAGGAAGTCCTGGGTTCAAATCCTTCCTCAGACACTTACTGTTTGACCTTAGACAAGTCACTTAACTTGAGCCTCAGTTTCCTCACCTATAAAATGAAAAGATTAGATTAAGTGGCCTCTGAGATTCCTTCTAATTCTAAACCTACAATTCCATGACATCAGTAACAGTTTAATATGATGGTTGAAGCAGATGGGCAATGTAACAGATAGAAAGACAGACCTGGAGTTAGGAATACCTGAGTTCAAATTCCACCTCAAACACCTATGACTGTAAGATCCTGGGATGATGCTGTCTGCCTCAGTTTCCTGACTAATAAAATGGGTATAATAAAGGCAAGGTCAGATGAGATAGTATTTATAAATCCACTTTGGACTCTGTATCCTCCCAAAGATGCAAGTAAACTTCTCAAGGGCAGGACATGCTTATGTTTTCTTGCTCTATCCTAGAGCCTACTACTGCACCTTGCCACATAGTAGGTGTGGAAGTAGAAAGCCGTGTGATTTATACTATAAATCCTTCCACAGCATAGGTCTAATCAAATCAAGGCAACCTTTCACACAGGCTACAGAGATGTGGTTTGACTTCTTGGGCTCTCCTGTGTTCTCTTGCACCAGCTAATACCCAACCCTGGGACATACCCACCATCTGCTCTCTCTGTTCCTACTGCCAAGTGAATGGGCACAGCTGGAAGAAATCACAAGACGCCACCCCCCAACATGTGTCCATGACAAAGTCATGTGTTCTGCCCCAGTCGAGCCCTTCCTGCAGTACCACAACCCTTTGGTCTCGATGACTCTTTCCTTTTCCCTCAGTCAGTCAGTCAGTCAGAAAACATCCATTAAGCACTCAATAGGGGCCAGACTCTGCGCCAGGACCTGGGGAATGAAACAAAACCAGCATTCCTGCCCTCCAGAGGCTCCAGCCCTAAGACAGGAGAGAACATATAGAGAGCATGTTAGAAAAGAAACACACAAGATAGATGCCAAGCAGATAAGAGAAGTAGAGTGGCCTATGACTGAAGTGAAGAAGTGTGGGTTCAAATTCTGCCTCAGGTGCTTACTAGCTGCGTGACTCTGAGAAAGGTGCTGAATCTCTCTGAACCCCAGTTTTGTCATTAGTATAAAGCAGTGGTTGGAATTGATGATTCATTTGGTCCTTTTGAGCTCTACATCTATGACCCTACAATGGTAACTCAAAAGGAAAGACACGAATAGCTGGAGAATTTGGGAAAGGCCTCCTGTGGAAGGTGGCATTTGAGCTGAGTCTCTCTGAGTCCCTGATTGCATCCCTACCTTCTGTTTTTTAGCTGATGAGGTCTCCTCCCAAGGTGATGGAACTAAGGTCATCTGACAGGAACGTCCTCCACTTCCCAGAAGGTGAGGTGGCCTTCCTCCTCCTTGATGAGGCCAATCCTTCCACCTTTCCCTGTGATATCGCCCCCAAAACCATTGCCTTCACAGCCTGTCATCCTCTTTGGCCCCCTCCCTAGCTTTCCAGCCATGGTCTCTAGCCATCATTCAGTGCTCTCCTTTCCTTCTCCACCAAACTTCTAGAAAGAGCTGTCTTCATTGGTTGCCTCTACTCTCTCACTTCCCTCTCACTCATTAAACCACTGAAAAGTGACTCCTAGACCTTCCTGTCCACAATATCACTAGAGATGCCCTCATGGCTTTTGTCCATTTTCCCACTTTCTGTGACCAGTGACTCAACTGTCCCCAAAATAAAACATAACCTCCTCAGCCTAGATTGAAAGCCGTACATAATCTGGTTCCAAGCCTAACTTTTTATTGTCCCCACTCCCCTTCTTTCAGTCTACTTTCTAATCCAACTGGCTCATCAGCAATTCCTCAGAATAACACCTCATCTCCGGCCTCCTTTCCTTTGCTCAGATGGTCCCCAGTGGCTGAACATCTCCTCCCCTCCCTTCCACCTCATATAACCCTAAGCTTCCTTCAAAGGCTAGTTCAGGTTCTATCTGCTACACGAGGCCGTTCCTAGATTCAGGCACTATTATCACTCCTTCACTCTTAAAATGACTTGGTGTTCCCTTGTTTCCACTTATTTTTATCTACTTCCCCTCCCCCAGTAGGACAGAAGCTTCCTGAGGTCAGGAGCTGCTTTGTTCTTGTCTTTGCCCACCTCTCACCAACCTGGAAAGATGCCTGTAGTAGCAATTAATGAAAGTTTAACAATTGGATTGAATTCAGAAATCCCCAGTCCTTGAACCTCTCCCTGCGCCAGCTCCCATGACCCGGCATTTTCCTCCATCTTTGATCACTCCCTCTTCTCTCTTTCAATGCCATTGGCTCTTCCTCCCCCCTCACTCCTCCAACTTGGGTGCCCTCCAAACCTCTGTCCTTGGCTCTCTCCTCCTCTATACTCTCTTCCTTGGCAATCCTATTCATTCCCATGGCTTCAATTATCACCTCTAGGCAGATGACTCTCAGATCTATATTCCCAACTCCAACCTCTCCCCAGAGTGCCAACACTGCCTTTCCAATAGCCTGCTAAATATCTCCATGTGGACGTCCTGCCAGCATATCAAACTCACTATGTCCAGAGTGGATTTCCCCATCTTCCCCTCACTTCTCTATTTCTGTTGATAGCGCCACCACATTTCTAAGAGACCAAGCTTGAAACTTCGGAGGAACCTTAGATGTTTTGCTCTCTCTCTTCTCCCACATCCAATCAGCTGTCACACCTTGTCAGCCCTACATCTGTAATTCCTCTTCTATCCATCCCCTTCTCTCCATTGACATAGCAACCACACTAGTTCAAGCTCTCATTACCTCCCACCTGAACTGTTGTCAAAGACTCAGCCCACCTGGTCCTCCTCCTTCGAGTCTCTCCCCCTACAAACCATGCTTCATATGTTTCTCCCTAAGCAACAATTCCAATCATGCCATGTCTCTGCCCCAACAGCAATGCCACCACCACAAACAAGTGTCTTCCAGGATTTTCCCATTGCCTGCTGAATAAGCAAACTTATCTTGTCATTCAAGACTCTCTACAGGCTGACTCTAAGCTATTTCCAGTCCTGTCTTCCACTATTACCCTCCACACACTATGTTGTAGCAAAACTTAACTACTGACAACTCCCTTTTCTTCTTATGACCTTTCATGATCTCAATGCCAAGAATGAACTCTCTCCCCGTAACAAATCCCTTCCCTCAAGACCTAACTCCCATGACAGCTCCTCCATAAAGCCTTCTCATATCCCTTCAGAGGAAAGTTGTTCTTTTAATATTTTATCTCTTTTCTCCTTTGCACAGATTACTTTTTTCATGTATCATCCTTATACACTTTGAAATTAATTGAGTTGAGTTGAATCTCTCCTATCAGCTATAATGAGAACAAGGACTATATTTTCTTTCTTCTTTGTTCCCCTAACAACTAGAAGATGTATTTTGTCCATAAAACATCCTTTGGAAATTATGAAATCAATTATTTTATCTCAAATTCTAGTTTCTTTCTAAAACACAACCAAGTGCGGCTTGATGTCTGGAAACTTTCAGGAAGGGCCTTCCACCCTGAGAGAACTGACCTCTGATCTTGGCAAAAGATACTCGCAGTCAACACCTCGGTCAGGATTCCCCAAAGGCAGAACACCACAGAGAAGGGAAGAAGGATTGTCTGTATAATGGTAGATGAAAGAGCCTAGAATACAACTAGGCAATATATAGAAATGCTGATAATTTCTGTGAATTTGTTTTGTTTCTCGCAGGGATATAATTTGGAACTCAAAACTTTTTTAATGTTTAAATGCTTAAAAAAATTTTAAATGTTTAAAAATTGTTTTAACATGTATGTTGGTGAAAAAAATAAAATATTGTTTAAAAAAAAGAATACAACTAGGCTTTATAGGAGCTTCAGTACAAAAGCCAGAAAGTGGATGTCCCTACCTGTCAATCACTGAAAATGCATTTATTAAGCACCTCCTATATACCAGTTTCTGAAAGCTCCTTGAGAGAAGGGATTGTTTTATTCTTGATATTTTTATCCTCAGTGCCTGGCACACAGCAGGTGTTTAATAAATGCTTGCTGATTAGTTGACTCATGAAAAAAGACAAAAATGAAACAGTCCTCCAAGAGTTTCCACTCTTATCTCTACACATCTATTCTACATAAAACAGAAGTACAATAAATGCAGGGTGATGAAAGGCGACAGTAGGGGTGAAAGCTTGGATCTCTCTTGCTCCTGCCTGGGGTTATTGCCCTGTAGGAAACTCTCAGTCTTCTATATTCAGGAAGAAGTCAGATCCACAATTCCCTGAAAACAGACAGATGTCCAGTCAACACAAGACACCACTGGACCTTCTCGTTCTGTACTATCTACTCAGCTTTATGAACCCATGGAGAAATTGCTGCTAAAACATCCGGGCATTTCTCCCTCTTTTCATTATGAGCCTAGCCAAGCTCCTTCAGCCTATTTTCCATAGGCATTCTGATGGGGTGGGAATGATTATGTTAATACCAGCTGGGACAAGAGTTCTGCAGCCTTGTCCTATGCGTGTGTGTGCGTGGATGTGTGTGAGTGCCTGGATACAGAAGAGCATGCGGAGTGCTATTCAATAAAATTATAATACATGTGTAAACCTCTTTCTGTATTTACTGGTTTGTTGTAAGTTCCATCTCAAATGGGAAATAGACCATGTCTCCTTTATTGACTAACTAGGACCATGTGTTTTTGCAAGGGCACAGTCATTTGGAGGACTCCACAACGATTTTCCTGAACCAAATTAATAACAGCGTTCCAAACTTATTTCCCCAGTGAAAACTGTTGGCTACTACCTTCATCCATGCAAGCAGCACACTGTCACCTAGAATTCAGGAAATCACTCTGAGACCAATGTCTACGCTGCCCCTGGAGAGAAGAGAAAGAACACCAACTGGGATTCTGTGAATCAGAATCCCAGGATAGCCTAATTTAAGGGGTTTAGCTTAGGTAGGCATTGGAGTAATACTATTAGATCTTTTATCGGGGGGGGGGAGAAGGGAGAGATAGAGACAGAGAAAGGGAGAGAGAGAGAGAGAAAGAGGAAGAGATGGAGAAGTGGGCGAATACAGAGACAGAGAAAAGAGAAGAGGGATAGGGGGGAGGGGGGTGAGAGAGAGAGAGAGAGAGACAGAGACAGAGACAGAGACAGAGACAGAGAGAGACAGAGAGAGAATTTAGAGACAAGATGGATGTTTATTTATTGTAAAACCTGTCACCACTATCAGGTTTAGTATAATGAAAAGCGGGTGGGCAATTTCTCCTCTCTCTCAAGCCTTCTCTCAGGACAAATTTTAGCCCCATCTGGGTCAGAGGGTGTGGATATCTCCAGAGGAAATGCTATCTCTTCTCCTTTCACACACTCGCTCAGTGAACATCAGACTTTCTAATACTGGGCTGTGTCTCTTGCACTCGTGGCATGGCTAATGTAAAAGTGAGGCAGCTGAGTTAGCTTCGTTGCTTGGTGGACAAAAGGAAGGGGGTTAGGCACATTCATCTTCTGCTCCAAAATGCCCTGAAAATATAGATCCATCTGACTGCTGAATATGGGGAGGCAAGGAAGGAAAAGGGGACAGACACAGAGAAAAGGCTGGATCCTTGCTGCCCCCACCCCAAAATCAAAGAAACCAGGAGCTGGTGCAACATGATTCCCACCACCCCACGATCCAGAAGGATCTCTCCAACCCTGCATCATCCCAAGCCTGAGCATCTCTTAACTGGGGGACACTTGTGCCAAGTGCGGGGGAAGGAGAATATCCATGACGGCTGGGTGCACATTCGAAGACCCGGCTTCACTTGTACGAAAGCAGCTCGCTGTTTGTTCACTTGTCACACCAAGTGAACAATTCCATGCTCCCTCCATGATGCTGTGATTCGTTTCACCAGGAGCATATATGTCCCTATGTCACAGGTGTATATCCTTCCTAAATTTTCACATTACTCAACACCTCAGGCACCCCTGGACTTTATCTATTATGAGACTCCTGGTGTGAAATGCCCTCCACTGGCTGCAGATAGCAACCTGTTTATATAGTGAAAATGATCATAATGTTGGAGCTGTAAGGGCCCTCAGAGGTCATTTAAGTGAACCCCTTAATTTTATAAGATGAGGCACTGCATGGCAAGGAGATTATGTTTCAGTGGAAATCTCATGTGCTTTGGAGTCAATCAGAAGACCTGGGTTCACATCCCACATCTGATGTTTACTACTGATGTGACTTTGGGCAAGGCATTTAACCTTTCATTCATAAAATGAAAGGTTGAACTAGATGGTCTCTGAAGTCGCTTCGAGCTCTATGGCACTGAGAGACCAATCCAAGGTCACCAAGGTTGTGACAGTTGGGATCTGAATGCAGGACCCAGGACTCTTTCCTCTGTAACACATTACCAGTCTTACTAGAGATTTAGTTACCTGAGACTCGGAATGGTGATTTAATCAAGGTTCTTGAAGCTAGTATGTGTCCAAAGTGGGATAGGAACTCACATCTTCCTAATAGCAAGGGGTTCTCTCCATCCCATGGCCTCCTGAGCACAGTGGAAAGAGTGTTAGCCTTAGAGTCTGAGGATCTGAGTTCAGATTCTGCCTGTGTGACCTTGGATGGGTCCCTTAACATCATCATAGACTGTGTACTGAAAAGGGCCTCAGAGGCTATCAGAGAATATCAAAGGCCAATGAGGGCAAGTGACTTGCTCATGCAAGTCAGGTCCAAGCCAGCATCAATGGTAGGACTGGAACCCAGGCCCTCTGGTTGTAAATAAAATGTCCTTTTCCACCTGACCATAATGATCCTTCTGGGGCTCAGTTTCCTCAACAGTCAAATAAAGGAGTTGGACTAAATTACTCCCCTTCATCTTTAAATCCATGAGTCTGTGATCTTAGAAATGTACCTCTATGGAGCTAGTTAAAATACTGGTATTTCCTTTAAAGACAGTTGGAAAGCTTGTGATTGTTTACAGAAGGCAGTAAAAATGTGTGAGCTGTAGCTCTCATTTGGGGATTTCAGTTCCATTTAGTAATCCCAATTAAAGCATGCTCTTCATTCCACAGCATGCCATCTCTGTCCATGAAAATCTTCCTTCTGCTGTTTCCTGATATAACTTTTTTTAAAATGACAGCTCGATTCACAGAAGGAATCTCCATTCTCTGGCTGGGGTCAGCGGCAACAAAAGGGTTAATGGTCTCATCCAGCAGATAAACTTTTGCAGGTTTCCATCTGAAAGTTATAACATAACCTTTTATTCTGTGTGCCGTTGGTACGGAAGATTTTTTCAAGGCAGGATTCTCAAAACTGCAAGATGTTAACCAGATGTACAGCGGAGCCTTCCAGGTTCCGACCAGGAGGAGTCTGCTTTTACTCTGTGTGTTGTAGCCTAGCTTTTTTTTTAACTTTATCCTATCTTCAGTTTTGGAGCCATCTTTTGCTAAAGCGTGTGTGTGTGTGTGTGTGTGTGTGTGTGTGTGTGTGTGTGTGTGTGTTTAGCCACATAGCTAGTTGGAAGTACCAGGTCCTCAAATACTGTTCTTCTCCAAAGTCAATGTGGGATATTAATTTAAACTGTGCTATTTAAGAATGTATTTCAGGCAGGGGAAATCTCCCTCTGCCTCCCAGAGCAGGTGTTGGCAATCCAGTCCCAGATGCTTAGATGTGTAAACAGTCACAGAAGAACTGGAGAAAAGGGTAGAGATGGAAAAAGAGGGAAGGAGTAAATAAAAGCCAACCCCAAGAAACTTCCATCCTCAACCTTCTTTAACTGAAATGCCCTTCTAAATGGTGGACTTCACTTTCCCCACCAGTAGGCTCCTCATGTGGACAGCTTCTTGTCAGTCCCAGGAAGGCCTGGATTTACCTTGGGGTCCCATCTCTAGAGTTGGAGGGGGGCTCAGAAGTCATTTATTCCAACACTTTGTTTTTACGGGTGAGGAAACTGAGACCCAAAGAAGGTAGGCTCATTGACTTACAGAATCAGACTAGACTTGGAAGAGAACTCAGAGGACACTTAATCTAACTTCTTCCTTCTACAGATAATGAAAAAGAGACCCAAGAGGCTGGATTTGCCTAGGGTTTCATGGATAGCCTCAGAGACGGGGCTTACTCTGCCTGTAACTCCAGAGTCAAGTGTTCACCCATGTGTACAGTGCCTGGAACATCAAAAGGGCTTAATAAAGACTCATTAACTTGATTCAAGGACTTTATAGTGAAGCACATTGTTCCCTTACCACCTCAGAAACTCACTAGCTGTGTGACCCTGACCAACTTGTTGGAGTTTCTCTGAGCCTCAGCTTACTTCACTATAAAATGGGGGTAACAAACCACCTTCAGACGTCATTGTGAGATTCAAATGAGATACTGGATGTCAAAGATTTTGCAAGTGTTTAATGTGTTCTAGGTAGGGCACCTAGGGGGTGCAGTGGATAGAAAGTGGACCCAGAGTCAGGAAGTCCTGAGTGAAAATCTGGCCTCGGATTCTTAGTGGTTGGGTGACACCAGAAAGTCACTTATCTGTGCTTGCTTCAGTTTCTTCGCCTGTAAAATGTGCTGGAGGAGGAAATGGCCGACCAGTCCAGTATCTCTGCCAAGCAAACCCCAGATGGGGTCATGAAGGGTTGAACACAACTGAAACGACTGAACACCAAGACAAAGCGCTCTAGAAATGGGAATTATTTTTATTGTTTTTGTCATTTTATGAAGATTCTCACTGTTACATCTCCAGACTTACTCTCTAAATGTAAAACCATCTCCACAGCCTGGCCTCTACATCTCATTGCTCCCTATAGACCAAGCCCTGCTCCAAAGTCTCAGCACAAGACGCTGGTACCATGAAGGACACCTGACAGACGTGGCCAGAATCCACTGGCCTGACAGCCTGGGTGGAATTTGGAATTCGCAGTGAGCAGTGTAAGCTGAGTCATCGATCCACCTAAAGCAGCCCCCAGCTCCAACTGCATCAGAACTACATTGCTTGCTTCAGCATTAGCCCTGTGATGCAAAAGCTCACAATGCCCCCTGCTCCCTTCTCCCCATCAGCTTGTCACTGGAGGCATCCAAACACATAGCTCTCATGCTGCTGAATGGTGTTTATAAATGTTTTCTCCTTCACAGCTTGGCTCTGTGCCTGCTGGCCTCACACTGGCACAGCTCTTTGTCATGTCTTATGTGCAGGAGGTCCATGTGCTCAGGTCCTTGCAGGCTGGGACACTTTCCTCAAGAGCATCTTTTCTGCAATTGTACCCATCTGTCAAATGCCCAATAACAAGGGTCATCCATGATGACTTGCTAAGCCTCAGGACCCACCACCCTATGAGCTCCCTCTGCAGCTACTCCAGACAGAGAAAATATGGCATGTTGTCAGGGGGTGACATGGGGAAAGGAAAGTGATGAGGGGCTGGAGGCCATGAAAACCAGAGCTGAGCCCCCAGCCTTGATCCTTTCCATTTAGTTTCCATTCAGTCAACCTTTCCTAAGCAGTTGTTACACAGCAGGCACCATGCTAAGCACTGGAGATATAGAAACCAACTTACACCCCTGCCCTCTGGAGTCGTACAGTCTCCTGAGGAATTCTATGTACATAAATAAGGAAATACAAAGCAACCAGTACCCCCAAGAGATCCGTGACCTCACCAATACTGGCATTCCTGCAACAATCCAGAACACAGATCAGGGTCTATCCATCCTGGAAGACTGGTCCAGGTGTTCCAGGAAACTCACCACCAGGTGGCTCCTTCACCAGCCCAGGAGCTGTCCCCTCTCTCCTAAGGATGCAAATCATCTTCTTTTTCATGCATACTTTTTTGATGACATTCTTAATTCTAATTTTCCTTCACAAGTCCCTAAATTGCTTCCCCTGGATCTGCCCTGTGGGTTCAAGCAGAACACATCTAATCCCCCTCCCAGGTGACAGCCCCTGAACTAAGTTACCATCTCCTACCTTGAGTCTTCTCTAGGCTCAACATTCCCAGTTCCTTCCCCTCATACTGATATGAACTCAAGGTTCTTTTCCATTCTGGATGTCCTTCTATAGACCCTTTCCAGAGCTTCATATTTTTCTAAAACATTGATGCCCAGAACTGAACACTGCACTCCAGGCAAACATATTCCCTATTCTGGGCACATGGCACAGGGTGAGCAGTCAGAACAAGATTATGGGAGAGTAAGCCATCCAGTTTGTGTAATGTGACCAGCATGCAGAGGAAAGGAGCAACCAGAAAGATAGGGAGTACCTAATGGGGGAAAGTCTTGAATGTTAGCAGAGACTGATGCAATAGGCCAGGCAGTAGGGTTTGAGAACCCGTACAAAGATGGTGGCAGCCAAAAGACAAAGGAGGGAAAAGATGCCAGAGATGCCTTAAAGACCAAGTCAACAGACTTTATAACCAACTAAAAATGGAAAGGGAGAAAGGAGGCAAAGTCAAATACAAACTCACAGTTTCAAACATGGGTACCCTGACAAAAATGGAAAATCAAAAGGCAATGATCTCAGTGAGAAGAGAGAAAACTATTTTTGGTATGTGGAGTTCACCTTGGTAGCAAGACATTCAGGTGAAAAGGTCTAGGGGCTTACAGCATTCACTGGGCTGGTACTCAGGAGAGATATCAGGGCTTGAGTGCCAGATTAGGGAGGCACAGCATGGGAACTAATTGACATGGGGTGGTAGCAGTAACAGCTCCCATTCACACAGCAGTATAAGGTCTACAAAAGTACTATCATTCAACTCATAGCCAAGTCACAACTTCTCTGAGCCTCAGTTTTCCCATCTTGCACCTTGAGAGGGTCCATTTCAGAATCTGTCCATGGTATGATTATCTGAAAAGACCCACAGTTAATAAAGAGATGGAATACAACCACAGAGACAGCTGTGGAACCCAACAAGAGAAGACAAAAATAGAACATACGAGAAATCAACAATGGAACCCAATGCAGACAATGACAGAACCTGCTTCCTTCTGCATGTTCTTACTGCAGACATAAAATCCCATTGTTCCTCCAAATCCTTTGCTAACAAGTGTCCTAAGGCTCCTTGAACCCAAAGCATTTTAGGTAGGGGAAGGACTACTGAGGCTGTGATGCACCCAGCACCAGGCCCTGAGGGATATTCAATATGAGTGAGAGGAGAAGGAGGTGGTAGTCACCAAAGTCTTCTCCAAGGGCACCAAAGACAACGTTAGTCCATTTTCCTCCTAGGGGCTCTCTCCTCTTGCCTCTTGATAAGGTTTGAGACTCAATGGCAATGTTTAACTGACATCCTTGAAAAAAGGAGACTGGGGGTGGAGAGAAGGGTAGCAGGGAGCTAGGGAGGAATTGTACGTTTAAGGGGTTGAGAATTGTTTCCAAAGCTTATCATCAGTTACTGTTTCTTAGATTTCCCTATTGATTATTTTCTCTGATAAGGAAAAAGCACTAAAAAGAATACAAAATAATCAAATTAGTGATTTTAAAACCCCACAATACAACACTCCTCTTGCCCTACTGTGCTGAGGTCTATTAAGGAAATCCCTTTAACACAAATAACTCATGGTAATTTACTACAGGATGTATAATTAAAAAAAAAAAAGAATATACCTTATTTTCAAAGAACCAAAAACAAAACCCTCAGTTCCCTGGCTTATAATATAATTAAATGATTTAGAATTAACCCCAGGTTTTCTACCTTTCTAATGGGCTATTACAAAAGGCTGTGTCTCCTTCTGGATACACAAATTAGCCCTATCTGGTAGCTTCCTGTTTGGATTCTGGTTGATTGAAAGAATGATTTCTTGGTCATTTGAATTATATTAAATTCAATATTCTCAAAGGAAGACCTAGGTTCCTAGGCTGATACATTTACATTTTTTTAAAAAGACAGATCTTAAAGCCAAAGTTTAAAATTAATTATCCACTCAGAATTCTGTAACCACAGGTTTTTTTTTTAAAAAATGCATTACTTAGTGAAGTAGTCAACTTTGAGATTTTTATGTATGTTCATATTTTTCATTGCTTACCATGAATGATGGCATGTTTTAATATTACCTACTGCATATTAAGAATCCAATTCAAAATCTAAAATCATGGGTAAATAAAGGCATAGACCTGAGGGGTGAAAATAAAGGCTAATGTATGAAGCTTCATTCATGACATTTGGTTGGTTTTAGAAGTAACTTGGAATACAGACAATCTGTGATTTTAACAGAGTAGAAATTACTTCCACTTTGCCAGCTGTGACCCTTCTGGGATTGCCCATGAGCACAGAGGTCAGAAGTATGATCAGAACCCAGGGCTTCTTGACTCCATGGCCAGTCCAGTCTGTACTAGGTCACACTGCCTATAAAGTACTTCTCCACTACGGGCTCAGCAGATACTCATCTATAACCAAAATGAAGAGCAACCTTCCATCTCAAATGAGGCTTGCCATCCCTCCCATAGTTCCATGGGCCAGATCCCAGATATAGGCTCAAGGAAGACTGAGGCTGATTGCAAGTTGGAATGTAAATGGAATGACGGAATTCATGTTCATCTTCTTCCCACTGGAATAGGGAACCAACACACTCTTGTATTACAGCAGTTCTCAAAGTACAGTCTGGGAATCCCGTTATAGGGGGTCAGTAAGGTCAAAACTGTTTTCATAATAATACTGAGATGTTTTCATTTCTAATATGGTAAACATCACGTGAACAAAATACCACATGAACAAAAGTCTCTTTTATATCTGTATCTCCAGCACAGTGCCTGGCATATAGTTGACCCTCAACAAATGTGTTTTGATTCATTAAACAATTACAATGTACAAAGCACTGATCTCAGAACTGGAGATAAAAAGGCAGAAATGAAACCACACCTGTCCCCAAAAGGTGTCTATTCTACTGGGGAGACATCAACATGGAGATGGCTTAATCAATATAAGATGACTTGAAGAGTGAAGAGATCCCCAGTGGGGGAGCAGGAAGGCCCTTGGGAAGGAGAGGCTGGGGTAGCTTAGCCACATAGGAAGGAAGACAAGGGGTCAAGGGACTGAAGGGAGGAGGGAATGTATTCCAAGTGTGGGGGCCACCTGCACCAGCTCTTCTATCACCCCCACATGGAGGTTTTTGAGGCCAATATCTTGTACTCATCAAGGACACTTACAGAAGAGACTTTCATGATCACCTTATGGATCTTGGACTTCCACAGCTCATTAACCATTTTCACTCTATCATTTATAGTCCAAAGGCCATTATTTTTGTCAGCAAAAACAGGAACAGCATCCCATGCTGAGGGATCACTTTCCCTTTGTCATTGCTATCCATCCACCCAACGTCACAGTCCTAGGCAATCTTTGAGCCTTCTCTTTTCCCCATTAAAGCATAAAAACCCTTTGAAAAAACTTTCCCCTTGTACACCTCACTAGCCTCAGCTCACTCTGACGTTGAGGACTCCTGCCCCTTCTTCCTGGGGGAGAGTCCTGCTCTTCTAGTCAGGCTTTGTTACCTGTCTTCCTATGCTTTTAAGTTGGTCAGTGAATTCCCCATGAGTGCACATTGGTGTCCTTTCAAAAGATTCTCTTCATCAGATTTATTTTTGTCTTTGCTTTCAGGATTTCATTTTTGAGGGCAACCCATCTCTCCTGGATTGACTTTTCCTGGAGAATTGGAGGCCATGAGATCCTATTCATCTTTCCTCTGAATCCTTTGAAATCTATTCTCCCAAAATTTGGGTAGAAGTCAGTCCATGTCCTGATTTCCTCTTCTTCTCTCTCAAGAATTCCAAGAATCCACTAACTTCTTGGCTCCCAAGATTCCCATCAAATAAAGTCCAGAAAAGTTGACCCCCAAAGCAGTTCAAAGTCCATCAGTCCCTCTACCTTTGGAAAGATGAAATTAATTTCAAGGAAAGCCAGAATTCATGAACTGCTCTGCTTTTGGCAGATGTTCAGATAATAGGAGCTCTCAGTCCAACCATATCGTCCTTCCAGGATCAGACTTGTACCCTTCTGAGCTCCTTACCCATTTCCTTCTTCTGCACAAGTGGTCTGTAGTGGATTCCTCTTCCTTCCTACATCATCATACCTAAGATCCATTCCAGTCACAAATCCAGCTGTTCACAAGATTAATTGGCAGTATGGGGTTGTAGATATGGCACTGAACACTGAGCCAAGTAGCCCTGGGTTCAATTCAAATCATCCTTCAGATATTTAGTAGGCATAAGGCCTTAGGCAAATCACTTAACTTTTGTGGGGCCTCAGTTTCCTTCATCTGTAAAATAAGAAGATTGGACTCACCAGCCTTTAGTCTCTTCCATCTCTAAATCTATCATCTTACACTCTCCTTGTGGAGTATGGAGGCAGTATAGTACAAAGGAAAAAGAAAGCTTGAACCATTTATTGGTCAGTCAGTAAATATTTATCAAGCCCTCACCTACATACCATAGACTTGGGTTCTCATTTTTGTTTCATCACTGATTATCTGACTATCAGCTTTCAACACAAAATTAGCCCATAATTAATCTAATGGAGCCTCAGTTCTTTCATTCATTAGGAAACAGAAAGAAGGAGCTGGAGCAGATTTCCAAGTCCTTTCCCAGAATGACTGGACCCCTGATTTTAGGCCTGCCCTGTCAAGGGAAGACACCGAGGTTAAGTCATTTCCTGGTGACCCCACCACCACCATGATAACTGGGGGGGAAACAGAGGAAATGAGAAGACAATTATCCATTCATCCATCTAAATCATCAGTGAATTTATATGTACTTATTAAGTGCCAATTGTATACCACGCAGCATGCCAGGTGACAGGGGAGATGGAAAAGGTTTTCAAAGAGTCCCACACAGCTTTCCTGATGCTGAAAATCTATTTGGAAAGGCCAGTCATGGATCTAAAAAGAGAACTAGTCATGAAAAGTTGTCTATGTGCCACAGGAGTGGGTGTGAAGGTTAGAGGACCTGGATTTGGATTCCAGCTCTTCCCCTGATATGTCATGATCCTGGGTAAGTCTGTGACCCTCTGAGGGCCTTGGCCAATGCCCTTTAAAGCCACATACCCATGACTTCTATAATCATATGAGAACTACAGACAGGAGGAGCCAGAGGGCTTAAGAGGAACCTCTGAATTGGGGTAGTCCAGAATGACTTTGTGGAGGCAGGACAGGCCACAAGGAGGAGTGAGACAGATAATATTTGTAAAGTATTCAGCTCACTGACTGCAATATTGTAGATATTTAATTAATGCTTATGAAAGAGAAGTATTCCAACACCCAGCGATTCACTGTTTGTAAGGTTTCCTCCAGATGACTGTATAAGTTAATTCCATCAGCACACAGCCCATGAGGAGGCTGAGAGTCAGAGCTGATATGACTTGTCCAAGGTCACATAAGGCAGTGGAATATGCATTTATGTAGTGCCAGGCAGTGTGTCAAGTGCTTCACAGATGTTATCTCATTTGACTCTGGAAGAGAGGTGCTGTTATATCATCCCCATTTTACAACTGAGGACACTGAGGCAAGGAGAGGCTAAGTGACTTGTCCAAGGTCAAACAACTAGTTATTGTCTGAAACTACATTTGAACACGGGTCTTCCTGACTCCAAACCCATAGTTCTCAGATGTCTCTGGTCCTGGAGTCAGGAAGACCTGAGTTCAAATTCAGGCTCAGGCATTTGCTAGCTGTGTGACCCGAGCAAGTCACTGACTTTCAGACTCAGTCTCCTTGTCTGTAAAATGAAGAAAATCAGAGAACCTGTTTCCCAATGTTTTCTTGAGGATCAAATGAGAAAACTAATGTAGTGCCTTGTAAATCTTAAAGGGTTACATATTATGGTATGTTGTTGTATTTGTTATAGTTAGGAAATAAGAGTACCAGGATGTCATTTTAATTTAGGGCTAAAAGAGACCGTAGGAAGTCACCCAGTCCTTTTACATCTGAGGACACTGAGCTATATCAAATGGCTTGTGAGAGATCCTATCCGTAGAAAGTATGTGAAACTGTGAAGCTGCATTGGATCCAGGGCTTCCTGCTTCCAGCTCCAGCCTTCCTTCCCCTCTGCCAATCAGGCACCTTTAAGGACCTAGTGAGGAATCTGTTACTCAGCTGGCCCTCCTGCTCCCTCCCAGAGCCATCTGTTTTCAATGCCAGGCTCCCTTAAGCCCTTCATTTCTGAGCATCTGACATTTTTAAGCATGAATCACCCAGTGAACATAGAAAATGGCTGACCTTGCTTTGGGGCACATTTTGTCACCAGGAGGATCTCAGAGAGAATGAAACCCACCCCCCCCACCCCCCGGGAAGGCAGGCGAAGAGAGCCCGCCTGCCCTCCTGAGTGACACCGCCCGAAATAGAAATCATTTAAAACAGCTCTCACACCTTTTCTAAATTTCCTGCGCTGTGAATGACAGCAGGGTCCCCCTTTCAACACTCCCTCCCAGTCAACGTATACAGAAATTAACGATCCCCACATGCTCTGATTTGGTTGCTGTTTACTTTCCCATCAGTCATCAAAAATGGGACACCGGGAAAGGGATGGGTCCTTCTGTGTTTGAGAGCAGGGGAAAGTCGGGGAAAGAAATGTGAACGCGCCGCGGAGGGAGCTGCCAAATTGGGAACTGTTTGAAAGAGGCTGGTGCCACCGAGCAGCGCTCAAAGCCCCATCAATCTGCAGCTCTTTTTATAAACTAACCTGCGAGGGAGGAGGGGGCTGCACACAGCCCCTTCACACAGTTACTGCCTTTGATTTGACAAAGAATTTCAAACTCTAACTAATCACACGCTCCCTTTTGGCACCGCAAGGGAAAGAATGTTTAGATCACAGGGACGCAGAAGAATGTAAGGGAAAGGTCCAAGAAGTTGAAACTTCCTTCGCAGGGAAGCTAAAAGCCACATTGCTGGGATAACGCCCAGCATGTTTGTTTCTAACTGATGCCATTTGCAACTCGAGCTAATGAAAGGAGAAGGGGGGGAGAGGGTTGTGGGGGGGCGGGGGAAGGGCAGGGGAAGAAGGAACGCCCCGGCTGAAGGAAATTAGCGTGGGATCTAAATGCCAGGATGCTGGACCCAGGCACGATCATGACGTTGGCCTCTGGATCCTCCAGTGTCAAGACAGAGTGCCTGCTGGGGAAACTGGCAGAGCCTTAAAATAACAGAGAAATGCCAGCACTAACAGAGGTAGGGGTCAGCCATCCCTGGGAACATTCAAAGGCAGCGGCGTAATGAAGGCTGTCACCTGCTGACTGGCCACTGTTGCCTCAGAAAACGGAGGATCAGGGTGTACAGCCAAAAGAGGGTAGAATTCCTCATTGGAAAGCGTCTGCTTCTATTATGAAATAAACCTCATTCTTTTTTTTTCCTTGCTGATGTCCAATATCAATCTGCTGGCTTTCAGGAGAGAGGGGTACAGACAGTCCTCTTCCCTCACCCTTCAGGCAGATCAAAAGCAGAAGAGGATAGAATTCAATTAATTTCCAAAGATTGTGTGGCCTTATGAAATTGGTGGAACAAATTCCCAAATTTGTTGAGTTGTCTTAGTGGTGGTGGACTCCCCATGACCCCATTTGGGGTTTTCTTAGCAAAAATACTGGAGTGATTTGCCATTTCCTTCTCCAGCTTGTTTTGCAGTTGAGGAAACTGAGGCAAATGGATGAGTTGCCCAGGGTCACACAGCTAGTAAGTGGCTGAGGCTGCATTTGAACTCAAAGTCTTCCTAACTCCAGGCATGGTGCTCTATCCACTGTGCTGCCTAACTGCCCAGCACTGGGGCTTATAAATAGAAAGCTCAAATCACCAAAGCGGCCCAGGTCTGGGGAAGTTTCAAAGATCCTTGACCATCATTCCAGGCCAAGTCACTGGGAAGCCTCTTTGGGGACCATCCATCCCAACTTGAGGACCAACCAAAATAACCCTCTGCTGGTGACATGATCCCTGCATGAATCCACTTCAGTAGGATGCTGACTCCAGAAGTCAGAAAGACCTGAGTTTAGATTCCACCTCTGATGTGGCAGCTTGGTGACCCTGAGCAAGTCATTTCTCCTCCACTTCCGTTTCATAATCTATAGAACAGGGATGATAACTCCCAAGGCTGCAGTGAGGACCAAATGAGGTAATATTTGCAGACGGTGTCACCAACCTTCAAACGCTCTATTAATGTTAGCTGTTTTCATTGTTATCATACCCTACGCCAATCTTTTTTCCTCATTTTGTACTTCAGCTCCCTCATCTCTAAAGTAGAGAGAATAATCCCTGCCATTCTTGCCTCCCAGAGTGGCTGCCAGGCTCAGAGGAGACTATCTCTGGAAAAATGCAAACTTTCAAGTGCTTTGTAAACATCCCTTATCAACCTCATCCTCATCTCCCGCTTCTTTCCCATAAAGATTCAGCACTGGAGTGGAATTAAAGATGGACAAACTCAAGCTTGGTCTTTTCTTTATTAAGAATTCAAGACCCTGAAGAGGAGCATGTGTCTCCTTCTTTGTGTTTCTATCTCCAGCCCTATGCCCAAGGCCTGGCACTCATCGGATGATCAATAAATGACCAATTGATTCTTACAGTCATTAAAACAGCCAACATTCAAACAGACATACATATACTACCTCGAAAACTGAACCAGAAAACTTGAATACTCCCTACATCATGGGCCGCTTTCCTCCATTCCCAAGGGAATCAGACTGGAAAAGAGATCCTTCAATACTCATCCACCGATAGGATGGGCAGCATATTAATACTTAGCACCTGAACATCCCATGGCAGGTGGAATCAATTGAACCAGTAGGTTAATAAACTAGAGACTGTGTCCCCCAACAAAATCCCTGTTAAAAAAAAACCACTATCCATATATGCATCAAGAGGATATAGAAACTGGTGTCTACGTAGGGTTGCTTTACCAAGAGCTACAAGGACATAGACAAGAAACATTTGCCTATAATCACACAACTAAGAAGCAGAGACTTGAATTCAGGTCTTGTGAGTTCATGTCCTGCTACTGTGGTATATTGATTTTCCTTTTGTCCCCAACATAGCTGCCCAAGTCTGACAGAGTCCTAGCTAGTTCTGAGGCTAGAGGGGACTTCAGGGGTCTCCAATCCACCTGGGGTCTCACCAGGGCTACCAATGCAGGGGGCTGGACATACAGTTTCTGTCTTAATGCAGCCCAAGACTACATGAGCTTGCTCAGCCATCAACCTCTACAGACCCCTGTGTCTTTGTCTATTAAAAGAGGACATAGTGAACTGTATTGACCACTATGGCCCCTTTCCTCTCTAAACAGTGATTCTATGTTCAGGAACAATGACAGCTGCCATTAAAACACCTCTCCCTGTCTCACTTCATCCTCACAGCAAGCTCTAATCTGGCTATTACAGATATCATCAACCCCATTTTACAGATCGGGAAGCAAAACTCTGAGAGTTTAGGTGATGTTGGCACAGTCTCATAGGCATCAAGTGTCAGAGTCACTAGAAGAGCCAGGCCCCTCCTGTTTCCTGGTCTAGTGGCTTTCCAACATGGTGCACATTTCTCAGAGTTCAATGGTGAACCAGCATTAGACCTCACCCAAAGAAACAAGGCTCAGTGACTGCTAGGAAGGATCCTAGAAGCCAAGAGTCTCATGGCCTATCCAGTTAAATATTCCATTTCCTGGGCAGGTTTTCCTCCTAACTTTGAGCCCCAGCTTAGGGACCATTTCTTCCTACGAACCATCCAAATCCAGAAAGCCTCAAGAAGCTTAAGGGATTTATTCAAAGTCCATTGAAAGTTACTTATTAACAGAGTAAGGAAGAGAAAGGGGCCGCTAGGTGGTGCAGTGATAGAGTGCTGGGCTTTCAGTCAGGAAGACTCACTCATCTTCCAGAGTTCAACTCCAGCCCCAAACATGTACTCCTATGTGACCCTGGGCAAGTCACTTAACCCTGTTGCCTCAGTTTACTCATCTGTAACATGAGCTGGAGAAGGAAAGGGCAAGCCACTCCAATACTTCTGCCAAGAAAGCAGCAAACTGGGTCATGAAGAGTCAGACACAACTGAAACAACTCAACAGAGAACAAGAAAACCATTTGTTTTTCTTTGTATCTCCAGAAGTAACGTGGTACCTGGCACATAGTAGACATTTGGTGAATACTTACTGAAGTCAGGAATCAAGCTCCATGCTTAGGGAACTTTTGTACAATAGAAAACACTGATATTGCTGAGTATTTAAAACACAGTTGACGGCTGGAAAGGACTCCTGCTATTTGCCCAGTACATCTCCGCATGTCCCCGCCATTTCAACACAGGTGAATTGTCAGTCAACACCCACAAAGAATTCAGCACTTCTCTCCTCTCTCCATTCTATTCTTGCCAGGTACGATGAAAAGTGTAATCCCCCAGAGGTGGAGAAAGTAGGAGAAAAATGAATGGAACCCAGTCAACTCCCAAACAATGACATAAGAAGTATGCCAGAGTATCATCCTGTAAAATTCCAGGAAGCTGTAGTCCCAGTGACTGGCAGCTCCTCCCAACAATCCAAAGTATGCCCCCTATTCTATGCCACACTTGCTCATGGCCTTCCAGTGTACAAGAGGATTTGCTTTCATTTTCTTGACAGCACATGGGCACAGATGAACCAAATGGCCAGCCCAGCAATTATTTCTCACTTGTACATTATGAGCGACTTTTTTGGTCCTCGTCTCTCTGAGGATTTCCCTGATGCCACTTCTCTTCCATGAGTCTCACTCAGAAATGTTTGGCAGCTTCCTCACACACACCACGGCTGTCCACATTGGTCACCCTTTGGGGGATCTTCAACTTCAGTCTTCAAATAAAGTGATGTGGCCTTTTACAAATAAACTCTAACTCACCCCACCTGCATTGACATTAGGGACATGTTGACAATACTCAAAAATGAGGCCTCCCCAAGTACAGAGAATAGCCCTGCTTGGTTTCCATTTGCCCACCTCTCTGAAGGAAACAAAGAATTTCTGTGAAGAAGCAAAAGAGTTTCTTGGCCTGAATATATTCCAGGTTTGGTCGACATCCAACATGACACTCCATCACCAATGCAAAATGTAGTTTTGAAAACATAAACTGCATATGTGTAGCCACCGTTGACGAATAAGGGTTTGGTTTTTTTTTTAAATAAATGTCTTTAGAAGTGGAATCTTCAGATGTTCTCAGTCACCAAAAATTCCAGAATGGCTAAACAAAAAAAAAGATGAAAATGCCCATGTGTCTCTTCTTCATCAGTGAAGAGAAAATGAGGGATAACTTTACACTTTACATTTACAAATGGGATTTAAAAGAAAAGTCTTTTGTAAGAGCTCAGGACAAATTTTTACATTTAGATTATCTACAGCTGTTTAGGGGATCTTAGAGTGTCTTTATTCATTACCTTGAGCCCCTCATCTGTTATTTAAAGGCACTTTCAAAAAACAAAACAAGCCTGGGAGGCAAGAGGTAGTGTTTTCTTTTCCCCCATTAGTATAAACTGTTAGTGAAACTTTCAGGTTAAAAAAAATGTGAATGCCCTCCAACTGGAGATGCTACGTTTTCAGAGCAAAGGTCATCATTCCACTTAAAACAACAACAGATCATCTGTTCCAAAACGCTCACCTTATAAATGAGGAAACTCAGGCCCAGAAACTTTAAGTATTTTGTCCAAGGTCACATAGGTCCCCTAAGTAACCAAAGCTAGGATTCAACCCAATTCTGACGCTTGTAAATCTCATTCTTTCCACTCTACCTCAAGGATTCATTTACACCCAGAATATCAAGACTGGAAAGGACCTCAGAGGTGTGTAGATCCAACTCCTGACAAATTCAGGAAATCCATCTAAGTCTTCAAAAAGGTTAATGAGTCATGCAGCTTCTGACGCAGGCCATTTCGCATCTAGACATCTCTATTTCTTTAGTTTGTCAGTCAGTCAATGAACAAGCATTTATTAAGCACTTACAGTATGCTAAGCAAGCCAGCCTCCTGAGGACCTCCACACTGCTGCACACTCTGGCCTCTGGAGTCAGGTCGAACAAGGGGAACTCCTACTTGTCTTTGTAACTTAGTGTCCTTGAAGACAGCTCTGGTGTGCCCTGCCCAGTCTTCTATCTTGCTGACTAAACACCCCCACTCACTTCAAGGATGTTAGTCCATAGAGTACCATGTTCTGAGTCATCTGGGCCCCTTTTAAAGCAACCCCAAACCTTCTCTCCTGAGCTAGACAAGTTACCCCAGAGGGGAAGCTGTTTGTGTGTGTGGAATCTGCCTAGTGACTGGTCTCTGGGATTCTGTGACTGTGACCCAGGATGGCATCAGCAGTGCTGGCTGCCTCATCCCAGACCCAATGCCTCAACTTTAGTTTAATTTTGAGTCTACTAAGCATCTTTGGATTTTTCAAACAAGCTACTTTTCTGCCACATCTCCTTCCCCATGATCAGTATCTGAAACTGATCTTTTGAACTCAAGTGTAGGATTTTACATTGGCTTCTCTTTTCTTTCAGTATTTCACACAGTCACCTACTTTTTTAGATGCAAGATGAGCCTGGTTTCTCAAATAAATAAAAGTCTCTCATGCACTCCCTCTACTACAGAGGGGTTCACCTTTTTCCCATCACAAACCCCTTTGGCCATCTGGTGAAACCTATGGATCCCTTCTCATGACCACTTTTTAAAGATGCATCTACATAGGAAATTAATTATATTGAAATACAGTTGTCAAAAAACATTGTCCCACTCTGTTAAATCCCCTGTTGCAGTAGAAAACAATATCTTTGAGGGTAGGCATTCTCTTAGTTTGTTTCTCTATCCCCAGCACTTAGCACAGTACCTGGAATATGACAGGTCCTCAATAAAGGCCTATCAATGGACCAACCCACTGCTTTTTCAGTACACACACACTTCCAAGAGGATTTATTAAATATTACATACCAGTGCACAGAGTTCAGAAAGCATTTAATAAGTGCTTATTATGTACAAGGCACAGTGTTAGATCTTAGGGATAAAAATGCCAGAATGAAACCATCCTTGCCCGGGGGGCAGGGGGGAGAGATTACTAAAACAAAACATGTTAAGAATTTTGGAGCAATCAATTCCCACTGAGAGAATCAGCCAAGGTCTCTTGTAGGAGGTGGGACCCCAAAGAGAAGCAGTGACAGAAATGAGTATGTATGCAAAAGTGTGGAGACAGGAGATGCTGCCTAGAGGCAGGAATGATGGGAGCAGAGGGTGTGTGAAGGGGAGGAATCTGGGATCAAGACAGAAGTGGAGAAAGACAGACTGCCTCCATACTTCAGCCAAACCAGCACCACTACAGTGCTAGGGCTAGAAGGGACTCCAGGCCTCTCAATTTAGAGCTGAGGAAACTGAGGCCCAGGAGGTGAAATAACCTTTTCGCTCCACAGGGAATGAGTATCCAAGGCAGGTTTTTGGCCCCAGGCCCTCTGATTCAAGACCTGGGGATCTTCTCATTGTACCACAAGGCTTCTCCTTGCTAAAGGCAAACAAGAATTTGTGGGTTATCCCAGGATTCCTAGGGGATCTTAACCTTTATTGTATCAGAGCCCTTTGGCAGTCTCATGAAGTCTATAATCTCCTCACAACCCTTTTAAATGCATAAAATGAAAGATGCAGCAGTATAAAGAAAACTAACTTTGTTGACATACTGTTATCAGAAAAAAATTTGTTAAGTTCTTAAACCCCTCTGTCCAAGAAGCAACAGGGAGTCACTGGAAATTCCTGAGTAGGAGCGTTTCTGAGTAGGGTAGTGAGTGGTGAGTTAGGACCACATGTAGCCCACAGCTATCCTCACAAAACATATTTCTAAGTGTGTGCATCACACAAACCAACACACATCCTCAAAGATGTAGGGAGACCTTGATCTTTCTCTATTATGTCTGCCACGGATTCCTTCTAGTCATACCCTATGACCTCAGGTCTGCATCATATGTCAAAAAAAGTAATTTCCAGTGTGATTCCAGATGAGTTTTTAATTTTGCTTCCCTTGAATCACCTTCAGAGATTTAGGAAATGCCATTTAAACAAACACCAACCACCCAAGAAAGACCAAGTCACTCAGGAAGCAACAGAGAAGTGATTTGTTTTCTGGGAAAAACCTGAAAAACATCTCTGTATCCCTGAGGGTGCTGAAGGGCCCTATCTGAATGGGAAAATTTTTCCAGACCCAACAAACATTTCACCAGGATGTGCTAATGCAAAAGCACTCAGAACCCGATCTAGCCTGGAGATTCATCAAAGCCTCCAGCTTCACGGGCCTCCGAAAATAATGAGATGAAAACAAGGGATGGTTTCCAGTGATCCCGTCTTTCAATAGCTACCCCAACAAACCTGTTTGTTTCTATGGCCCACTTATCCCATCCTAAGAGGATCTGCTAAAGGAACTAGCTCAGCCTCCCGGGACAGAAAAAGGACAGTTTCTGTAGCGATGTTAAATTAATTTTTATGGTGAGGCAAAGGCAGGGAAGGGCCGTTAAGGGATGGCTGGCTGCCACCGGGTGGGGTTTTGTTTTGGTCTTCTCTTAGGGCTTGCAGGTGTTTGGCCAGAGTCCCCATCAGGGCCAGCTGCAGTATTTCAGCTCTGATATTTCCCTCCCCACGCTTCTCAGAAGTGATGCACCAGGCCGATGTCTCACACCTGATGTCTTCCACTTGTGTGGTACCCTGGAATGACTCTTTGAAACCATCCCCTCCTGTAACTCTTATGGCCCTCTCTTCTCCAGCAAGGACAGCAAGGACAAAACAGAAGGACTAAGAATAGCTCTGCCTTGCTCATTAGAAACGTGTGCGTGTGTGTGTGTGTGTGTGTGTGTGTACATTTGGAATTGGTGTTGCTTTGTCTTTCCACCTCAAGAGTCTGTTCACAGAGGGTGACAAATGGATGCACTGCAAATTCAAGGGGAATGCATTTGGGAGCCAAGCAGGATATACATCGTCTTGTTCTGGCGAAAAGGTACTGACTGATGCTCCCAAGGCCTCCCCGCCAGTAAGGGCGATACTTGGGTGTGCAGGAACGTGAATCGTTCCTATTCAAAATGGTTTTCTCTTTTAAGATTTTTTGGTGTGGAAAACCTCAGACCACAAGGCATTTCACTCTCTTGTTCCCAAGGGTACGTTAAAGAGAATCGCAGTGAGGTCATTGAGTGAGTACGTTTTCAAAACTTTTTAAGAATTCCTTTAATGTACTGGATGATATTGGTTTGATGAAAAGAACATATTTTAAGCAAAAGAGAGCTTGGGGGAAAAAAATAGCCACGACCAAGAGGAAAAAAAATTACCTCTCAGCATCAACCTACAAGTAAGATTACATTGGGCTGTTGACTCACAAACTTTGCAGACCCTCCTCTCGGAAGGGAAAATTCGAGGGTCTTTCTAAAAGTTTCCATAGCAAGCTTTTCCTCAACTGCCTCAGACTGCCAAAAAGCCAACATCCTCCCTCACCGTCACCTCCCACCACCCGCCCAGCACGTTCTTGATGGACTTACCAGTGAGGGCGCCTGTACGACTCATTGTCACCACACAAGTGACTGTAAGCACATCATCAGCAAGAAAAACACAGACAACTTTCCATTTATCCATGGAAAAATGACTCTCTGGTGCCAGGGCTGGGATCAAGACGTCATCCTCTCTGGCAGCTCAATTAGAGACGGCTGCAGCCATTAAAGGTGAGGGGAAATGACTCTTGGGGTCAAGGCCATAGGTGTTCCCAGCCAAGTTCAGTCACAGAATTATTCATCCTTCCAGGTGGAAGGGACCTCAGTGAACCATTCAGTCTTCCATGTCACAGCAAAGGAGACTGAGGCTTAGGGAAGGTATGACCCACCTCAGAGGGTCACCCAATGAGCCAGTGACAAAACAGAGCAGATTCCCAGGGACAGCACTCTCATCACTATGCTATTTTACAGACATAAAAGAAATATGAAACAGTGGCAGGAAGGTTGATCACTACCTTATCAGGCCTCAGTTATTCCATCTCTAAAATAAGAAGATTAGATAATCTTTAAGATTTCTTGTTCCTCTCAACTGACACCCTGGCAGCCTGAATTTTTACTGTGTATGCCATAGTCCCCATGATGAAGGCAGCAATCTGGGCAGTGGCATGACTTTGAACATGTCCCTTTGTACCATCCCCTCAGAGCTCTGTCTAGTATTTTCCAGCTTCACAAAGGAGAACTAGACACAGCAACATGGAAGGGGCTCTTGGGTTAACTTTTAAGACACATTCAGTGCAGAGAGAGGAGATGACGACCCCAGAACATTGATTCCGCAGAGGTAAAGGCCCTTGAATGGATTTAGGCAAGGCCACTTCATAGCATGGGAGAGAGAACAGGAGATCGATGTGCTTGGGGCAGTGTGAGCCACCTGCTTGCTCCCCTTCCAAACTAATTATTCTTGTTAACTAAGTTACAACTTGGCCCCTTGCCCCATCCCAAAGTATTCATTGTCTGGATTATGAGCTCTAAAAACATTCTATTCTGTCAGAAAAAGAGAATCGAGGGAGGATCTTAAGTGTTTATTGAGCTAAACTAAAATGATTTTTTTAAAAAACAGGAGAAAAGGAGATTCTCAGTAATTAGAAAGGATGAGGGTGGAGATGCTCCCTGGCACGAAGCTTCCAGATGTGCTGCCGTCAGAGACGCTGAGCTGGATTTTCAGTTAAGCCCCACTGGCCTGAGTTGAATTATAGAAAGGCTTAAGCCTCAGTTCACACAAGGAGATGAGTAAAGGATGAGGGTGACCCATGAGAATCCTCTCCCATGACCTCAGGGTGGCCACCAAGGACCGTGACATCACCCCCGGTGTGCTAGGTCACCCCTTCCCACACAGTTATTTTCAACGAGCTGGCTCATAATTGGGCGGCAGGGGTCTCTCTACCACTTTGTCCTGAAACCTTGCAAAACTGACAACTAAAGGCGTGCCTACAGGACAGTGTCCTCTGGGTTTCCTCGTCCATGCAGAAAGTCTAACTCCTATCCGGCCAAAAACTGAATGAAAGAAAAAGCAAAGAAAGGTCATTCAGTGCCCTACTCTTATTACAGAACCGAAGGAAATCTCCTCAGCTCAACATTTTCTCATAACATCTATTTTCCACACATTAATAAAAATATTTCTGTTTTTCTCCTCTCAACCTCCTTTAGTTTTTTCCAAACTTGTTTTTAATGGAAGGATCAAAACTTTACAGAATGATTGTATATAGTTCTGACCAATCAATTCCAAGTGCAGTCCTAGTCATCCCCCCTACCCCACCTCCCCAAAAAAGGTAGTAAAGCAGACCAAGCAGATGGAAGACTAAATCTGGAGTCAGAAAGCCAGGGATGCAGATACTATCTCTAACACTTACTATTTCTGTCACTCAGTTTTCTGATCTAGAAATGGACTCTGGGGTCCCTCCAACCTACGAGAAGGGAGAGAGGGGAAGTGATCAGGGCATCCCCCATTCCACTGATTTTCCTCAGGCCTGGTGATGCAAGCAAATTAAAACAAGTATGAGGTATTTCCTCTGATTAGTTAATAGGACAGAAAAGGAAAACGACCATGAGAGAAAAATGAGGTCTCAGGGCACAGCTGGTGGAGTTGTGAACTGATTCAGTCATTCATTAGAGCAACCTGGAACTGTGCCCAGAGGGCTATAAAACTCTACACACCTGTTGACGTAGCAATACCACTTCTAGGTTTGCATACCAAGAGATTAAAAAAAGAAAAGAAAAAGGACATGCATGTACAAAATTATTTGTAGTAGCTCTTTTCCGATGGCAGGGAGTTAGAAATTGGGAGGATGCCTATCAATTGGGGAATGGCTAAACAAGGTGTTCTATGTAATTGTAATGGAATATTTATTGTACTGTAGGAAATGATGAGCAGGATGCTCTCAGAAAAACCTGGAAAGACTTACATGAGCTGATACAAAGTGACATGTACAAAGAAGCAGTAACATTGTAAGATGATGAGCTGGGAATGACAGCTATAACGATCCTGTGTGTGTACGTGTTCAAGCTTTGTTGCCGAAGAAGACCCCGCCATCAGAGAAATAATGACATGACTTGCACTTGACTTTGTTTTGAGTTGTGCAGGTCACCAGCCTCACTTCTCCTCCAGAGCCATCTGAATCCAATGACCAGATATTCATCAGGATGACTGGAGGTGACAAAGAATGAGGCAATTGGGGTTAGTGACTTGCCCAAGGTCACACAGCTAGTGAGTGTCAAGTGTCTGAGGTGAGATTTGAACTCAGGTCCTCCTGACTCCTGCACTGGTGCTCCATCTACTGCACCACCTAGCTGCCCCTGCTAAAATGATGATGAGAACGGAAAAAAGTCTGCTTCAATCTGCATTTAGACACCACCAATTCTCTGTCTGGGGATGGATGGCATTTCTCATCATCATATTTCTCTTGAGGTGTTTTTTTTTAGTCTGTTTTCTTTCACAACATGACTAGTATGGAAATGTTTTGCATGACTACACATGTATAACCTGTATCAAATTGCTTACCCTCCCAATGAGGAGGGAGGAAGGGAGAGAATTTGAAATTCGAAGTTTTAAAAATGAATGTAAAAATTGTTTTTACACATAATCAGGGAAAAATAAAATCCTAAATAAATTTTTCAATAAAGAAATCTAATGAGCAAGGGAGTGCTGGGCAACCACATTAAGGGTTAGGAATTGCCCTCTTTGACTGCTGGTTCATTGGTTTCTTGGAGTCTTAGAGCATGGAGACAACTGAAAATACTTCATCTCTTGTGCATAATTCCTAGTTTGAAGAAGTATGAGAGGTTCGGAGGGTCAGAGAAAGTGTCCAGTCCTCCATCATTCTGGTCATGGAAGTCCAGGAGACCTTTATTTCAACTGACACTGAGTATAATTGTGGTTAGCATAAGCCCTGGTTTGGGGGGAGTTGTTTTTGTTATTAGAGCTTTTATTAGGCTCCTAAAATAAAGACTCTTCCTTTGAGCTAATTCAATCAGTCAATAAACATTTATTGAATACTTTTTACATTCCAATAGCAGATGAATAATAAAAGTGAATTCTTGGGTGGGGTCTAATGAGTTATCATTTTAGAAGTTCAGACACCCCCTCATCTGAAGCTTACAAGAACAGGTATTCAAAGACCTTCCTAATTTCGCCCTTTCCTACCTTTCCAGTCTTTCTTTCTACCTTCTCATCAGTTTTCCAGGCTACCTTCTTTCCCTCCACACACCTGGCCATGCAGTGACACCAGCCTCCTTACTATTCCTCTGACCATGTTCTGTCTTGGTCCATGATACCTGGCTGTCCTTCATGACTAGAAGTGTCTCCTTCATCACCTCTACCTCCTGGTCTTCCTGGCTTCCCTAAAGACTCAGTTGATATGCCCCCTCTCAGGAGGCCTTTCCTGGTCCCATTGCTGTGACTCTGAGTCTGGCACATACATAATAAATGTTTATTGATTGGTTGGTGGATTGATTGATGTTAGTAACTTCTTAGTGCCCTTGGTAACTGTATCATTTTGCGAGAAGTTGTTTCTCTGCATCACAAAGTCACAGGACCCGACTAAGAGAAAGATAAAAACAAGACTTTGGTGATTGCTTCTCTTTGTCATCACAGCACCTGGAAGGAGTTAAGATCCCACTGCTTAGGAGGGGTAACAGAACACACACCTTCCACCTCATCTCTGACAACTTGAGCAAAATAGGAAATACCAGTAAAAAAAATATATGAATAAATTTAACTAAATTCCAAAGAACTGCTGAAAACCAAAGCTGGGCCCCTAGGAAAATTAGGGAGTGGGAAAATACCCACTGCCTCTAGAGTTTGAGAATAAATTCAACCAAAGAGTCAGGCCAGCACAAGCCAACAATCCTCTCCAACAGGTCTATCCCATTATCATGAGATCATTAAGTAAAATCTAGTCATACAACAGAAGTCAAATGGACGGAAGATACCCCCTCCCTCCAGACAATGGAAAATGACATCATGTTAGAAAGATCCATCCTAAAAGTTTCACCAGAGAATTAAGAACCAGAAGCCAGAGTCTTGCCTTCCTTTGTGAGGCCAGACCAACACACCCACAAAAGGACTCAACAATTTATAAGAAAAAACTAACGAGTTATTGCAAAATGGAGAAAGTGCCTTGAGTGATGCACTCAAATAAATCATTTGGACTTGAGTTTGAGAAATCTTATGTCTTTCTTCCCTGGAGCCAATAATCAATGGAAAACTCATTCCTATGTAGTCAAAGCACTCCTCTAGAATACAGAGATTAATGCTCCTAATTAGCTTTCTGCCTATAAAATCAATTGCAGTTTATAGTCTACATTTTACAATATTCATACAATGTTATGTAGCATATTGTTCAGCTAACATTCAATAGACATACAACTCCAAACAACTGAAACAAGTCTGGGAGTAAGAGGCAGAAAAAAGACAAGTGTGAATCACCACCTACCATCCAGTGCTACCAAGAAAGACATTAAGCTGAATGCCCTCAGCCTCTGATGGGACATGAGAAATCTGCAGCGTAATCTCACTGATTCCAAGGCACAGACCACGAATGCACCGAAGGCATCAGTAAAAGCAGAGGCCATGACATATACTACGAGTTTTCATTTTGAAAGAGGAAGAAAACAAGGATAAATGACTCTTCTCTCCAAACCACATTTCAGACCACATCCAAAGGCTGAATCCACAAACCTGAGGCTCAGCAAACACTTCTTGCATGCTGTTGATGGGCCCATATGGGATCCCACTGCCTTCAAAGAGGCGGAGCCAAGTGCTGGTCGTTTCCTCTGCAAACCTAGGAACAAACAAGAAATTAACGAATGTGCGTCTTTGTTTCCAATTCTAAATTGTAAGCTCCGGCCCCAGGCCTTCTTCCTGTGCAAGTCACAAGGACAAGATCTGACCTGGGAGCTGGGCCAGTGTTGAGAGTAGGGACTGCCTACTGTCCACTTGTGGAGCCTTGCCTTGTAGTTTTATTATACTTTTAAGGATTTCTCCACCCCAGGCAGATGCCACACCATCTGAAATTTCATGGTTAGGGACTTATTCCTTTTGGACCTAGTGATGTAGGAAGCCAAATCCACTAATATTTTTATATGAAGCTCCCACTAAGAGCAGGGCCAGTGCTGGGCATAGACGTAAAGAGAGACCAGAGGATGAGATGAGAAATCAGGTCCAAATTTTCTTAATTCCAAACCCAATACTTTTCCACTAACCCCACTGTTTCCTCTCTAATTAATATGACAAAATTTAATTAGAGAAGGAAATAGCAACAAACAGCATGAACATACTAATGAGTCACCAGACTTTTCATCGTAACACTATCCTTAACAGGAGAAGTCCCAGAAACGTGAGAACATGGAGCAGCAAAGGTGGGGGAATGTTGTCAAAAGGGATGATGAGGGGGCAGAAAGGGAGAAGAGCATCTCAAAAATGAAATAAGACAATTTTGCTTTAAATTAGGCTCATTTGGGAAATGTTGGAGTCAAAGCACAGGGAGGAAATATTCCCCAACAAATTTTTAATTAAACTCTTTATCTGTGATTGATGTAACCCAAAACAATTACCAAGAATAATAAAATATGAATAAAATGAAAGAAAAATAATAAAATAAAATAAATTAGTAAGTAGCTTCCTACTAATCCTTAATCACACATTTTTTAAATCTTTTAAAAAATTTTTTCTTCTTGCAAAACAAATGGATATTATGTGCGCAGACCATAATGCATTGTTTATTGTTTAATCTCACACAGCTCCATTTGAAGGTATGACTCCCTTTTTTCCTTCCAGAACTTCTAAAGAGTATCAGAATTAATAAGTCCAAGACTGCCCTTGCTGGGCGTAGTGTTCAGACTTCAGAGGCTGTGCTAGTTTCAGGTGCATAGCGATCAGGGGAACACAGCGTCTTCATGGTAACTAGAGGTCAGCACAGCGTTCTGTCTCCTTAGACCATGGATCTCATGCTCAGGCTTAGAGCACTGGATTATGTCTCCACTATCACATCCTAAGAAAAGCACTGATTCAAAATTTATAAGGAAACATGGAAGATAAAAGCAAAAGTTCCTAAATGAGGAAAGATGCAAAAAATTGTCAGAGGTAAGAAGGCTAAAGCTGAGATTTGCCGAAGATCTATAGGATAAGAAAAAGGCTCAGTTCACACAAAGAGAAAATCATGAAAGAGCTGATGCTGAGAACCAAGGGGTGATGATAAGAAATGAGAGAGGAGAGCTAGAGAGAAGACCAAACCACTCGATTCCTACTTTGCTTCTATTTTCTCTTCCGGAGACCAATTTTCAGACCAGAACATGTAGAACATAATTGTATAACAAGAAATTTAAACAAATACAAGAGAAAAAAATGTTAAGAAATGTCCATCTACTTGAGCCCAGACAACATCCTAAGACATACTGAGAGGACTTCGTCATGTTATTGCTATGTTGATGATTTTTAGAAATCATGGAAAATGGGAAAGGTCAGCCATTTTTGCTACCCAATCTTCAAAAAGAAGATGACAGTAGATTTCTTCAAACAAATGACTAGCGAAGTTCAATTCCTAACAAAAAAATAATCTAGAAAAACGTTATCAAAGGGATGGTTTCTGAATGCTTAGAAAGTGATACTGTGATCACTGATAAACAGGAAGAATAAGGCTGTGTGGTAGGCAATGGAAAGAGGACCAAGCTTGAAATCAGAAGACCTGGGTTCAAATCACTCTACTCTATGTATGAACTTGGGCAACCCTCATTTTCCCCATCTATAAAATGTGAGGGTTGAATTAAGTCACAGAAAGTCAGAATCATAGCAAATCTGAAAAGGATCTCAGTGGTTAGGTAATCAAACTCATGCCAGAAAAAATAATTCCCTCTACAGCATACTTGGCAAATGGTCATCCAGCCCTCAGGCTTCCACAGAGAGGATATCCTACTACCTCTCAAAGTAGCAGATTTCACCTCTGGATGGTGCTAATGATTATCAAGGCATTCCTTACATCAAATACGGGTCTTCTTTACAACCTTCACCTACCTGGTCTGCCATTACTCTTCATTCTGCCCTCTGGGGCCCAACAAGACAAGGCTAAGCCCCCCTAACACCTCATAGCTCCTTCCAATACGTAAAGACATCAATCACATTTCCCATGAGTCTTCCCTTTTCCAAGCCAAACCTCTCCAGTTTCTTCAACTGGCTGTCATATGGCATGACTCAAGACCCTTTACTAATGGGCTGCCTCATATGGATATTCCATAGTTTATCACTGTCCTTACTGGAATCCAACACTATCGTCCAGGTGTGCTCTGGCCCCTTTATTCCTGGATGCAGCACTTCTAGTGATAAACTTAAGACAACACTTACTTTGATAATAACTCATATCATACTGCAGACTCAAACTATCCCTGCTGTAGAATTCACCCCACAAGTCAGCTTTGTTTGGTTGGCTTAACACAAACCTCTAGCTGAATGTGCCTCCTTCATCTTTACTCAAGAAGTTGATTTTTGGAGCTAAGTGTAGCACTTTATATGTATCTCTGTTGAATTGCATCTCACTGAATTCAGCCCACCATTCCAGCCTAGGCTACAACTAGCCCAGTGTTCTATTCTAGTCATGATCTATTTGGATCTTGAATCAGTCATGCAGTGGGTTATTGATCCTTCTCAACTGTATCAATTGTAAATTGGATATGTATGTCATCTATTATTTAGTCTAGTTCAGTGACAAAAATTTTTAATAGCAGAGGACAAAGTCAAGATCCCTGGGACATCCTACTGGATGCTTCCTTCCACATGGATACTGAACCATTTAGGTCCTCTTTCGATCCAGTCACTCAACCAAGTTCAAATCCACTGGATACCTGGAGAAAGTTGCTAGAAAGTGTTGGCAAGGATGCTGAAAGAAAGAATAACAAAGAGGGGAAGTTCCTGGAGGAGAAGGAGGAAATAGAATGACGACTACAAGAGAAAGTCTGTGTCTTTTCCAGAGACTAGAACAAAGATAGACAAAAAGAAAGGTGACAAAGAAGAGATCTCAAGTGTGAAATGAGGAGAATTCAACAACCATTTTTCAGCATATTTTATAGTCTCAACTTGTTTCCATTTTAAATTTTATTTTAAATTCTCATTAAAAACAAAAGATAAGACTTTCTGCTGAGAGGGAGGGCACAGGAGATGGGGACTAAGACTTGAGGATGGAAGGGGAAAAGTTTGGAGTGAAATATGATAGAGAGTCCATAAGGGAAGAAGAAAAGGACTACTGTGCAGCATGGAGGGCCCAGTTGATGTTAGACAACTCAATAACACATGAACCCAAATCAAATTAGCACCATTTTGTTACTTTCATCAGGAATGTTCAATATCATGAAAATGGAAATGGAGAAGGTAGATGGTGAGGGTATCCCAGGGATGAGATTTGAACTATTATTCTATCGACTAGCAATAGAACATAATAGTTTATAATTATATGGCAGCTGGTGATGAGTTGGGTTGAGTTTGTTCTCTCTCTCCTCTCTCTCTCTCTCTCTCTCTCTCTCTCCCTCTCCCTCTCCCTCCCTCCCTCCCTCCCTCTCTCTCTCCCCTGTGCTGGTTAACTATAGGTTCATAGCTGTGAAGGGAGAGAAATGATACTAGAGTAAGGGTGATAAAACACTGGGAGAGTCTATAGGGGAGAAGGAGAAAAGCAAGTGATCCCTTCTACATCTGAATTTCATTGTCTTACATTATTCCAGCCAAACCCATTTCTGTTTGAAAGGACTGCAAGGCTGGAATACTATAGCCATCACGTCCTTACATATGAGATCAAGAGCTAGAGTCTAGATTCTACTACATTGGGTGGATGTGGAATTACGTAGAAACAGGACACAAATAGAAGTAGACAATACCAGTGTTACACAGGAAGAAAGTTCCAGTAGAGACTAAACCAGGTGTGTGCACCCAGTCATTCTCTGTTCAGCATTTTTGTCAATAACTTGAAGGTCAAGGTGGTATGTTTAGAAAACATGACAGAGGGAGGAAAGTCAACACATTAGAAAACAGAATTGGAATCTAAAACAACTTTGACAGCCTGAAACAATGGACCAAAAAACAAAAGATAAAACTGAATGGAAATAAAAATAAAGTCCAAGATCCATTATCAATTATTCAATAAGCATTCACTAAATATCTACTATGTTCCAGGCACTGTGGGATATGAAGACAAAAGCAAAATTATTCTTTTCTTTAAGGAGCTCATGTTCTATCAAAGGAGACAAAATGAATACAAGATAATTTAGGAAAACCCTAGCAGCTGGAAGCATCAGGAAAGGCTTCATGTAGGAGGCATTTTTTTTTTAGCTGAGCTGTTTAGAAACTGAGATTTTAAGAAGTAGAAGTGGGAAAGGAACACATGCTAGGCATTGCAGGGGGCAGCCAGTGCAAAAGCAAGTGGAAGGGAGGTAGAATGGCAGCTGTGAAGAAAATCCAGAAGGCTAGACTAAAGAATGTGTAAACAAACTAGAATGTGACCTGAGATCCAGGTTGGGAAGGTTAGGAAGGGTCTGAAATGCCAAAAGAGGGAGGGTAAGGATTAATCAATGGAAACAAAGGCCATCAGAGTTTGTCCCCCGAGGAGAGATGTGTCAGAACCATGTTTTAGGAAAAATCACTTGGGTGCTGTGGGGAGGATGGATAGAAGAGGCGGGGGCAATGGCTGGGAAAAATAAAACAGGACTTTTAGGGGTCTACAAAATGCACATGAATCAAAGATGTGGCCTGGAAGTCAAAAGAGCTAACAGAATCTTAGGCAGGATGAATTAGAGGCTCCTAGAGAACTGCAGGGCAGTAGGCACAGTTTAGAGATGAAAAGGGCTGAAAAAGTACACTTGTGAAAATAAAAGTAGATATATCAACTGTTCAAGGATATAAAATATTGCTTCTATTCTGGATGGACTGAAAAAAATAAGGGGGAAGTGTGACAATAAAAACTTCTAAAATAGGCGTATAGACAATCAGCTTTCAGAAGCAGGTTTAGAAAGAAAATGAGCTGTGGCATAAATACAAAAATCTAAATCACCTTGTGAAAGATATAAGATGGTGCTTTGTATATAAATAGATTGATGTATTTAAAGGCCTGAGAAAGAAATTTAATTCATTACAAACTGGGTGGGGTAGAGAATAAGTAAGAAGCAAAAAGTTCTAAGGGGAAAAGTGAGATAGAGGAGCATATTTGGAACTTGAAAATCGTGAGGCATTGCCAAGTTCCTGCAAACATGTGCCCACTCTTCTTACACTAAGTAGATTAGTGACAATGTGACCCAGGTTTCTGTAGATTGTGATATAGTTTGTTATTCATTTTTTCTGTTTAGTATATGAACACCTGTGATATTTTTCTTTAGCCTTATTGTTAAGTAAATGGATATGTTTAAAGTCTCCAAGTGTTACTGTAAATGGCTCATTTGCATAAATGGAAGCATATCAGGGAAAAGGGATTACTATTTAGGATGATAGGTAGAGGGAATGTGTTTCCCCCTCAGTAGGATTACCCCTAAGACCCTGAGATAATTGATCAGTCCTTCTCTGAAGCACAGGCTACAGACAGGGATCAAGCCAGTCCAGGGAGTAAACAAGAGTCCATCACAGCCAGATGAGAAGTGTGAGTCCCCTAGTCTGAGCACACTGTATGTAACTGATGTTCCTTTACATTTCTTCACAATCAGAAAGGATCCCAAGAATCCTGTGCAGTCTTGGGTACCACATTTTAAGAATGACATGGAATCATCTGCATATCTATATATTAATAACAAAGCCTAACAGTAAGACATAGAAAGAGAAATTCCATTTAAAGTTATTGTAGACATTATAAAGTATAGCGGCGAAGCAGAAAGCTGTGAAACAGTGTTTGCAACCAGTGTCTCTGATAAAGGCCTTATTTCTAAAATGTATAGGGAACTAAGTCAAATTTATAAAAATACAAGTCATTCCCCAATTGATAAATGATCAAAGAATATGAAAAGGCAATTTTCAAATTAAGAAATTAAAGCTATTTATAGTCATATGAAAAAATACTCTAAATCACTATTGATTAGAGAAATGCAAATCAAAGCAACTCTGACGTAACACATCACATCTATCAGACTGGCAAACAAGACAAAACAAGAAGAGGATAAATGTTGGAGAAGATGCGGGAAAGTTGGAACACTAATGCATGCTGATGGAGTTGTGAACTGATCCAGTCATTCTGGAAAACAATTTGAAACTATTGCCAAAGAGGTATAAAAATGTGAATGTCCTTTGACCCAGCAATAGTATTACTAGGCCTGTATTCCAAAGAGATCATAAAATGGGAAAAGGACCCATATGTACAAAAATATTTATAGCAGATCTTTTTGAGGTGGCCAAGAACTAGAAATGGAGAGGATTCCCCTCAGGAGGAGCATGGCTGAACAAGTTGTGGCATATGCACGTAGTATTATTGTGCTATACAAAATGATGAGTAGGCAGACTTCAGAAAAACCTGGAAAGACTCAAATGAATTGATGCTGAGTAAAATGTGCAGAAAAAGGAGAACACTGTACATTGCACAGTAACAGCAACATTGTGTGACGACCAACTTGGATAGACAGCGCTTCTCAGCAATACAAGGATCTAAGACAACTCCAAAAGACTCAAGACAGAAGACGCTGTCCACGTCTAGAGAAAGAACTGTGGAGTCTGAATGCAGATGGAAGCAGACTATTTGCTCTCTTTTTTGTTTCTTCTTTGTCATGGTTCTTCCCATTGGCTCTGATTCTTCTTTACAACATGACTAATGTGAAAATATGTTTAATATGAAGTGGAGCCTTTATCAGACTGCACACAGTCTTGCAGAGGAAGGGTAGGAGGGAGGGGGAGAAAATCTGGAACTCAAAATCTTATGGAAGTGAACGTTGAAAATTAAAAATAAATTTAAAAAAGAATGACATGGACAAGCTTAACGTGTCCAAAGGGGAAAATGAGGAAGGCAAGGGGTCTCAAAATTCCACTAGGTAAAAAGTGATATTATACTAGTTGTGTGATTGTGAAAAAGTCACTTATGCTCTCAGTACCCACAGGTAACTGTCTAAGATTGAGTTTCAGGGGAGTGTCCCTCCCTACTCTCTAAGAGTTTAAGTTTGAGATGACTAGGTAAGGAAGTTCCTCAGACCCCTGAAGTCACAGGTCCAGACCCCCTGTGCTCCCTCTACCCTCCAAAGGAAAAAATGGTCTGAGAAAGTTCCTTTGAATCAGCCTGAGGAAGTTGTGAAAGAACATATCCCTTGCCATTGGTGAGAATTACAAACACCGTATCATGTCAGTGGAACATCAGCTGCTTGTCAATTCTACAGATGCATATATTTTATTTATAGTGGCTGTTAAAGTCATCTCCCAGTCAAGGCATACAAAGGGCTCCCCACTTTTAAAAAGGAGACTGTAGACACAAAGCAGCTGAAAGATGTGCACTGAGAGAATGAACCTGGAGGTTTTTCAAGCAGCATTTCAGCTACTCTTGTCTACAAAGAGGAGCGAGACAGATTCATTTTCAAGAGGAGCTCATTTATCATCACTGGACTTACATCAGTGTCCCTGAGGACTCCAGGCAGCAAAGGGAAGTGAGTATCCACACAACTCCGGAGCAAGGGACAAATGGTCAATAGGCTATGTGGGGTTGGGACTGAACCATTCCTCAAGAAAGCTTTTTCTATGCCATGGAAAACAAAGCTATGACGGGAAATGGGAAAAAAATATCTAAAAGCAAAATGGCTCCCCACACTCATGTTAGAAGCTGGGTTTCTGGGCCCCTACGTGTGTAACTCCAGGAGGGCTCCATTCCTAGATGCCATCAACTCCATCACCTATGTAGGAAGAATCCAGCATTTCACTGGTCTCCATGGAAACATCTATCATTTGGTATTGAAACTAGATCTCTTGATCTACAGCTGATAAGGAATCATTTCCTTTATCTCTGCTGAAAGGCAGTATGAAACCTATTTCCATTAAGCAAAAAAATTAAAAAGTCATTTTTAAACCACCAATGAAAATGACATCTTTAGGTTAAGGTGAAAAAGCAACAACACTAGGTCTCATCTTAGAGGTACGCAGACGGGGTACCATCTGGGAGCCCTGGAAACTACGAGATGTCCTAGTTAGCTGCAACTAACTTAGACCCTTTGGCCTGTGTCCAGTGGAAGAAAAGAAAAAGCATTTAGGAATGCTTTGTGTCAAAGCGTTGTAGCAAAAGCGAGGGGAATAAATACGAAAGCAAAACCAGCCTCAATGAATAACGATGAGGATGAGGAGGAGGATGATGACGATGATGAGGATGATGAGGATGATGAGGAGGGAGATATGATGTTAATAACATTGTTGACGATGATGACGATGATGAGGATGATGAGGAGGGAGATATGATGTTAATAACATTGATGAGGATGATGATGATGATGACGGTGATGATAAAGACCTGCATAGCCACTACATGCCAGGCCCTCTGCTAAGCATTTCAAACATTATCTCATTTGGTCCTCTCAATTTTGTTATCCCCATTTTACAGCTGAAGAGACTAAGCAAACAGAGGTTAAATAACTTGCCCACAGTCACATAGCTAGGACAGGTGGACTCAAATTTGAACTCAAGTCTTCTCAGTTCCAGGTGCAGCGCTCTCTCCTCTGTGCCACTTAACTGCTCAGAGAGCTACTGTGCCTCCCATACTCACTGGGAATCAATCTGAGTAAGTCAGATAGATGGTCAGCATCTGAGTAAGAACAAGGTAACCTCAACAGGCTTAGGCACAACCAGAACATGAGAAAAAACCCAAGAGGAAAACCCTGAAGGTAGAAAAAACATTTTTTTCTATTGTCATTTTTGCACAAAAACATGCACAAAAACAGGTCTTTATCATCACCGTCATCATCATCATCATCCTCATCAATGTTATTAACATCATATCTCCCTCCTCATCATCCTCATCATCGTCATCATCGTCAACAATGAGTTACTATAGTTAAGCATTTTGGTATTTCCATGGTCTCATTTACATAGCTTCCTCTTCCCATCAGTGCAGGTCACAACTCATCAAAGCTTTTCCTTCTTTTATGATTTATCTCCATAGTCTGGCCCCTGTACTAGGTTAGACGAGCTCTCCAAAGTGCTGGAGACCATCATCTAGGTTATCATGGGAGTGCTGAATTTCTTTTGGCCACAGCACTTTTCAAAAGCCACCCGCTAAGATGGGCAGCGAGGTGGCACAGTGGGTAGGTTGTGGGGTCTGGGGGTTAGGAAGACATCTTCCTGAGTTCAAATATGACCTCATATGCCTGCCAACTGTGTTACTCTGGGAAAGTCACTTCATCCTGTTTGTCTTGGTTTCCTCATCTGCAAAATGAACTGAAGAGAAAATTGAAACCATCCCAGTATCTTTGCCAAGAAAACCAAGAAAAAGGGGTCACAAAGGGTAGGACATGACTGAGATGACTGAACAACAACCTACCAAGATGGAGAGGACTTATGATTTGTATGGTAGCAAGAGGCTCCCCCCACACTGAAAAAATTACAGAAATTGCAGATTCTTGAAACACTGAAGTATCATATAGAAAATAAAGCTTTGTCTTTTTCCTGATCAATACCGCCTTACATCCGTAGGTTACCTGTACTTAACAGCTTTAGATTTTAATATGCCATTACTTGAATTCCTGCAGGTGCTCTTTCTATATGCAAATACATTATGATTTATAACTTTTTCAATTATGAATGGAATTGTGCTAATTTATTCCACCTGACCACGGTTAACATTTTGCTAGAAATATACCTTGCTTTTCAATCTTCCCGACCTGCAGCAGATGGTTCCTTCTTAGCATGTATAGGGGGAAGATGGATTAATTAGCCACCTAACTTCAAGAGCTCATTACCATACAAATGAGAGGTGATTAACAGGAAAGAAGGGGAGCTTCTCCCTCCAGCGTAAGGCATCTATCAGTTCTTGGAAATTAAATCCTTGCAGAAATCCCAAACCTTTTTCTCACTAAATTGTGCCCACTGATTCTAGTTTCTTGAGCTGCCACTTCAGCTTTCAGTGCTAAGGCCAGAGGAACTCACCTGATCCACTGACGAGGTTCACTTACTAAAGTCCAAGGAAAGATCCATGAAGTACTGACCTGCTTGCAGATTCTACACTCTGTCAGAGGGATACAACAGAGAAATCTGTGCAGAGAGGGGATTACTAGCTCTGTAAATTCAGACATCTGAGCTTCAGGTTCCTTCCTCTAAGGTAGTGTGGCACAGTGGGAATAGGCCTAGGTTTAGAGCCAAAAGACTTGAATTCAAATTCCACCTTCAAAGCAAATGGCAATCTCTATGGACTTCAGCTTCCTTACCTGTAAAATTAAGGGGCTGGACTGAGTAAGTCAGACAGTCAATAAGCATTTTTCTAAGACCTACTGTATGCCAGGCACTGTGCATATTCCTGAGATACAAAGGCCAAAAAAACCCAATCTCTGCCTCCAAGGAGTTTGCAGTCCAATGGGGAGGCAACTATGAAGAAACAAGATATACACAAGATCGATGGGACATAATCAGCAGGGGAAAGAAAAGAGCATAAAGGGGACTTGGGAAAGGCTTCTGGCAGGAGGAGGGATCTAAAGTGGGATTTCAAAGAATCTAGGGAGACTAGGAGGTAGAGAAGGGGGGAAGAGAGAGGAGGAGAGGTGGGGAGAGAGACAGAGAGGCAGAGAGATGGGGAGGGCAGTTTGTGGGACAGCCAGTAAAAAGTCCCAGAGTTAGGAGATGCAGGGTCATGTAGGAGGAACAGCAAAGAAACCAGTGCAAAGGTAGGAAGAAGCCAAATTCTAAAGGGATTTGAACAACAGAGGACTTTAAATTTTATCCTGGAGCTAATAGGGAGCCACTGGAGTTTACTGAAAGGATGGTAAGGGATAGTCAGACCTGTGCTTTAGAAATGTTGATCTGACAGCTAAGTAGAGAATGGACAAGAGGGAGGGAAACCAAATAGAAGAATATAACATAATAAGGAAGGAAGGAAGGAAGGAAGGAAGGAAGGAAGGAAGGAAGAGGAGGGAGGGAGGAAACAAGTATTTATTAAGCATCAGTGCTAGTGCCTACTATGCAAAGTGCTATATAAATATTATTTCATTTGATTCTCATAACAACCCTGGGAGGTAGGTGCTCTTACAATCCCCATTTTATAGTTGAGAAAACCAAGGCAAACAGAGGTTAAGCAACTTGCCCATGGTCACACAGCCAGTAAATGTCTGAGATTGCATTTGAACTCAGGTCTTTCAGACTCCAAGTCCAGCAGTCTATTGATTTACCATGTAACTGCCAAATAAAAAGAGAAAGAGGGAGAAGAGAAGAGGGCACAGGACAGAGACTTGGGGGACCCTCAGAGCTAGCAGGTTTTGCCAGGATAAAGATTCCGCAAGAGAGACTGAGAAGGAGCAGTCAGAGAGGGAGGAGGAGAACCAGGATGAAGCAGTGTCTCAGAACTCCAGAAGAAGAAAATTTCAAGGACAGTGACCAACAGGCTGCAGAGGAGTCAAGGAGAATGAAGATTGAGAAAAGCCAATGGATTTGGCATCTAAGAGATCACAGATAACTTCAGAGTGAGCCATTTACATTGAATGATGAGGTCCGAAGAAATGAGGAATTAAGGAAAGGAAGTGGATTGTAGCAGGGCCTCCAATGTAGAATGACTTCCAAGTATCCTATCAGCTCTCCATCTAAGACCCTATTAACCAGTTAATCTTGTAAAAATGATGTTATTTTGGAGACATTTTTGATACACGCTCATTTTGGACATGAGCTAACAGATCTTCCTCACACATGGAAAGATCATTCCTGGGGCACTCACAAGGTTCCTTTTAACCCCTTCAGTGGCTACTCAGACCAGTCCTTCCAATGAGGTTCTGGGTGTCTCCAATGACACATCGGGACTTTTAAGGAAGAGCTGGGCACTGGCCCTTCCACTTCCATCGGAACTTCAACTGCATTACCCCATAGAAACAATGTTCATGATGTCAGCTCCATTTTCAGGCTAGTCCCCCAACAGTTATTTAGCCCATGATGCAACTGAAATGCTCATTGCACAGATGCAATGAAAATCTACAGAAAACATACGGTTGCAACGCTCACAATTAGACCAGAAACACAATGAAATTGAATAAGAAATAATTTGTTTCTTAAATTTCTCTCAAATGTGAGCGCTTGAGGGGAAGTAGCTTGAGAGGGGGGCAAGGAAATTGGAGGAGACTTCTGTGGAAACTTGAAGGGGACTTCTGGGCACTTCTGAGGTTTTCTTGGTTGATGGCAGCAGCTCCGGGCCTGTATCTAATTTCACTTTGAAACATATGGCTTTTCTTTTCCATTATCCAAGCTTCTTGAAGCCCTGCTCTTAGGCTCATCAGCCATGGTTAGGTTTGTCTCAGGGCTCACACATGCAACAAAGAGAGGGGAAGAGAGAGCCTTCTGAGGTAGCTTGACAAGAGTGAGAAAGAGAGAAGGAGGGTAAAGGGGATGTGTGTGTGTGAAAAAAATTACTGACTTGGAGCTGGAAGGGCACTCAGAGGTCAAGTCCAGCTTCCCCATTTCACAAGTGAGGAAACAGAGACCCAATGCTACTTTGGTAGCGAGTAGCAGCAAAGCCAGAATTTTACTTAGCACCTCTGACTCCAAAGCCACCAAAATTCATTCCTGGAAAGAAGTCAACCAAGGTGCAAAATGTAAAAGACAGGGGAAAATAGTTGTGGATAGGAAAGGGAAAAGAAAGAAGAGACTAAGTCAGACCACCCCCTTGTTAAAAATGAGATGCTGCCACCATCATCCGTTCCTTTGATGTGAAGTCCCTGCCTCAGAACTGAGCTCCTAGCAGCATGACTGGCATCAGAAGCAGTGAGTGAATAGAGGGGCTGCTCTCACCAAAGTTACCAAAGATCTCTGAATCCCCAAATGTCATAGTCTTTTCTCAAAGCTTGTCCTTCCTGAGCCTCTGACTGTCGATCATCCTAGGATGCTGGGATGCTCCCTTCTCTCGAGGTTTTCACAATACTGCACTCTCCTGGCTCTCCTCCAACCTCTCTGACCACTTCTCCTTTGTTGGACCTTTACCAAGGTCACTCCCACCAACCATGGGCATCCCCCAAGGATCTCTCCTGGGCCTTTCTCTCTTATCCCTTTCTACTTTTTCACTTCGTGATTTCTTCACCTTCTGCAGGTTCGATAATTATCTCTTTGTAAATGACTCCAACATCAAAGTTGTTCTTGCTGTCGCTGCTTGCCCTTCTTGGTCAAAGAGGGCTAATGACATCATGGACTGAAGTCTTGACTTGGGCATGAACTGGATGGAAGTGAGACAGAGTTCCACAGACTCATCAGCCTCACTTTCTCTTCCAAGGTGATCCAAGTCCAGTGACAGGGACAAGAATGGCCTGCTATGCAGTGAATGACCCTGGGATCTTCTTCATATGACCCAGCTCTAAGCACTCCACAGTGCCTGCTTCAATCACCTTCATGGTTCTCATCTACGCAGTTCACCACGGAAGGTCTTCACATGCTTGGGGTAGAGAGCCCCCTAATTTAATAATGAGTTTGAGACCTGTCAGTTACCCTCAACCTGGATTAGCTCACCTGCTGAGATAATTTTATTGGGGTGTGACTGCCACACATACTACAGCTTCTTGGAGCTCCAGGTGACCCCAGATCAACACATCCAGCCTGAACTTCTCTCCTGACCTCCCATCATTAGCTGCTTCTTAGACATCTCGAACTGGGCATCTCATAGGCATCTCCAACTCAACATGTCTTAAACAGAACTCATTATCTTTTCCCCCAAACTCTCTCCTCTTTTCAATTTCCCTATTACTGTCCAGGTACCACCATCCCATCAGCCACCCACCTGACATTACCCTGTACTCCTCTCACACACCCTCCACAAATTCAATCAATTGTGATGTCATTTCTACCTTCACAATGTGTATATGTGTATATATATATATATATATATATATATATATATGTATGTATATATATATAATATGTACATACATACATATATATGTATGTGTATATAATAATTATATATATATAATTTCCTTTTTTTCAAGTCACACCACTAACCACCCTACTACAGACCCCTATTAACTCTACCCCTTATCGAATATTGCAATACCTTCTACTTCCTCTCAGCCCCAAGTCTGTTCTTACTCTCATCCATCCAACCCTGACCTGCCAAAATGATATCTCCAAGCATAAGTTTGACCATGTCACCCCCTACTTATTAATTTAAGTGGCTCCCGATTACCTTTAGGATGAAATATAAAATCCCCTGGCTTTTAAGGTCTTCCCAACCTGACTCTGTCCTCCCTGGCCAGACTTCTTACACTTTATAGCATGCCATGATGGTCATTGCCTTCTTGCTGTACAAATTCTCCTTAACTCAGCCTCCTGACTTTCATAGCTTCCTTCAAAACTTAACTCACATCCCACCTTCTTCAAGAGTCTTCCTCAGACCTACCTCCACCCCACAGGAGGGCTGGGAGGGCTTTCTCTCTGAGAGTAATCTCCATTTACAACAGCTCAGTCTTGTTGCGATGTAACATGACTATTGCACATTATCTCCCCTATTAAAATAGGAGCTCCCTGAGGGCAGTCATGATGCTTCTTTGTGTCTCTCTTTGTACCTCCAGCACTTAGCACTGTGCATGGCACACAGGAAGACTGTGCTCAGCAACTGCCTGAGTGAATATAAGGTGGGTAGGCAATGGCCCCACACATGCTGAGGGAATTCACAATCTGGCTTTATAGCTGCCTCCTTTCTAATACACCCAAGGGTTACTAACCCTCCCCATGTTTGGGCAAAGCTGTGAGAACCACAGTGGTACAAATGACTAAATGGTTGTGACATTTTTAGCTCAGTTAAAAGTAGATATCATATCATAGAAGACACAGCAATGAGCTTGCAGTCCAAGAAATCTAGATACCTTCTAGCTAAGTGACCTTGAGCAAATGGTTTAATCTCTCATCTGCAATTTCTTTACCTGCAAAATGGAAATAAAAGTAGCACTGACCTCATGGGATTGTTATAAGGCTCAAAGTAGATAATAAATTTAAAGTTTGCAAAACTTGAATCTCCATATAAACATAAAGTAGTAGTAATAGCCTTAATAATAATTTAGGGTTAGGGCTGTTACCGTCACAGGGCATTGTTATGAATTCCCTTCAGTCCTTTTAGGCAATAGATGTTCTAAGCTCACACGTGCTTTTAAAATCTTGGATGAGAGCTTGCTACGAATCCCCTCCCCTATGCTGCCTAAATCTACCCTGTCCTGACCTCTGCTGTTCAACGATCACCTAAGCATTATCACCAAACACAGCTGAACTTTAACATTTCAATGACTCCATGATTTCATTCAAGGGAGAACTCCTCTTATTACTGTAGAGCACAGGTCACCTACTCATGTGCCTCTGCATTCTCCAACATGTACTCCATAGGAGGCTAGAGGCCATCCTTTGGGTCTCTTAAATGCTGTGGCAGCTTCACTGAGGCCATATATCCAATAACTTTGCACTTGTGACATGACCAGCTCACCTGCTTTCCTGAGCATCTGCTTTGCACATGACAGACATCTGTTAGGCCATTTCCTATATGGCTGCAGAAACCTATCTAGCCATCCATATTGGTTACAGAGCAAGAACAGTGTTCTCTAGGCAATTTTGTGATTCACAATATAAAAATAATAGATCAAAACCAGTTTATGTGAGTAGGGAAGGAAACACTGGGCCTGAGGGCAAACATTTGTGGGGGTAAAGACTCCAGAAATTTTCCAAACACCCAGGAAGCCTGGCTCCTGTTTGATGGAGAGCCCAGGACATGGCAAAAAAGTTCTGTTTCCCATTTTAACTAATAATTCTTACTAAGTACTAAGCTCAGGTGTCTCTGTGTGGCTGAAGGAGCAAACATGTCACCAAGCTAGTTGTTCCTAACTTTAAAATCAGTCAATGTTTTCAAATTATTGAGTTTTTATGACCTTTCAAAGTTGGTGCCCCAGGACAAAGTTTCTTGCTCACCTACCCTTGTTACAGCTCCACACACAGGCAAAAATGAGAAATGTGCTGTAACCTAGCTGTGTGGAGCCTCCTCTTGTTTCCAGCAAAATCAATTCCTCAGAGACTGTGCTATTCTGAATTCACAAACATACAGCATCACTGGAAGAACTCCAGTGTTACAAAGATAGGCTTATGTGGCAGAGATCCATTATGACTTCCCAAATGTGATCCATGATCCTTCCTCCCCTTCAGTACTAGGCTGGGCTCACCGCCCACCTATAGAGCTTGTCCCAGTGTATGTTGATACACTGAGTCTGTGGGGCCAGCAATCATCTGACCATATGCCAAAGACTAGAACAGAGGAATTCTTCATTTGCTTGTTATCATTTTTTCTCTATAAATTAGTAGGAGGAGCAAGGAGGGGAAGGGGAAATGGGGAGGAGGAAGAAGAGGAGAAGAAAGAGGTAGAGAAGGAGGAGAAAGGGGGGAGAATATTAAATGATAATAGACAGCATTTATAGGGTGTTTGAAAGATTGCAGAGTGCATTATTTATATCATTTCATCCCATCCAAAGAAAATGAATGGAGGCTATCTATATCAGTCACCAAATATGCTTACTTTCTTATCCTTCTAAAAGACATTATGAACTGCTAATAATATCAATATTCGCTATCAATTCTGTAGCCCTTCAGGGCATACAAAATGCTTTACATGTGCCATCTCATTTGATCCTCATAACTGTAAGGTAAATGCTCTTACGCCCATTTTACAGATGAGGAAACTGAGGCTGTGAGAGGGTAAGTGGCTTGCCCAGTTTTCTAGGAGGTATTTAATAACTATCTGTTCATGTGCATTAGAGTCATCTCTTTACTCAGCAAAATCCTGTAACTCCCTACTATCTCTGGGCTGAAATACAAACTTCTGTCTGTTTTTTACAGCCCTTCCCAAACCAGCCCCTGGCCCCCTTTCCAGACCTCCCTCACCATATTCTAGTCCATCCAAACGTCTCCTGTCTCCCCACTCTTTGGCCAGGCTACACCACATGCCTTAAGCTCACATCTGTGTCACCTTCATCCTCTGGCATCTCTCACTTCCTCCCAAAGTCCACTGAAAAACTGTCTCCTAGCCCATCTTGCTTTCTGGGACAGCAGCTTCCTTCCTCAAACTGCCTCATGGTGCTTTGTGTACCTTTCTCTTCATACTTTTAGACACACGTGCCACCTTCACCCAACAAAACACAGGTCCCTTGAGAACAGAGATTCTTCCATTTTTTGTATCTATATGCCCTTCACCAAGGACAGAGCTTAGCACGCAGGAGACACCTAATATATGCTTGTTGATTGAAGGCTTAATCTTACTGAGTTAACAATTCTTATGGATAAATGTATACTTTTTAAAGGCCAGGGCAAGGGGGAAGGCAGAGATCGAGAACTAGATCTATTCTCACAGGACCTTGATTCAAACTTACTTTTGGAATTTGGACTTCCTTGTAGGGCCTTTCAAAGTGCCCTAAAGAGTATTTGGAGGGGGTCAATAAGTGCTTTGTCAGTTTGGAAGAGTCTCTGATCAATTTGTAAAAAGAGGAAAAAAACCTCGGAGCTGGAGCCTCTGGACCTGCCATCCAACCCAGGCTCCACTACTCTGTTCGCAGTGTGACCTCAGCGAAGTCACTTCAGGTCTTTGGCCTGTGTGCAATGAAAGGGTTAATGAGGGTGGGCTCCCCGCCCCCAGCTCCTTCCTGGGTACTGACTGTCACAGCGGGATTGAGGCACCCCTCCTCACTCAGTGCGGGCTGCATCATATGGCTATGTATGGTTAGGGTGAGCATGGATATTTTACTGAACCACACAGTAAACAGCAACACAAAGCATGCATAAATTGTTAGTGTATCCTACTACTTATGTCAGAAGTCAGGGCAGGGGGAGGCATCTTTAGATACAAAATGAGCAGAATTCCACTGAATACAAACTGGAGACGTTCTGTCCCTGCCCATCTCTGGCTTACCAACATGATGAGGGGAGAAGGAGGGAAAGAGGGAGGGAGGGAGGGAAGAAGGACATATTAATTGCTTATTATGTGCTAAGCGCTTTACACACTTTATTTCATTTGATAACTTTGTAATTTGATAAATTGCGAAGGAGAAAATACTGGATTTAGAGGCACAGGATCTGGATTCAAATCCTAGCTTTTTAAATGACTTTTTGTGTCACTTTTGGCAGGTCATTGCTACTTTCTGGGCCTCAGTTTTTCAATCGATAAAATGAATGGATGAGCTCTGAGGTCCCTTCCAGTTCTGAATCTCCAACCCTAGAAATCCTCCCTGAAGTCTAAATCCTTAAAAACAGTCTTTCTGAAAGGAGTTCTTAAAAGGAAATGTGAGTACAATGTGTCATGAAACTAGGTCATCTGCTCATTACCCATTTGTTCATTTATTCACTTAATAAGCATTTAAGTACCTACTGAATACCAAGTGCTGATCATTTCACCAATACTGGAGAACAATGAGTCAAAGATTCAAGTCAGCACCTGAGAGGAAGCATCAGGTGGTGGCCAGAGCTCTGGAAGGCCTGGTGCAAGGCTTACCTCTGACACGTGTGGCCCTCAGCAAGTCATTTAAGCTGTTACTGCCCTCAAACTGTTCTCTAAAAGCTTCCTAAGAGTTACTGATTTGTATGGACACAGAATTTCCTCACTGGGAGTTACACAATGCCAAGGAAATTACAGGTTTGGTTTTAAAAAAATGTTCCAGAAGAGAAGCACTATGTTGTAGTGCAGAGAGATCTGAGTAAAGTTCTCTAAGACTAGTTAGATAGATAGATAGATAGATAGATAGGTAGGTAGACAGACAGGTAGACAGGTAGTTAGATAGGTAGGTAGGTAGGTAGGTAGACAGACAGACAGACAGACAGACACAGATAGATAGATAGATAGATAGATAAGTAGGTAGGTAGGTAGACAGATAGGTAGGTAGATAGGCAGGTAGACAGACAGACAGACAGACAGATAGATAGATAGATAGATAGACAAATAGGTAGGTAGGTAGGTAGATAGATCTATATCAGTTATGTGACCTTGTTCAAGTCACTTAACCCCAGGCATTCTCTAGGGCAATTCTGCTTCAGGGATGAGAGTTTCCACGCTGGGAGGTCTAGATATTACCACACCCCACTTCGAAGAAAATGTGTCAGTCACTGCATTTCTCACCATGGATAAGAAGATAAAAATTAAACCTGTCCCTGCCCTTGGGGACAGTCCATACTTTGCCCATTTGGGGCAAGTGAGCCAAGATGGCAAGACCAAAGGGGAAGACAACTCATCTCCTGTGGAAGCACACAATCCATGTCTCCATCTTGGCCCAGATTCCTCTTGCTCCCCTCCTCCTTCAATGAGCAGCCATGGAGCTGATGTGGACCAGAATTTGGGCCAGCCCAGCTGACTCACAGGAGACCAAAGGGTTTCTTTCATTTTCCAACTATAACCAAGAGCGAGGGCCACCAGAAATGCCAATTCTGCAAGCCACTCAGCTCGGGGCCAACACTGTGATTCCCCCATCCCCGCCCCCCTCATCATTCCCATTAAATTGAATAGAGTTCTGAGACTTAAATAAACTCAGACATTCCAATGTCTGGATTTCTCTCTCCCCAAAGTTAGCAAATGTTTAAAAAAAAAAAAAAACGAAAGAAAACAATTCACCATAAAGGAAAAATCCCCAAAGAATGGAAAAAGTAAATTTACAAATTGAGAGGCTAGAAGCTAAATAAATAAATCAATAAATAAATCTAGCAATTCAAGCAAACGACCTCTTTCTTATAAGTTCATAGGATTTAGAGCTGGAGGGATGTCAGAGAGCTCCCTCTTCCAGCCAGGAGCATTCCAAAGGCAGAATTTAAAGCAAGGGGAAAATGGGAGTGTAGAGGGCTGACTTTCAGGGAAAGAGCAGCAGAGTGGAACAAGCCCTAGACAGGAGGACTGCAAACCTCTCTGATTCAAGAGCCCATTCCTTCACTCGCTAGCAGGGAGGTTATGGAAAATTCACTCCTCCCACCCCCAGCCTCAGTTTCCCCAAGTGAAAACTGAAGAGGAAAGCCTCAAAAGTCCCTTCCCTCACTAGAATTTTCTATGGCATAGGATGATTTTGATGTAACAAGTAAGGCAAGGTCTATCTGTCAGCACAGACTTACTAACAAGCCCTCTATAGCACAAGTTCCTAAAAAGAGACCTTTGGTCCCATTGTGCCCTTGCTCTGAATTCTGAACAAGCACATCTTTGGATTCTGGGTCAGAAAGAATTCTCATTATGAGGTGGAAAGAGCCCAGATCTCCACAAACTTACTTGGAATCTGCCCTGTCCCCTGCAGGCCTGAGGAACGAATGCTAGGAGTGATGGGTGCTGGTGGTGGACCCTAACCCTACTTCAGCTGTGCAGCAAGACGGAAGGACTAGCAGAGGAGTCATACAAATGTAAGTGATGGTAAGAAGAGAAATCCGGAGAAGGCCTTGGCTACAGAAGGACCCAGACAGTTAAAGGATCTCTGCACACACTGAAAACAGACTCAGCAGCGAGGTCATGGTTTGGCAGGTGTGGAGAGAAGAAGGAGCCCCCACAAGCATCTAAGGATGCAAAGAGATGGGATGAGAGCCACCCCTGCACGGGCCCATGCCAGCCTGGGAAAGGGAGAGGGCTTTGTGGTCTTCCCTTGCCATTCAATGTGAATGGCAAATGCTGTTGTCACTATGAGTCGTTTAACAGCCAAAGACAACAAAAACACTGTTCTGCCTCCAATGGCAAATTCAAGGATTAAATATTCTTCAACTATCCAGGAAGTTGTGAATCTTAATTGTGGCAGGAAGTTGATAAAGGAAAATTTGGCTGTTATCCAATAAGCTTTTATTAAATAACTTCAAATGTGTGCAAAGCACTGGGGATGGAAGACAGACACAAAACTGTCCCTGGCCACAAGGAGATTACATACTTCTGGACACAACAAAGTCAAAACAAAATATGAAAAGCAGTTTTACTGGGTGTGGGGGGATTCACAATTTTAAGGGATAAGCAAAGGTCTTATTGTATGAGAGGTGGAATTGAGGTAGGAGAAGGACATGCCAGGCACAGGAGAATTGGAATAGCATATAAAAGCTGGCCAGTCAGTTGGGTTAGGACATAGAGGGCCTGAGGGATATCAAAATGGCTAGTGCTCCTCTGGAGAAACTGAGACTTTCTGTGAGAAAACAAATGGGCTGAGCTTTTCAATTTCAATGTTCACAAATGAACGCAATGCTGCCTCAAATCGGGAAAAATCCAGTGGCCATTAGCTAAGTCTGACTGGCCCAGAAACACTTCAAAGGCATCAATCAACCATGAGGTGCCACCAAGGGGAAGCTAATCACCATCCTAGAGAAAGTGATAAGGATGGAAAAAAAGCATCTCTGCTCTCTGGGGCTAGCAGAGACAGTGAGGTGAGGCTTGAAAGAATGGGAGAGGGTGGTTCGGACACTACAGAGAAGAAAGGGGATGTGAAAAGACAAAGGAAAGGAAAATGTGGGATAGAAGAACATGACACTGAGACAGGACAAAAGAGAAAGAGTTGGTGGATCCTTGGGGCTTAGTAACAGGTATAAAAATCTTGTCAAGGAAGGCAAGTGGGATAAACTCTGAAGGAAGCAGTTTCTTGTGTTAGAAGGAATGAGGATACAGGCTCTCAGGTGTCAGCAGGAAAGAGGGCAGCTACCAAAGGTCAGGGCAATTTAAAGGGGGTGGTAGAACTCATGACTCTCTGTCAATCCAACACAAACTGATCAAACAACATGCATTTATTGAGCACTCTGTGCCAAGGGGATGATCTCTCAACCAGGAAGGATGAATAAAAACAATAGAAAACTGAAATCCATGGGAAGTGTCCCCATACTTGGCATGTGCGCCAGAGAGGCTGACTTCAGTGATTTCTGGGAGAAATGTCCCAGATCCAAGGAAGGGCAAGTGCTCCTCCAGTGTTCAGAAAGGTACAATCCAGGTTCCAATCCTGTGACCTAGGGCTAGTTGGCTAACCTCTTCTCATCCTCAGTTTCCTCCTGTGTAAAATGAAGAAGTCGCAGATGTTACAGAGTCTAGTCTAGATGTTCTAGAGTCTAGTCAAGCCCCAGGCTCCGTGAGGTTGTTTCTACCTCATGCTTTTCATCTCATTTGTTTCTCCATCTTTTTTCATCCACCCTCATTTTCTTGCTTCTGTCTGCCATCTCCCCAATCCAACAATTTATCCTCCTCTTCAATGTTTCAGCAGACATTCTTCCCTCAGAGCCTTGTTCCAACCCAGGTCAATTCACATAGAATCGAAAAGATGGAGAGAGAGTTGGGGCTCAGTTTCACATACCTTGAATTGTAATCCCTTATGTCTCCTACTAGGGATTTCAGTCAGGGAGGGATGGGAATCTGCTTTAGCCTCGCCTTGTCGGAGTCAGAACAGCTGCGTAAACAGACTTTTCTGCAACATCATGGACAGAATGGCCTTCCCCATGGAGAAATCTTGTCTCTTGGCCATGGATGAGGAAAAGGGGCACCTGAGAGCCCCTCAGGGGGATGGGTATAAGTGGTATGATGGTGTGTGTGTGTGTGTGTGTGTGTGTGTGTGTGTGTGTGTAAGGGAGATGATTGCAAAAACGTGAATTTGCTCTTCCAAAAGAGCCTTGCCTGCTGTCCAATAGCAGCACTAAGCCGAATGGGGTGTACAGGAAGGATGCCATCTGGCCTGCCCTGCCCTGCTTCATTCCCAGCAGCACAGGGCAGTGATTGTAGGTCACCACCTCCCTGGGAGGCTCTGAAAGGACTTTCTGTACTTCCTGCACACCAAGCCCACTCATTAAGGATTGAAGCACCTGCTACCTCGTAGAAGGCATAGAAGAAAGGTCTCATAATCTCTTAGATGTGGGGCTAGAAGCAGCCTCAGGAGCCACTGGTCCAGCATTCTTATTTTACAGATGAAGAAACAGGCCTGGGGAGGGGACAACCCTTAGCCCAGGACCGATCACATGGTAAGTACTTAATGAATACATGCTGCCTTGATTTGACCAAGTCACCCAGATAATCAATGTCAGAGGCAGAATCTGAATCTAGATCTTCTGACTTCAAAGCCAGTATTTTAGATATGGTTTAAAGAAAACTTGGGGACACATTGGTTGAAGGAGATAGGGGCAAGCAGGTATGCTGATTAATGCATGAAAAAGCTAATTAATTAATGAAAATAAATTATGAAATAATTACAATATGCCAAATAGAAAAGCAAGATAGTGTCTGCTCTCCAACAGATCACACACGAATTAGAGGAGACAATACATTTTGGAAAGTTCACCTCCCACTGAAGTGGTGACCTCTTCTGTAATTGTGCCCTTTGCTGATGGGAAAGGTTTCAAAGGGGCAGGGATACAGACTTCCCCCTATATACCCCTTTTCTGTGATGAAAAGGCCTACGAATGGCAAAGCCCTGAACGTCTTAGGATTCAGTGGTAGGTCAGGTGAGAATTCTGAGAGGGTAGAGACCATAGCCCTTGATCTGACTAGACCCTATGGGGATAAAAAAGCATAAATGCTTTCAACATTTTTAAGATTTTTTGATTCTGGGGACCTGTTCAATTTTTCTCTTGTCTCACTAATGCCTTGCATAGCTCCCAACACATAATTATTAGTAAGTAAACACTTGAATACAATGGAATGAAATGGGGTAACATAATGGGGGGGCTTTGCATTTCAAATGATGGTAACTGTGTTATTCCACAATTCTTCTAATAAGATACTGAGGACAAGATGTTAAGGGGGCGGGCTTAACAACTCCGAACGAGCTGATGGAAGAAACAGATCCTGTTGTGTGAGCTCACAGAAGCCCCCCACCCCTGCCTCCAATGCTTTTCACAGCAGCTGAAAAACTGGCCATGTTTACATGGCAACGCAGGAATCCTTAAGGGGCCATGCTTCTTGACTCTGGGAACTGATGCTCAAATGCAGGATGAAGACCATATAGGAAAGAACTCCTACCATCATACATCACCAAGAAAATCCATTTCAAAGACTTATGGCTACAAGGAAAAGGTTTTCTGTAACGAGAAATATGGCTACCACAGCAGTAAATAAAGTGGCCCTAACGCCAAAGGAATGCCAGTGGTGGCATTGATCAATTTTGTTTTTGTATTGTGTTCACCTAGCCCAAAGTCTAGCACATAGTAGGTGCTTGATTAAGAGAGAGTATCTGCAAATTCTGCCTCTGACACACCAGTTATGTGATAATGAGCAAATCCTTTCACCTGTCCAAGTCTCATCTGTAAAATCTGAATTAACCATGACTTCAGAGGGCTGAATGTAAAGTACTACTTTATTTTCAATAGAGAAGTGGTGGGCTACAGATACTGAATGAGGCATGCCTTGTCAAGTATGGCTAAGACCTACATTACTGAATGCACTCGGGCTGTCCCAACCCCAAAGTCAAGGCTTCCTTAGTGGTTAAAGTACAGGGTCCTACTTGAAAGATGGTGATTTGTGACCATCTCCAGATACCTCCTGGGAATCCCTGTGATTCCTACAAAGGTAGGGGCGAGGCTGAACGACACATTTAGTGAGTTCACTCCCAAACAGAAAAGGATGAAATCTCTATTCTGTCCTGCTGAAGCACTGCCATTAGAGCCCATAGCAAGAAATGCACATCTCAAGGCAAGTGGCCAAGCTGAGGTCCTGAACATAAGAAGGCTGGAGGTTCGTAACAAGATGACACTTTCCTAGCCCGTGCTTGATGTTTTTCTCTAGGTCTTCTTCTCACAGGATGGATATAATTTACTTAGATTTTCAAAGAGCTTTTGATAAAGTTTCTCACAAGAGACTATTATTGAAACTTAGTAACTATGGAGTGAAAGAGAAAGTCATATCAATGAATTAAAAATGGCCTGAGAGAGCGAGTGAGAAAGAAGCAAAAAGGAGAGCTCAATGGCCAATTCTCATTGTGGGGAAAGGTTAATTACGAAGGCTCTTGGGACTCAGCAAGGAGCTCAAGTTCTACTTAACCAGTGACCAGGAAGGGGAAAGGCCAATTGGCATTCCCCTCCATGCCCTGCATATCTACTCCCCACATAGAGCTCCCATTGATTCAGACAGAATCTGGCACACGGGGAGATGCCTGGGGTGAGGATGAGAATTCAAAACCAGCACGGCTGAAGGAAGATGGATTCAGAGGGTCCTGCAGAGATCCCTGAATATGAGAAAGGAACAGAGGTAAAACATCAAGAGACAAGACGGGCTGGGTTTTCTGGGAAGGTTGCATTTTCTGGGAATGTTTGCATAGTAATCTACAAAAACATATGGTGTTTAAATAAAAAACAACAACAATGAACAGCAAGAAATTCTGATCTGAACAAAGCGGACTTGTTTGCTCACCCAAGAGAAATTTAAGCTGCTCCTGGGTTCACAAAATTCACAGAGCTCTGCTGTATAACCAAACTGAATATACCAGCAAGATCTCCCAGTGCTGATGGGCAGAAGTCATTCATTCTTTTATCCATTCAATTCAACAAGTATTTATTAAATACCTGCTAATGTGTCAGACATTGTGCTAAGAGCTCAGCATATAAAACAGAGGTAAAGGTGGGCTACACAACTCTAATGGATTTGGCAAAGCAGTCACAATCTAATGGATTAATATAGCCTCTCTCTGCCTCAAGGATTTATATTCTATTTTCAGAAAATGGCATACATAGATAAATACAAAATTAATTCAGAGCAAATATCTCTGTACCAAGATTTACTGTCCAGAACAACAATATGGGTTAGAATCTGAGCTGTGGTTAGGAAATGATCCTAATTCATGGGCCTGAACAATGGGCCTTGACTATTGGGAAAGAGGGAATAACATGAAGAATCCTGTACAAGAAACAGCAGCGGCACTGACCCTTAAACAGAAACAGTCCATCTAAGAGTCAGAGGGAGAAGAAAAGGCATTTCAAGAATGGGGCACAGGCTGAGCAAAGAATGGGAGGGAGACAGTAGGGAAAGTAACCCAGACCAGTTTGGCCAGAATGTGGAGGGCACAAAGGGAAACAATATTTAATAAATTTACAAAGGTAAGTTAGCGTCAGATTGGGAAGAGTTTTAAAAACCAAAGACCTTGACCCAATGTCCTTCTCTCTGAGCACAGGAGTGGTACAGTCAGGCCTATGTGGCCACCATCCAAGACACCAGCAGAATCAGAGAAGGTTGTCAATCCATCAGTAGCCAATCAGTTCATTATTAAACGTCTGAACCGTGATTACAAGAGGGTCGTTTCAGAAATCCACAAGGGAAGATACTGAGGGGGCACTGAGAATACTGCCTCTGTTTGGAAATAGACATAGAATATATTTCAGAGTACATCTCCTTCTCCTGGTCAAGAGACAGGGGTCTAAGCAACACGTAGGAGTATATGTAGGTGAGTTTTCTCTGTTTTTATTTCTTTATTATAAGGGAGAATGCTGCCAAACAAGAGAGAAGAAAGTTTGGAATATACAGGAAATAACTGCGGTATTATTTTTTTTTGTTTTTTTTTAAAGGCATTAATATTTCCTCTTCTTTTTTAAAAAAAAAAGGGAAAAAAAGGAAGAAAACATGTTTCATATTTCAGAATGAAATTTTAAGGCTGACTCTTCTTTCCCTTTTTGGAGTGAGCCAAAGCTCTTAAAACTAATGTTCCAAGCTCCTCCTCCTCCTTTACATGGCCAAACTGGGAAATCAGATAATTAGATGATGAATCAAAGCTGATCTTTGGTGATTCCAAAGGCAACTCAGGCTGTGGAAGTGAAAGGTTCAAGCTTGGTTAGTCAGAAAAATGGCAGTTACTGAAAAGCTAAATAAACTCACTTTTACCAGACAAGCCATGCTAACCCCTGATGACAGTGGTCTGACCTAGGAAGGCCCAGCTAGGCACCCCACCTCTAATATTCACGGCTTGTGTGACCTTGGGTAAAACCCCAGTCTCCTCATCTGTAAAATAACAGTAGAGCCAGATCCATGGTGTCAAGCTCAAACAGAAACCTTGAGCTAAAGGGTCTGTGAGGGCTCCATATTGACCTAGAAGATTACATGCTAACATTATCTATGTTCTACTCTATCTTTATTTATTTTGCTAAACATCTCCCAATTTCATTTGCGTCTGGCTCAACTGCTCTTGCAAATGAATGTATCATGTGACAAGCTTGGAGCAGATGATCAATAAGAATCCTCCTAGGTCTAGAGCTCTGGCCCCTTGTACGTGTGCATGACTTTCTTTTTTTACCATAATTATACAAACAGGATGTAGAGAGACTAAAATGTTAACAATGGTTGGAAGTCTGCTCATTACTTTGCATTCATTACCTTATATGAGACCCTTACCAGCCCCATGAGATGAATGCAATAGCTATCACCTGATTGTACTGATGAGGAAACTGAGACAGAGATGTTAAGTGACCTTCCCAAGGTCACACCGCTTAAATGTGTCAAAAATAGGACTTCCACCCTTGTATCCTGAATCTGAAACCAGCTGGCTAATCTTCTACTTGTCTGTGATTGCTGTTCACTCTACACTCACAGCATGCCTCTTTTCATTAGCCAATTCTGTGAAACAGCACACTGGAGAGATTTTTCAAGAGGGTCTATTTAAGCAAAGAGAACTCCACCAAGCACCAAGGAATGCGTCTCCACATTCTGTCCTTAAGTATGCATGGTTTTATTGGTGCACCAGTACAGACTGCAATCCTTCTTTTAATATGAGGCTCATAGAAAACTTGTCTTCTTGAGTTGTGGAAGGTGTTTTCGGTTGTGGATGAAGCACCTGGCAAGAAGCACCCCAGCATCGAGCTGTGAGGGTTCTTCTGCCTTGGTCAGATCTTCTGGAATTGGTGCTCTGCTGGTTGGTCTTTAGGAACCCAGAGTTATCTCCAAGCCATGAAAGTAGGAGGTTAGGGAAGGAATTCCCATAGTGACCTATGAACAGATTGGAAGAGCACGCCTATCCTGGTGTACTTACTACTCACCGTGCTGACAATACTGCAAGGAGCTCTTTTCTATTCTGGACCCGAAGATGGTTAGTTTTGTATCTGGAATCATGGATCAGTGTAGGCAAATTCAGGACCTAAAGGGGATACACACAAAAAAATTTTCTTTGTTATTTAAAATTTCCTTCATAAATCCTTTTCCAAAAGCTAAAGCTCAAGGCCAACCCACAATACAACCATGGCCACCTTCACAGGTTCTCCCTTCCCCCAGGTAAGCAGTTCCTCAGGTGTGGAAGACTGAACTTCAACCAAGTTCCTCAGACTGCTGAATGGGTTGTGGGGAAAGGGAAGGAAAGAATTGGTGATTAGTCTCTCTCAAAGCTCAGTTAAAGGACAGCGTGTGCCTGACTGTGTGATTCCCACATGATTGACTCTATAAATGAATACAGTCCTCTAGACTTAGAGTATTATGTCGCATGTGGTGGCAAAAACCTATTTTCTACACAAGGAAAATGAACTTGAGATGAGGAGGGGATCAGGAAGCCCCACAGTCCACAGGGCTCACAGTACAAACAAAAGCCTAGGTCTATATTGCACCTTCATACAGTGACTCCCAGCTAAATTCAAGTCTCATTTTATTCAGTTCCAGGTTCCTTGATCCTCAAGAGCCCACTTAAGTAAAGTCTATGACGGGAGGAGGATAGGCTGGAACAAAGGTAGAAAAGCACTTTTTCCCCTTTGTGTCTCCATATTGCCATAGATCCTACTGTATGGGGAAACCACATGGTGGTGCTGTCTTTCTCTCCAGGTCCCAACATGGATGGATGGGAGAGAGAGACAGACAGAAAGACAGACTCAAGGCTGTTTGGTATTTCCTCCATAATGCACAGGCTTCCCAGGAATGCTGTGTAATTGAGTCTTCAGGCCTTGATGGAAGTCACGTCTTCATAAAACTTCTTTACTTTGCCGTTTCTTTGGCTCTTTCTTTCACATGCACGTAAAACAGTTGCGCAGATGGAAAAAATCACATTGATAGGGAAATCAAGACTCTAGTAAATTCCCACATTGCCGAAGATACAAAATAGACACTACCCAGCTCCCGTAAGAATACCTGGACATGTCCATGACACCAAAATCCTGTGAGCAAGACAAATCACCCTTCTCTGCAATGTTACACAAGCACACACACATTTCAGGCACATACCACATATGTACAACTACTTCCATAAGTAAAAATGACTTCCAAAAGCAGCATGTAACCACATGCATGCAGAATCACTCGGAATCAGGAAGCCATGAACCCAAGTCCTCCATATAACAAATTTTGCTGTTTGACCATGAGAAAGTCACTTACCTTTGAAAGGAATTAAACATTTGACTAGATCAACTTTTTAGGCACCTACCATGTGCCAGAGGCTAGAAAATCACTTGTTAGGTATGTTAGCATGGGTCCTTGTGGCACATGGGCTAGACTAGAGGGTGATACCGTCATTCCAATTCTCAACATTGTGTTTTTCTGTGAGTCTCTTGATGCATCCAGGCAACTTTCTAGAATAACTGTAAGTGAAGTTGCCAATACACATCAGTGGAGAATGGAGTTTCATCCCTGGAAGGTCCCTAGAGAAAGGAAATCACAAATCTGCACCTCTCCAAGCTGCTAGGATAAGGTGCTAAAATACCAGAGGAGACTCTGCAGACTCAGGTTTGACCCCTCTGATAAATAGCATTTTATGAAAAAGTCCTGCACATGTGTGCACATTGATGTTTAGAAGCCATGCGTGCATTAGGAGCAGAATGTCGCAACCACTGTCAAGAGCAGAAAGATGAGCTGGTTTCTTGGATACAGGTGGGAAATGAGCAAAATCTGGGTCAAGGGCATGCATGGAAACCACCACTTCTCCCCTTAGAAGATCACCCTCACCTCTACCCCAGCATTTTCAAACCATATTCCCAGACATTCAGGGTCACAATGGTGGTGAGCCCTGAGACAGACCTAGTTCTAGGGAAGCCTAGTGCTACTCTCCTTCATTCCAGCCTATCCACCTCCGGTCATAGACTTTACTTAAGTGGGCCCTTGAGGATCAAGGAACCTGGAACTGAATAAAATGAGACTTAAGGATTTCTAGGTAAGTAAAACCACACCTACAATAGATATTTTTCAGAAGGCATTTTGGAACACATGGGCCCCTTCTAATGTGGTACACCACCCCCCCCAACATCTGAGATCATAAGGGAGGCAGATCAATCCCCTCCTAGGAAAAAATAAAATTTTATAGTTGAGGAAGCTGAGGGAAGTAGAGGTGATATGAGCTATCCAGGGTCACAGACAGTGTCTGAGGTTCTATTTGAATTCAGGTCTTTCCAAGCCCAGTGCTCTATCTACTAAGTCATTCCTTTTTGCTCAGAATCATACAGTAAGGATAGAGGATCATAGATTTAGGGCTGACAGAGACCTCAGAGACCAATGATGAAGAGGATGATGATGATGAAGATAATGATGAAAATAATGGAGATGATGATAACGGTGGTGATGACGACGATGAAGACGATGATGACGGTGGTGATGACGACGATGAAGACGATGGTGACGGTGGTGATGACGACGATGAAGACGATGGTGACGGTGGTGATGACGACGATGAAGACGATGGTGACGGTGGTGATGACGACGATGAAGACGATGGTGA
>CM053772.1:7387586-7404871 GCA_028658325.1 Potorous gilbertii
GAAGATGATGACAGTGGTGATTACGATGATGAAGACAATGGTGACGGTGATGAAGACGATGATGACGGTGGTGATGACGACGATGAAGACGATGGTGACGGTGGTGATAACGATGATGAAGATGAGGATGAAGATGATGATAATGGTGGTGATGATGAAGATGATGGTGATGGTGGTGATGAAGATGATGAAGATAATGGTGATGATGAGGATGAAGACGATGATAATGGTGGTGATGACGATGATGAAGACGATGGTGACGGTGGTGATGACGACGATGAAGACGATGGTGACGGTGGTGATGACGACGATGAAGACGATGGTGACGGTGGTGATGACGACGATGAAGACGATGGTGACGGTGGTGATGACGACGATGAAGACGATGGTGACGGTGATGATGACGATGATGAAGATGAGGATGAAGATGATGATAACGGTGGTGATTACGATGATGAAGACAATGGTGACGGTGATGATGACGATGATGAAGACGATGATGACGGTGGTGATGATGACGATGAAGACGATGGTGATGGTGGTGATGATGATGAAGACGATGATGACGGTGGTGATGACGACGATGAAGACGATGGTGATGACGACGATGAAGACGATGGTGACGGTGGTGATAACGATGATGAAGATGAGGATGAAGATGATAATGGTGGTGATGATGAAGATGATGGTGATGGTGGTGATGACGATATGAAGATGATGGTGACGGTGGTGATGACGATATGAAGATGATGGTGATGATGAGGATGAAGATGATGATAATGGTGGTGATGAAGATGATGAAGACGATGGCATTTATACAGAGTTTTAAGGTTTATAAAGTGCTTTACATATGTTATTTAGATCCTTATAGCAATGCTATTATCATTTTTACTTTACAGATAAGGACGCTGAGGCAGAGAGAGATGAAGTAGCTTCCCAAGGATGCCACAGCTTGCAAGGATTTGAAGGAAGATTTGAACTCAGGTCTTCCTGACTCGCTCTGTCTATGACACCAGGATGCCTAAGACAAAAGTATGCCAGTCCCTGTCCTCAATGGCCTTACATTCTACTGGCACATACAGGTAAATGCAAACTGTATTGTATGGTAACTCAGTACAACAGAAGTCAGTGGACCAGCATTTATTAAATGTTTTTACATGCAGGCACTAGACTGATGTACTATGTGCCAGGCACTATGCAGACATTCACAACTAGGGAAACCTAGAAGAAAGGGTTCTTGAAGGGAGCTGAACTTTGGACAGAGGTGGAGACACCAAAGGGAAGAAGGGCATCCTAGGCAGGGGGAGCAGGCAAGAAATGGAATACCACCTTGAGTCACTCTGGCTGGAACCTGCAGTCCACCAGGCATGGGGCAGGGCAGGGAGGGATGCTTGTCAGTCTGAAAAGATGGATCCTCTGAAGCCAGACTGATGCGTCTCTATGCCAAGCAAGACTTTGTATTTTATCCTAGAAGGCAGAGGAAGACGCTGGAGCTTTGTGAGCAGAGTGGGCAGTCAAGAAGCCAGGCCTGTGTTTGAGGAATCTCAGTTTGGCAGCTATGGGGAGGACGGATCGGAAAAAAGAGATAATGGGGGCCGGAGATGGAGGTGGTCATGATGAGAAAAGTAGAGATTCCAGAGATGGTCCTGCGACAAAATCTTTGTATGTGTAGACATCGGGCCCCCCTCTACCCTTCCCACCGCACCACCCCCCCCACCCCCCGCCCCGGCCCCGGACAATGCAGCATCAGAAGAGGACACCAACAGCAGAAGAACATTGTCAGGGGAATAAACTGGAAGGTGTTTGCAGCCTGTGGGACCCAATCAGAACCGCCCCCTCCCCCGCCCCTGCTCCTGTGAAGCAACTTCATGAAATACTCCCCCAAAAGAAAGGATCCGCTTTAGCTCCCAATGACATCATTTAACTATAATGTCCCTTAAATGAAAACCATCTTTAAGGCCGTGTTTCACAAAAAGCTTTTCAACAACAACAACAAATTAAAGACCCAAATCTGACTTAATTTTTAATCACATCACAGGGGTTGGCCCAGTTCTCAGCCCTCTGACTTTTATTCACGTCGGGGGAGGGGCATGCTCTCACATGCTATGATATCAAACGAAGAAAACAAAATCCTTTTTACCCTGTGAGGGGGTCACTATTTTTCTTTACTATTTCTCCCTTAAGAAATAATGAAGAAAAATGCTGGAGTCTACTTCCTTTTTTTTCTTCCTCCCCTATAAAGGAAAAATAGATCTTGGAAGTCCCATCAGGCATCTTGGAAGGAACAAGGCTATAATGACTGCGCCAAGCAGCCTGGGAATGGAAAAGAAGTTTCCCAAGAATGTATGGAGACAGTCTCACAGTTGTGCTAAAACATCGGAAGGAGCATTTATGGGATGGGAGAGGGGCCCTGGGCCCCCTGGGAGCTGAGGAGGCCTCTATTAGCCGAGGCATTTGTTTTAAATATATACATTTAATGAGATCATTTGTTTCCCACAGGTTAAATCCAACCTAGTCATTTATCATCTGAGATATGCAGGAGAGAGGGAGAGGAGGGAAAGCCAACCTAAAATAACAGACCCTTCTCCAAGGTGTGATTTCTCTTCCCTCTATTTGCACAAACTCATATTTCTTTCAGCAATGATTAAAGATAGAATGAACCATCACCAATTAAAGTACCAGAATCCCATCTATTGCCCTTCCTGTCACTCTGTGTTTAGCTAATTTCTTCTTTTATTTATAGTTTTAAGTTGTATTTATATTTTGTACATTATGCACAATTTTCCGTTGAGAGCCATCCCTTGTAATAAGGATTGAAAAGTGGGGAGGGGGAGCCAGGGGGGGAAGCAGGTCAATGAAACCAGCCAACACATCACCCAGGTCTGAGATTATATATTATATTTCCACACCCCCAATCTGCCACTTCTGTAAAGAAGGGAGGAAGGTGAATTCTCATATCCCTTCTGGGTGAAGCTTGGGTATTATAATTTTGCAATATTCAATGCCAATGGTCAAAGAAATTCTCATTAACAATCCTCATAGCTCCTCACCCAGGAAGGGGAAGAGAACAGTTCATGAATCAGAAATCCAGTCTCCTTTGCCTCTATGGTAGCATAGGTCAGGACTGTAAACTTGACTTTATCCATAGCCCACTGGGAACTGTGGATATCTCAGACTCCCTGGGTCAAGATTACCAACAAAATCCTTCCACCGAGTCAACTCAGTGGCCAGTTGATTCCTTTTTTAAAGTTTCTAAAATAACTAACCATCCAAGTAATTATCCAACCTTTCTCCACAAGACAGTTACCTTCAGGTGATTCTCCAGAGATGCCTCCATTTCCATGCTTCTGACTACTCTCTAGCACAAGGGTCATCATTTTGTTTGGGTCACAGACCCCGTGAGCAGCTACTTTAGTCTGTAGAGCCTTTCTAAGAATCACACTTAAATGCATAAAATAAAATACATAAGATCACAAAGGAAAGTAATTATATTAAATCTGGTTATCAAAATATTTTTCAAAAAGAACTGCATGAACCCTCTGAAATCTATCCAAGTAGGGAAGAAGGATCTTGGGCCCTAGGTTAAAAATTCTTGTTTTAGAAGGTGAAAAAAAGATATATTCCCCCCCCTCTCCCTATCACCCACAATGTTCTTGGGTAACTGAGGCATTAGTGTAACAGAGCTAGGTCCTAGGTCCTTAAGTCCATAGTGGACTTGGGAATACTCTTCTCATCAGAAACAAATAATTAGAAATTAAAAAGAAATAATAAAGCACACATCTAAAAGATGTGTTTAAAACACACATGTTTGAAGTATGTCTTTAACATTTATCCAATCAGTTGCAGAGTCTTGTCAATTCAACCCCCATCCCTAGCATCATTTCCTCTTCTCCACTCGTAGTCACCACCCTGGTTCAGCTTCTCCTCACCTCTCACCAAGACTATTACAATCTCTTTCTCATTGGTTCACACCTCCAGCCTTTCCTTAGTCAGTCCATTCTCTGTAAGGCTACTGAGGTGGCACTCCTAAAGCCCAAATTTGACCACACCATTCCTTTGCTCAAGAACTCTCAGGGACTCCTATTGCCTCTAAGAATAACTAGGATCTACTCTGGTTAGTAGGAAGAGCCTTTTACATCCTGTTTTCAGGGTCCCTTTGCAGACTGATTTCTCATTATTTCTCATATTTTATAATCTGGACAAACTGGATTACTCCTTGCATGTACCACCCTTCTCCCTGCTCCATGCCTCTGAAAGATAATCCTCTACGCCTGAAAACCAATCACTCCTCATCGTCACATCTTAGAATCCCCAACTTCCCTCAAATTTTACCTTGTGTCACCTATAAAAGGCCTTTACTACCCTTCAATTGTTAATATCCCCTAAATTACTCAGGATTAATTTTGCATGTAGTTTCGTACTTACATGCTCAGTAATTTATGTAAGGAATCCACCCTCCCAACATAATTTTAGTTCCATGAGTACAGGCAATGCCACATTGGGGGTGACTTTGGTTCCCAGGATTTAAAACAGGACCAGATCTATGATGGAATCATTGAAGGAGAGATAGAAGGAAACTGGAGTCCACATTTTGTCTGGCCTCCTCATTTTACAGAGGAGGAAATGAAGGGCTAAAGAGGTGAACTCTCTTACTCAAGGTCACACTGTTAGGAAATGACATTATGGGCAGGATGTGAACGCAATACTTTGACTCCAAAGAGAAAGCGCTTTTCATTGTACCATGTGGCCCTGTAGGTCCTTAATAAATATTTGAGAATGACTGAGTAAGTGAATGAATCAACAAATGAATACTGGGAAATCTATCACAACAGACAGGAGAAAAGCCTAAAGAGCTTGGGGGGTGGGGTGAAGGGGGAGAAGTCAGACTGGCAGAGCTTTCTACAACAAAATAATCATCCCCCTCAGACCCTGTAAATAAGAGAGTTACCACTGGACTGGATAATGACTCCAAATTAACAGCAAGAACACAGTATTATAGACAGTTTCAGATTTCATCAGCATAACTATATCAGGACAGGCCATACTCCTTCAAAAGGCACATAAGTCATGTATATAGATTGTTCTCTGGGTTCTGCTCACAAGTCATGTTGGTCACATTGTATACAGTCTTTTCTGGGTTCTGCTCACAAGTCATGTTGGCCACATTGTATACAGTCTTCTCTGGGTTCTGCTCACAAGTCATGTTGGTCACATTGTATATGCTGTTCTCTGGGTTCTGTTTACAAGTCATGTTGGTCACATCATATGCATTGTTCTCTGGGTTCTGCTCACAAGTCATGTTGGTCACATCGTATACATTGTTCTCTGGGTTCTGCTCACAAGTCAAGTTGGCCACATTGTACACAGTCTTCTCTGGGTTCTGCTCACAAGTCATGTTGGTCACATTGTATACGCTGTTCTCTGGGTTCTGCTCACAAGTCATGTTGGTCACATTGTATACAGTCTTCTCTGGGTTCTGCTCACAAGTCATGTTGGTCACATCGTATACAGTCTTCTCTGAGTTCTGCTCACTTCACTCTGCATCAGTTCATACAAGCCTCAGATTTCTCTGAAATTGTCCTCTTCATTATTTTTACAGCCTAATATATTTCACCATATTTATGTACCATGCTTTGTTTGCCATTCCCAATTTGATGGGCATCCCATTAGTGTGTAATTCTTTGTCACCATCAAGGGAGCTGCTATGCATATATTTATACATATTTGACCCCTATTTTCTTTCTTTGATCTCTTTGGGGTATCAGCCTACCTCCTGACAGAGAGGTCATAAACTCTGATGTTGATGATGTAGGTATAGTGATGTAGGTGATGGTGCAGAATGAGACATATAACTTTAGACATGGCCAATGTGGGAATTTGTTTTACTTGATGAGGTATATTTGTTAAAAAGGCATTTGTTTTTTTTTTCCAATCATGGGAGTGGTGTAGAAGTGAATTAATTCTTATTTATAAGTTTATTTAAATAGTTTAAATTAATTCTGAATTTTTAAACGTAATATAAAATAAATTTAATTTAATTCATTTAATTGTTCATTTTAAAATGTCATGTAAAAATAAAAAGGCAAATGAACAAGCCAGGGGACAGTACAGCTGAATGCCTAAGCTGAAGCCACACAACCACAATGAGACCTCCATCAGGGCTAGCTAAGCAGGGACATCAGACACTGCAAAGCACAACCATTCGGTCCTCATGAATAAGAGGGAAAGGGTCCAACAAGCAATGTGGCCCTCCTTCAGCAGTATCCTCACCATGGCTTCCATTATCACTGATAGGATTCTCACATGAAAGAACCTGCCAAGAGCCTCTAAAAGCTACACTTGATTCTAACTCCTAGGGGAAAGAATGTCAGTTCTGCAGAGAAAGGGAGAATGGAAAAGTCCCAGAGACAGAGAATCCCACTCAAAAATCCATAAACAGCTTTTCATGAATCCCAGGATAACAGATAAGGAAACTGGAATGGAAAAGCCATGTAAAATTCTGCAATTCTTATAATCAAAGAGGTACCTCTGAAGGAGCTGGTGGAAGCTTTGGGGGCAATCCTCAGCCTCAGAATGAAGCCATACTCGGGGTCCAGAGCAGACAAACCAAATCTAGGACTGCATCCAATCTCCCTCCAGTTCCTCTGTCTGAGGATCTCCAGTGGCAGTTTTAATACAACCTGGGTGAGCTGGGCCACTACCCTCTCCTCAGACAGGCAAACAGAATAAGGAGGGCAGGAAGAGTCAATCAATTTTTAAGTTTCGTGGGGAGGAGGGAAGGTGTTGACATAGGGAATGACCTTTGTATTGGAAAGGACAGAGCAAAAATAGCAAATGGGGAGAAAATTAGATAGGAAGAATGACATAGCTGCCCTTGATGAATCAAGTGAATCTCATCCTTGGGAAAGGAGAAGGAGGGAAGGGAATGAGCATATATTAATTACCTACTATGTTCTAGACATTGTGCTAAGCACTTTCCAAATATTATCACATTTGGTCTTCGCAACAATTCTCAGAGGTAGGTGTTGCTACTGTCCCCATTTTATAGTGGAGGAAACTGAAACAGATGGAGGTTGATGTGACCTGTCCAAGGTCACACTGCTAGTAAGTGTCTGAATCTGGATTTGAATTAAAGCTCAAATGGGGAGACAAAGAGTCAGACATGACTAATCCACTCAATAACTCCTGAGTTTGGACCCGGCACTCTACCCACTGCACCATCCATCTGTCCAGGTGGTCTGAGGACTGAAAGCAGTGGGGAATTCATCTTCTCCAAACCCTCCCTGTTTGGTAATGGAGTGAAAATATTACTTCAATTGCAGATTGAATGGTATTCAAAGAACTCCACTTCTCTCATCATTCTTGTTTTTGCCATCACCTGCAAGTCTTCCCCTTGAAACTCCTTTATCTCACCACAATCTGTCATCATCCTCCCACCCCGTCCTTCTGCCTTACCACCCAGAGCCTTCTTTGTCCCACTGTGACTTCCAATCCCTCCACTCAGCATGTTCCCATCCCCCCTACACTCACCTTCTTTCCCCATGTTGACCCCAGGTAAAGCCATTTAATTCTACTGCCCCTTTTCCTATCACCAATCTTGTCCTACAAAGGTCAGTCTTGGATTATTTCCACAATCCACTCTGAAGCTGAGATGCCCTTGGGCTGCTGCTTAAGGGCTCTTCTGGACCCTCCTGGCTTTAGAGTGACTATCAACAGTAACTGTTGCTATATCCCTCTCAGCCTGATGTCTTTCTTCTCTTTGCCTCATTAAAGGGACCATGCCCTGGTTACTTCTGAAACAGGCCTATTCAATGAATGGGCGTTACCTCACCCTAAGTGAGTACCTGCAAAGACCTTGGCCTAAAGGGCCCACAGTCTCCCAGTGCATCCTCAGTCATCTCCAGTCATCCTGATGAATATCTGGTCACTGGATTCAGATGGCTCTGGAGGAGAGGCTGGTGACCTACACAGCTCTCCCTCACTCAAAACAAAGTCACGTGCAAGTCATGTCTTCATTTCTCTGATGGCATGGTCTTCTTTGGCAATGAAGGATGAACACAACTGACATGCTGCTAACAAAAGCTAGGGGAAATGACAAAACCTTGTTGATGGGATTCCCTATAAACTTATATTATAAAACCTCAACTGGGCCCTCACTCCAGCACTTCACCTTCCACTCAGTAGTCAAACTGATCTTCCTAAAGCACAGGTCTGACCATGTCACCCCACCTCATTCAACAAATTCCAATGGCTCCAATGGCTCTTTAGCTTTTAAAGACCTTCCTAACCTGGCCCCTTCATAAGCCATTGTCCTTCAAGCCTCAGCTAAAGTTCCAACTTTTGTAGGAAGCCTTTCCCAGTGTTAAATTATCTACCAATTTATCTTGTCTAAAGTTTGTTTGTATACCATTGCTTTCGTATTGTCAACCCCTTAGACTCTGAACTCCTAGAGAGCAGAGGTTGAGGGTTTTGTGGATTTTGTTTTGGTTTTGCCTTTCTTGGTACCACCAGCATTCATCACAACGTCAGGCAGATAGAGGGCATTTAATAGAGGAATGACTTAAAAAGTACAAGAAGAAAGAAGGGAAACACAATTAATGATCATAACCATGAACATGAATAAGATTAATTAACACATAAAATGGAAGACAGTAGTAGGATGGATGAGAAAGCATAATCCAACAATATCTGAGTAGGATCTGAGACAAAGGCGTGTTACATGTGTTACACAACTGAGGTGGTGTAGGCTCCTAGCACATTTAGGGTCTCCCCTGTGGTGATCTTATGGAGGGCAATAGACAAAAATCACACAGGATAAACTGTGACCCACATCACTGAAAGAACGTATATATTCATGAGGTCACCAATTTACTGGGACAAAGAAGTATTTAAGTTTGGTCTCTGGTTAAGAATGGATTGTACCAGTCTGAAATAAACTAGTAGAGGAATAATTTTCCCATACAATTAATCTATCTTTTGGTGGCTGAGGAAGCTGACATTCACAGTTAAGAACAAACAGCCATATCCAGAAATATACTTAAGATGGGCTGTTGTGTGGCTGTCTCAGGAGCAGGCTTTTGACCCACAGAGGCTGAAGTTCACCATCGTTCCTATGAACATGGTGATAGTTGCATCAATCTTCTGAATGACAGTTTTGTGAATATGTTTGTATAACTGAAAGTCTTAACCCCACTAGTTATGACCCTTCCAAGCTCATGTTGCTTACATGCTACACTAACAGTGGAGTGACCAGAAGCTAGAACCAGCTCCTTCACTGTGATCCTCAGGATTGTGCGAAGGTGGGCTATAATCCAGGTTGAGAGGCCAGCAGCCATGGGACCTTCGTGAAAGGATTAATAGCCAATATATTCCTTCTACACCCGGTGCACCTGTCGTTATACTACAGATCACAGAATTTGGAATTTCAGAGTTGGGAAAGAACTTAGTGACCATCCATCCAATTCATACACCCTTATCAGAGCCCCTTCTAGAACAGAGTATAACAAGGAGTGGGGGAAACCTGAGTTTATAATCATCAAGCATGGATGTTTCTGCCACTTAACACTTTGATACTTAAGTGATACAGTGGACAGTGTTCTAGATCCATCAGTTCAAATTCAGCCTCAGTTTCCTTATCTATAACATGGGTATAATAATTTCCTCTACCTCCCAGGTTTTTTATAAGATATAAATAAGCACTTTATGAACCTTAAGATACTAAGTCCTAGTTTTTAATATTACTCTCTAATAATTACTAATAGGACCTTGGACAAGTCACTTAACCTTAGATAACTTCAAAGGTCTGTGACTTTATGCATCACAAACAATCAGCCTTTGCTTGAAGGTCCCTTGTGAGGGAAAAGTAAGCCACAGTCTCCTGGGACATTCCATCACATTCGTGGATACTTGTTCTTGCTAGGACAGTGTTCTCTCCCCAGAGCACATCTTTCTTCACATTTCATCTTCCAGGGTCTAATAAAACAAGACAAATCCCTCCTCACATTGTAACCCTTTCCATATTTGAGCAAGGTTACATCTCCTCCTTATGGTTTCAGAGGTACCCTTGAGAAGTCTGGGGGTGATTCTCTAAAGGACACTCAAGCCACACTGATTATCAGTCAATTTAATCACTTCAGTCAGTCATGATTAAGTAGTTTTAAGACAGGGCTGTTTACTAAGGTGAATGATAAGAAGAGTTGGTGTAAAACCTCCCCCCACGAAAAGGGTCTGGGACACACCCACCAATATATACAGCATCCAGGTGTGAGTTCAAGCTCAGAGAGCACATGAGGCAGAAAGATAACACAGATCCTGCTGCCAGAATCCTTTGCTCCCACTCTTGGGGTACTCAAAAAGGTCCCCTTAAGTGGGACATCATTTCTTTGCTGGGTTTCCTGTGGCATCATGAATCTGCATCTATCTGTCCTTGATTTCCAATGCGGATATTGGCATCGATCTACCCAGGCCACTAGAACGTTGGTGAGATGATGAGATGTCCAATGTTTTCTGAACCCTTCTAGGCTTGTGAGATTCCTCCAGCCAAAGTGTTTGGGGGAGAAGATCGAAGAGAACATTCCAGGTCAAAGTGGACTCATCCAGGGATGTTACAAGTTGAGCGATCAGCAGACTTGATACAAAAGCAAGGGCTGTTTTTGGAAACACCTCAACATGTTAGACATGGAAGACCATGGAGACACAATGACTTGAGTCAGAGGTCATTCTTGCCTTCACAAGCTCTATGCTCCATCATTCAGCACAGTCCAATAATTAAGTATTTAATCTACAATCATGACCCCAATCACCAAATAAGCAGCTCTGTCTCTGCAGACAGCCCAGAGCCTAGAGCAGAGACAGGAGAGTACGATTTTACTCACAGTGGCCACCAACATATCAAAAAGACAAGAAGACAAGAGAACTAGAGAATCCATGAAATAAGTGACCATTAAGATGGGCAGGAATTGGGAAGTTCAATTTGGTCTACTGGCCTCTAGAACTCTCGCCTCCTTCCTTGATGACTTTAGAACTTGGCCCACAATCTTCCCACAAGTCTCAACCCCAACACCTCACCCATTTCCATACCCATCCATCCCACCAAATGACCTTAATATTCCCACTGATAAATCTTCTAATCCAATGGTTTCATGATTTCTTACCCTCCTCATGTCATTTCATCTTCTCTTTACATCCCCCATCCATCAGCTTGGCTACATGTCGTGACTTGGTGATCATTAGCACTCACTCTCCTACCTGCAAGATGGTGAATTCCGACTCTTTGATCCTTCTGCCTCCCCCGGCCGTTACTCTTGTGCTAAACAAGATCCCTGCCCATATCAAGACCTCTGGTCCCTTGGATCCTCCCAAGTCTATGCTCCCTTGCCTCCCTAGACTAGGCTGGATGCCCAGAACAGTCATTCATCAGGGCTCTCAATGGACCATCCCCATCCTCTTGCCCTTTAACTCCATCTATTTTAGCAATACCAATCCTGGGAAACCTCAAATGTCTACTTTCTTCCCTCCTACCCCTGGGCTATGGAGTCCTGCCTGAGAGCAGAAAAAACAGAGCTGAGGGACTCTGTTCTAAATTCACGCAGTCGAACCTCAGGCAGGCCCTTAATGCTGCTTGGCAATCCTGCTCCTACATTCCTCAAAATTGTTTAAAGTGATTTATCGTTTCCTCCAGTCCCAAACACCATCCTTCTGCTCAGCATATTACTTTGTCTCCTACGTTACTAAGAAGCTTGCTGCTACCAGATGAGAGCTTCTGTCCATGCATTTAAAAGTCACTCTGCTCTTCCTCCACGCCTCATATGTTTGTCTAACGGTTGATACTCCTTTGGAGTTCCTATCCCCGTGTCTTTGCCCATACTGTTTTCCTCAACTGAAATGTGCTGGCCCAGAATTGATCACCATACTTCTGATGTGACCTGACATGGGCAGAGGGGCACCAGCGGTGAAGATGACGATGACGACGATGACAAAGGCAACCAGAATACCAACAAGGAGATCAACAAAAGTAATGACAAAAATAACTTGATCAACAGCGGAGTTAACGGAAACATAATAACACTAACAGCGCTGATACAAAACCTTAGATACGCAAAGCTCTTTCTGACGCATTAACTCATTTAATCGTCACAATGAGTCTACGAAGAAGGTCCGGTTACCATTCCCATTTTACGGATGAGAAAATGAAGGGGGAGAGGGAACAATCATGCACTATATGCCACTCACTGAGTCACATCAGATATAAAATATATTTTGTATAATATTACATATATATGTGTGCATGTATACGTACAGGTATGTGTGTGTATATATATATTTATATGTATATATCTATCAAACAGCACATGACTCAGAACAGATCCCTGGGATCTGCCACTAGAGACCGAGGTGACACAAAACTATTAATTCACCACTAGAGCATCATCAAACATTTAGTCTCTAAGGGAACTGTGTGAGGTGCTGACTGCTCATCACTCACAGGGTCAACTTGGAATCCACCTCACTCTGCTGTCTTCCAGCTCACCCCTCTGGGTCTTGTGTGTGAGCCCAGCAACATCCTCTGCTGCATTGCACCTTACACTGAACACTAGGTGGTGGCGGGGGGAGCCTGAGCTGAGCCCCCACCTTCCCCTAAGTCCCACTTGGACCACACTTCTCTCAGTTATGCCCAAGCTTCCTTAACCCTCTTGTCTTTTAGTTTTTCCAAGGCTTGACTGTGCACAGAATTCTGTGGTCTGCGTTCTCTGCTCCAGAGCCTAGGCTGCTGATGAATGCATGAAAACATACATATTATGCCCTTACTGCATCCCAAGCAAAGTGCTAAGAATGCTGATTTAGCACATGGGAGAGATGAGAAAGACCCTGAGCTCAGTGACTCTTTGTTGAATGAACTTCCCTAGACTTTTTTGAAGACAAGGGATCCACGATTCCAGGTTATGAAGCAGAAGAGAGAGAGAGGATAGAGAGAATACAGAATATTCTCTAGAACAGAGTGTCTTCAGGACAACTCAAAAGCAACAAGATGGTAAAGTGCTGCTCCTGAGGTTAGGCAGATCTGGGTTCAAATTCAGCCTCAGACATTTACTGGTTGTAACTTTGCCTCTGCCTACCTCAATTCCTTCCCACAACATGAGGGTCACCATGACCTCAAAGCCATGATCACATGGCAAGGTGTAGTGAGCCCATTGAGATCCCACAGGTCATTACTGCCAGAGTCAGGTCCTAAAACCCAAACTGGGCCTACCACGGGCCCTACCTGGCCTGGGCCCTCTCCACTCCACTGGCCCATCCTGAAGATAAGCCAGACTTGAGCAGTAAAAGTAATGGTGAGCAGTGCTTTGGAAGAGAAATCTCACAAAATATTTTTCTTTATGGTTATTTATGAGGAAGTTCAAACACTCCACATTGATCTATGGCAATGAATCAAACATGAAAAGGATTCACTGCAGTTATTTTCAACAACAGGGAGGAAGATGTCAGCCAGTAATTTGCTCTCCCCCCAGCTCCCCACCATATGGGCCTGGTGAGGGTCTGCGATCATTTAGAGCAAGGAGCGGGCTATTACATCTGCGCTGCTCCAGCCATAAGTGACTTCACAGGCAGCGGCTTCCGTATGGCTCAGATTTCTGACGGTGACCCTTCCTAATGAGGAGGCTTTGATCCCAGATCAAATGTTGGAATTCATCTTCCCTACACTCACTCAGGGCCCCATTACCAGGGCTCGCCTCTTCTCCACCTTGGCCCGCCCCAGCCCTCCTGCAATCAGAATTGGCGTCATTTATCACCTTCCCTGCTCAGCGGCCCCCACTTTGCTGTGGTTTTCAGCCCCAGCAGTTAACCTCTCATATAAAAGGAGTCATTTCCATTTTTTTTTTTTTGGACACGTTAAGTTGACTGCATTAAATATGGCTCCCACTAGGATCTCAAAAGGAATTCATGGGCATCTTAAAAACCTCAAATGATGCCCACAGTGCTGTGGTCAGTTGAAAAACATGAATGGTGCCTGGGCAAGATAGGGAAGGGAAGAGGAAAAATTACAAGCAAAAACAAAAAAACAGAACCAAACAAAGCTTTCTCTTTGCCCAGAAATATATTTTAATCAACTTGTTTGAAATTAAAAACAAATGTTCCAGTGCCCTCCTCAATCTAGCTTGTATTTAACTAGTTCACATTTACTTTCCAAATATTTATTCCATATATGCTAATGTAGGTACTTGTTTTCCTGCTCCCTCCTTCCAAGGCAGACTCCTGGAGAGCAGGATCCTCTCCTTCAGGATCTTTGAGCACTGAATGCAAAGCCAAGACAATCGTAGCAGCTAAATAAATACCTATTGATTGACATCGATTCTATTCAGGTGTTGCTTTCCTCCTAGATTGACATATTAAAAGAGTGAAATGGACAACACAGACTTCAAATAAAAACTTTTGTATGTGTATGAGTTTCTGATCAGGGATTTCATCATCATCATGGGGAAACCCTGGTATTAAAACTCCTTTCACATATTCCAATAGGCACCCCTTCTGTAACTTAGCTCCTAGAGAGAAAGGACTATTTCATTTTTGTCTCTTTCAATAATTCAGTCAACAAACCTTTAGTCAGGATTTACTGCAGCGTCACCCAGGGGATAGTACACTGCCTGATACAGAATAAACACTTTAAAAAATGCTCATTGGCAGATTGATCCTCACCTAAGAGAGTTATGGCAGAACTGAAATGACAGCTCTGTGGTCAAAGAATTATTCTGTCCAAGGCAGGATTTGAACCTAGGACTTCCTGACTCTAATGTCAGTCCTTTAGTCACTATTTGGTGCTGATGCATATAATATATAAAACATATGGTCCTGTAAATGAATTGAGAGAATATCTAGCCCAGGAGTGGAATGTCTAGCCAAGTTTCCAAACTTTGGAAGATGTATCTCTGTGAATAAATATCCAAAATGAAATGGTTTGAAAATAATTTCCCTGAGGATCTCATTTTGGAAACTGAGTTTGTAGAAGTAGCATTGTTTTATGAGACTGTAATGAGGCCTTAAAATAATAACAAAAATATGTAGAACATAAGTAAATATTCATCAGAGGATTGGACTGCAAAGTTTTATTAAAATCCCTGCTAGAAAGAACACTGGCCTGGCAAGGCACCCCAGCTCTGCCATTAATGGACAGGTCAACTAACATCTCTAAGTTGGAGTTTCTTCATCTCAAAAGTAGGGAAAACAAAGTGGGCACTGCCCTGCAAAGAACCAATGTTGATGCCTACTGAGTGAGGAACTGCTTAGGGAATTGTGGGGCAAGGACATAAAAGAATACCACTGGGATCATGGAAAAAATAAATATGGAGGCCACTGAGAAGCCCTGAGGGACTTGTCAGAGGGAAGAAAGGAGCAGCAAGAAAGTACTCATGAAATGAAAGTACCCAAGCCTGATCCCCAAGGAGAGACAAGAGAGCCACCTTCCTTCTCCCTCTGCAGAGGTGGGTGTTTGTGGGTATGTACCACACAGCAGGATACTGGTATGAGTTGATGGACTGATGGGTTTGGGGTTTCTTCTTTACAACAAGAGATGATTCCTGAGAAATGAGAGGGAACAGGGATATGTTGGGAAATGTAAATAACATGAAGACAAAAGATCTCAACAAAAATTCATGTTAAAAGATTTAACTGGTGTTACCTGCTTCCCAGAGCTCTTGCAAGAATCACATGGAAACCTTTCCCCCAAGATGGCACCGAAAGCAAAGTGGGAAGCCAAGTCCAAGGCCTTGAAGGCCAAGAAGGCAGTGTTAAAGGGTGTCCAGAGCCACAAAAAGAAGAAGATCCAAACATCCGCCACCTTCCAACCACCCAAGACACTAAGACTTTAGAGGCAGCCCAAATATCTTCAGAAAAGTGCTCCTTAGAAAAACAAGCTTGATCACTATGCCATCATTAAGTTTCCCTTGATCACTGAGTCTGCTATGAAGAAGACTAAGGACAAAGACACTCTAGTCTTCATTGTGGACGTCAAGGCCAACAAGCATCAGATCAAGCAGGTAGCAAAGAATCTGTAAGATATTGACATGGCCAGGGTCAACACATTGATCCAACCTGATGGAGCGAAGAAAGTTTGCTCCAGACTATGATGCTTTGGATGTTGCCAACAAAATTGGAATCATCTGAACTGTCCAGCTGTCCCACTGCACCTAGAATAAAAAGTTTTCCAGGAAAAAAAAGAATCACATGGAAGTCCCTATGTGAATGAGATATAAAATATTTTGTAAGCTTCAGGAGCTATACGAATAGGAGCTCCAATGAGTGCTAGTGGTCATAATTATTCATATTAATCAATTCAATTTAATAAAGCCAAGTGCTTGAAGAACAGTGCTCTAGGTACTTGAGATACAAAAAGTAAAGATGAGGCACAGGCCCTGTCTTCATGATGTTGAGAGTCTAGTGGGGTGTAATATAAACGCATTAGTAACCACCATACCAAATGGCACATGATAAATGCTTACAAAGGTCAAACTAAGTACTCTCAAACGTGCAAGAGTGAAATGGTTTTGGCCAAATGCTTGGGCCAAAGATGGTTTGGTGGGAGACGGTACTGGAGCTGGACTTTAAAAGTCAAAATAGGGTGGGGGGTGGAGCCAAGATGGTGGAGTAGAAAGACTCACCTATGCTAGGTCCAAACCCACAGCCCATGGATTTCCTCCAAAAAGAACTCCCAACAAATTCTGGAACAGTGGAAACCACGCAGCAACACAGAAAAGGGGATTTCTGTTCCAGAGAGCCCTGAAAAACTGACTCCAAAGGTCCATCGTGCCCCGGACGGGAGCGGAGCCCTGCCCTGCCCCAGCCGCACAGCACTGAGAGGAGTGAGCAGATCCAAGCAGGCCTCAGGGATGGAATCTTCAGTGGCCACGAAGGTCCTTCCACCCACAGACTCACAGGTCAGTGAGAGAGACAGGCTGAGAGGGGGTTGGGGTGTCTCCGGGACTTGGACCCCCTCAGGAGGCAGCGGCGGCCAGAGGCTCCCACAGCAGGCAGGAGCTCAGCAGCAGCTCCATTACAAAAGGTCTCTGCATAAACCCCCTGAGGGAACTGAGCCTGGGAGGCGGCCCTGCCCCCACCTGAGAACCTGATTTAATCTTACCCTGAATAGCAGCCAGGCCTGCCACTGAAAGCCCTGAGGCTGGGGAGCAGCATTTGAATCTCAGACCCCAAGCACTAGCAGGGGGGATCTAGGCCAGGGGTTGGAGAGGACTCTCAGAAGTCAAGTAACTGGCTGGGAAAATGCCCAGAAAAGG
>CM053772.1:7405371-7475786 GCA_028658325.1 Potorous gilbertii
CAGGACAAAAGAGAAGATGGGGTAAGGGAAGGGAGGGATGAAAGAAGAGAGGGCAGATTGGTGATATGGGTAATTAGAATGTTCCGTGTATTGGGGAGGGGCGAGGGGACAAATGGGGAGAAAATTTTGGAACCTAAAATCTTGTGAAAGTGAATGTAAAAAGTTAAATAAATAAATTTATTAAAAAAAAAGTCAAAATAGGAGAACTTTCAAGACAGAACTTTGGGGGACCCATTTTAAAAATAGAAAAAACACAGCCTAGCACAGAGACGGAGAATTAGAGATATGTCATTGAAATGCCTATTAGATATCCAATTATATATGTTCAAAAGGCAGTTAGTGATCTAAAACTAAAATTTAAGACACAAATAAACATATGCTTACCAATATCTAGCCATCTATTAACTGTGTTAGGCCCTAAATATATAGATCTTAGAGTCATCAACATAGAGATGACAGTGAAACCCATCTGGAATTATCGAGCTTACCAAGAGAAAATAGAGAGAGAGAAGGAGAGAGGGCTCTTAAAGAAGCTGTAGGTGTAATCATTGTTAGTGGGGGAAGACTGAGACTGAAAAGGAACAGACAGATGAGGAGACCTTGGTGTAACAAAAACCAAGGAAAAAGAGAATGTTTGGCAGAATGGAGTGGTCAATGTCCAATGGTTCCACCGAGAAGTCAAGAAGTCTGAGGACTAAAAAGAGGCCACTGGACTTGGGTATTAAGAGGTCATTGTCACTTTAGACAGAGCCTTCAGTCGAATAACAAGCATTAATTACTCACTATGTGTCAAGCAGGGCACTGGAAACAAAGAAAGGCAAAAACAAAAACAACAACCCAGCCCCCACCCTCACTGAGCTCCCCTTCTGATTACTTAGAAGATGTACAGGGCAGTCATCTCAGAGGGAAGGCAGTTCCCAAGCAGGTGGGGATGGAGAAGAGTAAAGGACAGCAGTCAGAGTCCAGTGAAGGCTTTTCTAAGAATGGAGATCTGAGCGAGTTTGGAGGTAGCAGGGAAGGAGAGACAGAGGGGCCAGTTGGGAGCAGTAGAGACAGAATAGCGTTTTTGCTGGTTAGTTTTGCCTAAGGAGAAACTTTGATTCACAAGGATCGGAAGAGGAGGAGGAGGTGGGACTTTTTCAACCATGAGATTGTGAGTACATCTCCCACTCCCTTCAGAGTCTGGTGATGTTAAGGGCTGGCCTTGTTCTCTCTCACCCAGCAAGGAAGAAGGGAAATCTGCTTGGGCACTAGTGACCTACAGTGGTGGTCCAGGTCTCAGGAGCCTAATTCCTTGACCTCATATGGAAGGGATGATGCAGATAAAAGTTATTGTGTATATGTGTGGTGCCTGGTCAAGCTGGGCTTGCTCATGAAGGTGACAGTGAGGTCTTTGGCAAATGATGATAATGGAGACCCAGAGTTCTTGCTATGACACAGACCAGAGTAGTAACAGACTGCAGGGTGAAGTCTCCAAACAGACCATGAGTGAATCCATACAAACTACATCAGTTCATCTCCCCTACACAGCTGCCATGTTTTCCCACCCTTGCAGGGTTGTAAAAGCAGAAGCCTTCACTCTCTTCACTTAGACTCTAAGTTAAGAGAAGGTGCTGACCTGCACTGATAGGTGGCATTTCCTCACATGGGAATTTCCTAGAACAATGTCCAGGGTTCAGTCCCTACCCCCATCCCTTCATGCACTCCAGGCTCCAGCACTAACTCTGTACCTTTGCAACGGTCAGCTTCCTTGACTAGGACGAATCTCTTCGGCCCTTTCTCATAAGTGGTGAAATCCTTCTCTCCTAGCCTCTAGGTTTCACTCTGGTTCTACTCTTTCATGAAACCGTCCTCAATTACTCCCAATAAAATGGTCTCCCTTCCTCAAATTTTCTTATAGCTCCTTATCTGAACCTATCCTTTCCCAAAAATAAAGGTATAATGGAAAAAATGCTAGACTAGGAGTCAGAATACGGGGGTTTAAATCCTACCTCCAACACATAAACCTGTTACCCTAGGCAAGAGACTACACATTCTTAATCTCACCTTCTTAATCTATAAAAGATAGGATAAAGATGGTTACACATACTACAGAAGTTCGAAGACTCTTGGGTAGGTCAGAGACAAGTTTGCACAGTGTTTTACAAACCTGAAAATGTCATATAAATGTAAGCCATGCTTGGGATCACCATCATTTGAGTCATGTCTTATTACCCTGATACAATACCAACTCCTGGAGGGAAGGGATGGTATCATTTGTGGTCCTTGTATCTACAGCATCTTATACAACGTAGGTGCTTAATAAATGTGGAGTTTTAATTAATGACTGAGTTGATTATAGAGAGAGCAAAAGGTTCAGTGTTCTCTCGGTGTCATTAATTAATCAAAAAGCATTTGCTAAGTGCCAGGTGGGGCAACTAAGTGGCACAATGGATAGAATGTCACACTTGGAGTCAGAAAGAGTCATCTTCCTGAGTTCCAGTGTTGCTTAAGACATTAGTTGTATGACCCTGGGCAAGTTACCTTACCCTGTTTGTCTCACTTTCCTCTTCTGTAAAATGAGCTGGAAAAGGAAACAGCAAACCATTTCAGTATCTTTACTAAGAAAATCCCAAATAGGGTCACAAAGAGTTAGACAGGACTGAAACGACAGAAAAAACACAGCAAAATATGCAAGGCACTGGCCTAGGGGCTAAGGACACAGCCCTGCCCTCAAGAAGTTTACAATGTGCATATATATGAGTACACAAATCACAAACACAGTAGATACAAGGAGACCTTAGGGGAGGAAGCATCAACCTTGAGGGGATGCAGAAGGCAGAGCCCAAGCAGAGCTCCAAAGACACAAAGGAGAAGGGTGCCTATGAGGAGGAGGGATTTCACCAACTCTCTGAAGCCTTAGAGTTCCAAGTCAGTGCATTCGCCTCCTAGCCCAGTGGACTGACCAGAAACGAGACGAACTGTTAACTTTCATAAATGACATCTGAGCCCGTTTTCCTCCTTAAATCTGATCTCCATTACCTTGCAGATGGTCACAAACTGCTGATCATTCCCAGCTCCAACCACAAGATAGCCGTCCTTGGTTTTGAAAGCCTGAAAAACAAGTACATGAACTTTAGTACGAGGGGATACCACCATTCCCCATGAGCCTTGGCCCTTCAATCTCTCTCATTCCTCATATCCAATCTCACCAAGTCCTTCCATTTCTACCCTTCTCTCCTCCTGCCTAGACTACTGCAGTGGCTGCTGGGGGTGGAGTAGGTGGGGAGGGGTATTCCTGCCCCAAGTCTGTCCCCACTCTAGTTCATTCCCATGTCACCTCTATTCAAGAACCATTAGTGATCTTCAGACCCAAATATAAATCCAACTGGGCTCTTAAAATCTTTCAGAATATGGTTCATTATACCTTTTCAATCTTATGCCTCACTGTCCCCCATATACTTCAAGATTCAGTGACAATGGCCTTGTGGCTGTTCCTCCCCCATGATGCTCCATCTCCAGTTACCCTTGCCCTCCATGTCTGGAATGCGCTTCCTCCTTGTCTCAGCCTCCCACCTTCCCTGGCTTAAGTCAGCATTGAACTCAAATCCAACCTTCTACTTAGCCCTAATCCCAATAGCACTCAGGGTTTTGAGAATCAAATGAGGTAATGATACTTGTTAAGTGCTTAGCACATAGTGGGTGCTTAATAAACACTTGTTTCCATCACTACTACAGGTAATGTCTTCCTTCTGAGATTACCTCCACTTTACCTATATGGTGGCGATAATCTCATATATACTATATGTGTGTGTATATGTATATATATATATATATATATATATATATATATATATATATATAAATATATATATATATATATATGCATGTATATACACACACACATATTTGCATATTGTCTCCCCATTAGACTATAAGCTCCTTAAAGGGAGAGACAGGGTTTCTTTTCCCTTTTCCCCAGAATCTAGAACAGTGCCTTGCATATAGTAATCACTTAATAAATGTTTGATGCCTGACTGACCAGCACATTAGAGGTGAAAGGGAATACATGAGGGTCCACTTATCAAATACACAGGGGTAGGAAATAATACATCCTACATGAGGAACAGAAAAAATGGCTCATCATTCCGGAATGAAAAGTCCTACAGCGTGCTTTTGTTCAAAAAGTCAGTATCATCCGTAAAGGGTAGAACACTTTGAAAATCTCCACTTGTTTCTGAGAGTGACATGCCAAGAATGTCTCCCACCTTCTGGATCAACCTCGTATTTTTGCCTGAAAGCTTGATCTCTTTTTATCCAGTGTCTCAAGCTCAGACTTCACCCCCTGCCCACATTTCCAGGTACAGCCTAAATCTGTTCTCCTTTATCCACAGACAGTGGCTTCCTCTTGCCTTCGCTGTGCCATATTCATGGTCATGCAGATCAGCTCTGTCTTCTACAGTTTGGAAGCTACTTTGTCCAACAAGTCAACAATTCTTATCATGCTTGAAAATGGGCTTTGACAGCCTGGAAATAGTTCAATCATGTAGGCAGATAGAGCCATAGCCAACAAGAGATGAAGAAACATTGGGGGATGCATTACCACTTTAACTTCTCAACTAGATGCTGAAACAGCTGCTCACATTACCATGAGACTAATTATCAAAAATTTCAAAACTGGAAAGAACAAATTGAAATGCTAACAGGTGAACGTGATCAATTTAAAAGTTTGCTATGACGATGGGATTTACCTAGGAAACAAGTAAAGAGGTATAGCCCAGCCTTGTCTCAAAAAGAAAACAGGATAAAAGATCCGGGTGGGGGACCCGTTCTGAAGGGTGGGCTTTTCAATTTGCTCTAGGGCAAACCTCTTAAAGGTCTTTTTAAATGTGCGTCCATAATACTCAAGAGGTAAAAACAGAATTTCCATTACTATCCACATAGTTGTTGGTATGCAAAATAGTGGTGATGGTCTTTAGCAGCAGGATCACAAATACGAAGGTTTTCCCAAGCAAAGATATATTTCTAGTGAAATTTTACTCACTACATTCCATTAGAAGAAGTTTGGTTTTTCCCATCTGCAAATGAGAAAAGGCAGGACGTCTATGCTTGCAAACCCAAGGTATTTCTTGCATGTAACCTATATGGGTTTTTCCCCCTGCCCCACTAAAAAAGCCACGGCAAATTACTCAGACATAGCCACACAATGATTTTGAAAATATCAAGGAGTGCAACTAGAAGACTGTTTTTCTCCTCATCAAAGAATTCTGAATCTAGACCGGAGAGGACTTTTGAGGCCATCTATTTAACTCCTCTCATTTCACAGATGAGGAAACTGAGACTCAGAAAAGTAAAACCACTTGCCCAAGGTCAAATAGAGGAAGAAACATCACTTCGTCCAGCTTGCAGAAAGTTCTCTGGAACCTTTCAAAGTAGTGTTGTTGCTTACTGTGGTTTCCTGAGTCCTTTGAGAAAACACTATAGCAAGGGATAAATTACACATACATTGCGGGGAAAGAAAAGGCATTTTGATGACTCGCTGAAATTTGGTTTCTTACATTTCTGTCAGAATGGAAGCCAGTTTTACAGAGAGTTTATTCCTGCAGGTCAGGGTTGTATACAAGAAGTTTGGATGAAAGATCCCCTAGACAAAACCGTGAGCACATAAAAAATTTAAGTAACTGAGAGATGGTGGGGCCTGAGCATCTAAAAGGCCTCAGTGATCAGGGCTCTTCTGGAGGTCCTTGGAAAGACCTGGAATTCCAGATATTATGGCCCCAGGCAGCAGCTCTGAGCACATATAAGTGCTTGGAAATGCATCCTTTGTCTTAAAGCTTTTAGATATATGAGCTGGCTCTTTCTGCTTTCTCCAGGTTATGAATCACTCAAGCTAGGACTTGCCACCTTGAGGGGAAAAGTTTGTGACCAGAAAACATTCAGTTACTCAAATGCTGGTTAACTGAGGATTTTCTCTAACTCGTTTATTTGGAATAACTAAGAAAATGGGCAGAATTTGGAGAAAATCATGACTGCAAAATATATTAAACAAAGATTTTGTGACTTATGTGTGTGTATGACCTAAAAACCCAACACAGACTAATAGTGATACTCACTGATATTATTTACTAAAGTTCTCAAAATACATTACCCATTATCTCATTTTAGTGTCCAAACACCCTGTGAAACAGAAACCAGGATATTATCATTCACATTTTACCAATGAGGAAACTACCTCCAGAGCAGTGATGTGATGCCTCCTTGACAAAATCAAAATGAGCATGGCGAGCCCTATCATCTCCCCAACCTAGTTTAACACATTTCATTTGCTTCTTTAGCAAGAGATTTCATCCAAGGCAGAGTACCAAGACCCTTCATTCCAGCCGAGTTCTGAATGGATCCAAATGAAGGTGGTGGTGGCCACCATCATCCCAGGAATCTTGCCTGGGTCTTCTTCCACGGGGCAGCCTGGGGCCAGGGACAGATGTCCAAGCTGGATGCCCTCAAAAGTCTCTGCCAGAGGAGCCAGATTCCCAAAGTGCTTCTCTGAAACCTTTAGCTCAAAGATAAAAGCCTCATTTCAAAACCATTTAAATATTAATCGAGGCTTCTAAAGCTGGGAGAGAGGAGCACAAGGTGAAGGCAGGCACAAAGCTACCTTTGTTCCAGGGCAGCGCCCACCTGGCTCACCTCCCTCCCATCTCTCCGCATCCAGCTCTCATCTCCACTGCCATTCTAACGAGACCCGCTTTGCTAAGGGGGGGAGTCCTCCAGTAATTTCACGTTGGCTTTTTTTCCTACTAATTACTTTAACAAGCATTTTCCAATTACCTCCTTGGCTTTTAGAGCTGCCTCTCCATTTGGCACATGTGCCATTGTTCACACTTCGAAGACCTTTTTTATTTCTTTTTTAAGCCTGTGACAAGTTTTCAGGAAAGGCCTTATGTTTCCCTGAAATGTAATCCTGATTATCTAACAGTCGATATTGCCTAACCTGTATCACTCACTACATGACACATTTCTCAAAGTTGATGCTGTGGTTCCTCTGTCTGGGTGGGAGGCGAGGGATCTGGGCTGGTAACATGTTAAGGCTCTAAAGATACGTGACTGAGAGAACAACATACTTGCTCAGATAGGCACTGAGTGATACCCACAGGAAATGAGAGAAAAGAGGCTACCTGGCATTACCAAGGAGAGGCCATCTTCCCCATCAGAAATCCCACAAACCAAAATTTAGAGTCAAAAGATGTCACCAAAAAAAATGTTAAAAAGAAAAAAAGCCTTTACACACCCGGAGAAAAACTATGGAATCAGAACGCAGAATGAAACAGGCTCTTTTTTCTTGTGTTATATTTTGTTTTGTTTTTTTCTCATGGTTTCTCTCATTCGTTTTTATTCTTCTGTGTAACATGACTAATGTGAAAATGTGTTTAATAAAAATTTATGTGTAGAACCCATATAAGACTGTATGCCATCTTGGGGAGTGAGAAGAGAGAGAAGAAGAAGAATTTAAGACTTATGAAAGTGATTGCTGAACACTGAAAACAAATAAATTAATTTTTTTAAAAGAACATTTACTAAGCAACCTTTAGTACTAGGCAGTAGGAATACAAAATGAAAAGTCCCTGCCCTCAAGGAGCTTACAACTTAAGCTTATAAGATGTGTACATTTATTGGCAGAGCCAGAGAAGATATGAGGTGATGGGGGAGGTTGGGGCTGGGGAGGCAGGGATCAGAAAAAGCCCCATGAAGGTGATGAAGATTGTCTCACTCCTGGACCATTGCTATATCCTGCTAGTGGACCTCCCTGCCTCTAGTCTAGAAGCACACAGTCTCTCTCCCAAGTCCCTCCTAGGGGCTTATAGCACTCTTATCAGCATTCTCTCCACCAAGCATTAGGCGGTCTCCCTTGGAAAACTCCAAAGTATGCAAAAACACCAAGGCTTGGGTGCAAACTTGGTTCCAACACCCTTCCCCTAAAAAAAGTAACTGGGGGAAAGGCACTAGTAGGTGGGGGATGAGGAAAGACTTGTGATTGAAGCATGAGCCTCTCCCTGGTCCATGTTACAGGAAGGTGCAGCTCAGTGCGTGCTCAAGAGGAGCCCTCCAATGGCCAGACAGTTCGAGAGAGAGAGAGAGAGAGAGAGAGAGAGAGAGAGAGAGAGAGATGAAGGGCCTCTGTCTAGGTCTTTGGTTTCCCCAGCAGGCTCTTTCGGGCAAGTCTGTTCTCTCTGCCTCCAAGCTGGATGACTTCAGGACAATAGCCCTGCAAGCCCATTCCCTCCCACTTCAGTACCAGAAGTTGGGGCATCCCAGGGAGCTGGCTGACCTTCCCAAGAGCAGTGGCCCTTTCTCTAGCTCCTCAGTGCCACAAATGATACCAAGAGCTCCGCTGCCCAGACTCAGACACAGGTCTGCCACTAGCATCCATCCCTTGCAAAGGGCCACCGGTCCTGCAGCCTTACCCAGGTCCCCAGACAAAGGTTCTGTGGGGCTGCCTTCTGGCAGCCCCTACTTCCCTAGGCCTGCCTGGTCCAACTTTCTTCAGTGAGCAGCAGGGGAATCCATCACAGAAACAGACCACAAAAGTCCTGAAATCCAGACACTAGGAATTCTTTCTGAATAGACCTGAAAATTAAAGGCACCAAGCATCTCAGACTTAAGCAGGGCCTTCTTTGATGATGAGAGCTAACATTTATAGATTGCTGACTGTGCAGAAGGCATCGTGCTAGGCCTTTTACAATGACCTTCTCATTTGACCCTTACAACCATCCTGGCAAGCAGGCGCTATAATTATCTCCATTTCACAGACGAGGATAATGGGGCAGGTGGAGATTAAGTGACTTACCGAGGGTCACACCACTAGTGTCTGTGGCTGGATTTGAACTCTGGTCTTCCTGACTCCCATTCAGGCGCTGCATCCATTTCACCTTCTAGCTGCCTGACAATAACTATACCACATTCATAATCTATTAGTCTAAGTATTAACTACGTGCTAAAGACTTCCCTGCCTTCTAGTACCTTATATTCTACTGGGGGAGAAAACTGACTTCCCTGTTAAAATGTAATTTCTTTGTGAATTGGGATTGTTTCATTCATTTTGATCAAACTTTAAATAAAGAAATAAAAAAATGCCTGCCATATGCCATGTGCTAACTGTAGCTACCACTCTGTACTTGTACCTATATCTTGTGCCTGGCACAGAACATGGCACAGCAGCCACTAACTGATTGAGATTCAGACTGTATTCGGTATCTACAGAGTACGGGACATCCTACTAAGTCAGCACTCTCAGTAGGGAGAGTTCCTGATGTGCACATTCACTCCACTGATACAGATTGATACTCCCTTTAGGAGGGGTAGTTGATCCCACGGTCACAGACCTGGAGGATATCAAAGCCAAGGCTGGTAATCTTTACTCCAAGCCCAGCCCCTCAAGAAGTGAGGGATTCCAAGACAAAAACCAAACCATGTTTGCTCTCCAACGGCTTCCACTCATTCCTCTAGTCCCGACGTGAGCTTGGCTTGGTGTCTCCTCCAACATGGAGATTTGGTGAGCATGCCTCTTGATGACATGCATGGTAACATGGAAACAGGACCCAACCAAGGAGCATCACACCTTCTAGAGGCTCCTAGGAGTCCTAGAACTCCAAGGCGGTGAATGAGTTTGCTGCTCAGTCATTAAAGGTTCCCAACAAACACAAATGGATATTATGTCCTATAACCAGGATTGGGGAAACAAGATCTTCTAGTCATCAACAATTACTCACCAGGAGAACAACATGAAAGCTTTTGGCTCAAGAAAAGAAGGAAAGATTTTCAGTAAACCTCTTGTTTAAATGAGTCATTTCTCTTTTTTCCCTTTCCATGATTACACTTTTAAACAACTGACCATTAGACTATTTGATAAGCCTTACTAAGCCAGGATAGAGAGACATCATGATTTCATGAGGACATCCCAAACTTAGTACTACAAGCCCTGGGTTCAAATTCTGAGTCCACCACTGGCCACGGTCCCTGGGGCATTCGCTCTAATTTCTTTGAGCCCCAACTATCTCATCTGTCCTATGGAAATAATGCTGCTCACAAGAGTTCCCTCCCAGGACTTCAAGGTGACTCCAATGAGGATGCACTGGAAAGCCCTTTGCAAACCTTAATCTTGTCACTGTCATTGGGATCAGACTCAGTGTCCTCTGAGGGCCTTTTCAGCTCACAGGAGCTGTGTGATGCTGTGGAGCACCCAGGAAGGAACAGGCTCAGGATAAGGGACCTCCGCAGAACGAGGGCAATTGCTGAAGCCCAGAGATGGAAGGGGTCAACAGCACTGGCCAGTCTAGCCCCTGCCTTGCAATGCTCCCCTCTGGCACACCCAAGGAAGCCACATTCTACCCTTGCTTCAGGACCCACTACCTCCCAAGGCACGGATGAGAGGAAGTTTCCTTTCCCTAGCTCTACACACATCCCCTCCTCTTTGTTCTGCAACTCTGGTACTAAGCCAGGCAAGGCTAATCCTGCTTCCATGTGACAGCCCTGACTTAGCACTCCCATCCCTCCCTCCAAGGCTCCTCTCCTCCATGCAAAACTACCTGAGTTCCATCAACTTCTCCTTGTAGGGAATGATCTTGAGTCCCTTCATCCTTTATACTTCCCTCCACTGGAAAGTCTCCAGGAGAGCCATGATCTTCTTAAAATGTGGTGCCCAAACCAGAACACAATGTGGTGGCTATGATCTAGTGGCAGCAGAGTAGTGACATGTTCCCTGACACCATGTCTCACAGTGCAATACAAGCACCTCTCAGAGAAGAGCACAGAATCTGGTGCACGGTAGGTATTTAATAAATGCTCCCTGCCTCATGACTGGCAAATATAAGTAGTCAGGGCTGTGAAAATATCAAGGATATTGGATGGGTAAATGTTTGTCTACAGGGTCTCCTGGGAACTGACTGAACATATATCCTTTGCCTTAATTCAAAAGGATGGGGAAAAATACCATCCTAAAAGATAATTAATGCATGTAGCAGTTCCGGGCTCCTGCTCAGACTGGGTGTCTGGACATTCAATGATGGGAAAGGCCTGAAGCGCTCTTGGATGACTGGCTGAAGCAGGGAAGATTGGGTATTTGGGGAAGGAGGTCACCAAATCTAGAGGGCTGGAATGGGCAACTGGTGGTGGGCAGGTATGAGTGGGTATGGCAAAGAGAACCCGAGCCTGGGTCAGCTCAGTCGTACCTCCAAGATATCCAAGAGCTGAATATTAAGCCTGAGGTCATGGTGCAGCCTGGATTGTTCATAACTTTGCTCTCAGTGGTGATGGTGTAGAGAGCCTCCAAGGGATACTGTACACTGGTCTAGCAAGCAGTGCCTCCAAATCCAATCCATGCCACAGGCCAGTGCAAGGGGGCCCACCTGTACCTGCTCTCAGTCAGGTTCAAGGGGCTGCAGCCCAGGTAACTGATGAAGAATGGACAGAAAGAATAAACAGGGGAGACTCATGCTCAGAGTTAACCACAAAAGAGAAGAGAACCTATCTGTGGAGATCGCGGAGGTCCACGAGCTCATTTTACAGAGAGGGAAACTGAGGCTTGAAAAGTGAAATGCCTCAATGGGAACCTAGATCTTCTGACACCAGATCTAATACTCTGAATTCTTGCTTTCTATCTTCTAAGCAAGTAGCGTGTAAGAAATCCCTTTGCCTCTGTCACCCTTACCCTATCCCACTCTCCCACATATACAACAAGGACCTGGAGTAAAGTCAGAAGAGGCCTCAAAAGCCATTTAGGCCAGGGCTTTCATTTTACAGTAGTGGAAACTGCGGCTCGAAGTTATGAAGTGACCTACCAAGGAGACAGGGGGAGTAAGTCACAGAGGCATGATGAGGATTCCAATCCTTAGACCCTGTATCACAATGACACTCCCACCAAGCTTCTGAAAAGAGCCAGACTGCCTGAGTTAGGTCTCCTTCAAAATATCCCTTTCCTTCCCAAAGGCCAACTCTCCCTTTACTTTGTGGCATTTGCCATCAGTGCCTAGCACAGTACCTGGCACACAGTAGGCACTCAAGGAATGCTTGATGACTACTTGATTGATCATGGATAGAGACCAAAGTAAAGCTGTCTGAAATAATCAGATCATTTCCTGAGAGTTCCCCAATGAACGAGGACCATCCTTGGGTCCGCTGATGTCACCCTTTGACCCCACTGTGACTGATCCCTCCCCCACCCCAAAAACACATTCAGATTAAATGTCACAAAATTTTCATGGAGTAAAGTATGAAATCAACTCGAGCTCTAACAGAATTACCTCTTCTTATTGCGAATGGCCTCTGAGTCTGGCACTGACATAGAAGCGTTTTGTCAAAGAAACAGGCATCAGTTGGGGTATGGGGGTGAGGGGTGGACTCTGGCCAGTTCTACAAAGGCTTAGCAAATATTATCGAGTTTTATGATCGAATTTAATTCCCAAGAACCCCCTTGGATTTGTCAACGCACGCTTGTGTTCCAGCTTTCACAAAATGCCCAAAATAACGGATGGCGAATCATACTCTCCATTGCGACATGAGTTTTCCATTACCTTCCTTATGCCCGTCACTGTGGACTCCCATAGCCAGAGCATGCGTGCTCCGAGAGGGCGGCAGGAGGTGGCGGCGTAACGAGACTGAGGTCAGTGTTTCCAGCTCAGCGCCTCTTTGCAGAGGTTTACGACTGAACCATAAAAATTCAATTAAGTTGAAATTTGGCAGATAGGTGGATTCCTGGTAGGTAATTTTAAAGAAAGGGGGAAAAAAAACCACTGACCAGGAAAAAAATCCAATAGTTTCTCACTTGAAAGAGAATTTAAAAAAAAAAAGGAAGAAAAGTCTGCTTGGAGGAGCAGGTGTTGTGCAGTTATTTTTAAGACAGTATTTTGCAAACTAGATTTTTATAATCGCCCTTTGGAAATTTAATGCTAAAATCTGTTGCCAAACAAATTTAGGTACTGGCTAGATTTTAAATTAAATATCTAGTTTAATTTTTCTATAAAATGTTCTGTCATTTCAGACATGCAAGATAGCCATACAAATCCTTACGCCGCATAACATGCATCGATAATTACAGACTGCTCTTCTCCAGGCATGATCTCTTGGCAGAGATGGGCAAAGAAAGAGTAGAAAGCTGGAGAGGTGGAGGGCTCAGGGAAGGAGGGAGGCAGGGAGTGTTTGCCAAGTTCCACTTGAGGTCCTAGAGTTTAAACTTAAACTAATAATGAAAACAGTCAGTGTATAATCCATTCCTTTGAAATGATTCCCAATTTCTTTTCCCCTGGCACCAAGAATTTGATTCAAATCAACAAGCACTTAGTAAGTGTAGAACCATGTGCCTGACCCTGTGCTAGGGCTAGAGATCCAAAGAAAAAATTAAAAGTGCCTGTACTGAACTAGCATACATCCTATCATGGGAAAGCATCTGTAAATACAAATTCGTAAAATGTAAACTTCAGAGACTCAGAAGTCAACATCAGGGAAGTTAAAGGTCTAATAAGAAACCTAACCAAACCATGTAGACAAGCTTGGCCCCCCCAGCTTGGCTTTCTCCCTGCTAATTACTTATTTCTTATCAGGTTTAAACTACTTCAAAGGCACTCAGCCAAGAAAAGCTTCTATCAAGGCTCAGAAGTCAGATCTCAAGCTAAGATCCAGTTTGGATCCACACAATCCATCAGGGAAAATATGAAGCCAAACTGTCTTGGGGTCACAAACAGAGGAGGAGTCCTAAATATCCTCGAGATGAGGGGTTGCTTCACCTTTTTGTGCATGTCACAGGTCCTTTCTTAAAATAATGTTTTTAATACATTAAATAAGATAAATAAAAATGTAAAAGAAACCAGTTATATTGACATAGAGGTGCCCATTTTCCCTGTCCAAGCTCATAAGCCCCTAATCAAGAAGCTTTAGTCTGAGCTGACCAGTCTTGCCACAGGAATCCTGAAGGAGAGGTCATAGTCAGCCAGCCTCTGCTGAAAGATGTGAAAATGGTGGGGACTGAGTTACCATGTGGTCTGCAGCAAGAGGTCACAAGATCCAATCCAAATTCCAGTCACTATCTTTGGGCCTCATCTGTAACAATGAAGAGGGTGAGACGGGATGATCTCTTCTGGCCCTTCTGGATCACAGCCTTTGAGCCTGGGAGCTCTGAATGCTCCTAAGTAGACCAGCCTCCTAACACCTCACCCTGATTTCTCTTAGCAAGCGAATGTTTGATTTTTTGTAATCTCCACCCTATTCTTCCCTCTAGGAATAAACAACACAATCTAATCCATCTCCTGTGTAACATCCCTGCAGATTGTCTTAATGCAAAACTATTATTAATGCACCTTGAAGACAGTAAGAATGCTCCCCCTAATCGTCTCTTCCCCAGGCTGAACATTCCCCATTCCTAGACCCTGGTGGGGAAAGTGAGGTTTTAAGTTCCCTCTGCCTCCGTCACTGTCCTTTGGATAGCTTTTGGTGAGGACCCGAGGAGAGCCTTTGAAATGCTCTATCCAATCCTCTCTCTGTAACTGAGGAAAAGGATCCCGGTGACATAACACTGGGGAAGAGGAGGAGAGTCACAGAACTGGGGTCTGAACACAGGCCCTGAATGCTAGCGCAGGCAGGGCTCCTTCCACCCTGCCTCAGGCTAACATCCAAGTGGGCCAGTCAGACCAAGGATGATTAAGAAAAGCTAAATACTTCTAGAGCAGCCCACTGGAACCAAGCAAAAAGACTCCAATCCTACCTCCTTATGAAAATTGAGATGAAAATTCTTCTAGTATTTGGAGACAATGGCTATGTCCCCGCCAGTCTTCTTTTATACAGACTAAACTAACTCCCTCTCCTCCTCTCAGTCTCTGTAGGTCCTTCCTCATGTGGCCTGGGCCGAAGGCCCTTCGGTGGACTGCTTGCCTTCCTAAAATATGACAGCCAGATCTGAATCCATTACTCCTCCTATCAGTCTAACTAGGGCATAGCATGAGGCAGGGTCACTTCTTTCCCTCCTGGATATTAGGCACTGGTTGATGCCACCTAAGTTTCCCAGAGCAGATTCTAGCTTCCTCTAGTATAATCAGTCTCATCAAAGCAACTCTACATATTCTATTGTGGCTTAAAATACTTGTTTTTAATCTAATTAATTAAGTTCCTTTAACGATCTCTCCCACTCTTCCTTTCTCATTTAGAAAATTCAAAAGGTGACTATTTGTGGAGAAGAACACACCTTAGAACTTAAAATAGAAGAAGAAGTTCATGAAATGTATTGTACTTCAACCTTCTGGGATGAGGAAGGTCACAGTGCCGCCACAGCCCATGTTCTCAGAAAACTTCTGGAGTTGTTCAAATCTGGGCCTCACCAGAGCAAAGAAGACTGTGTCTCTGCCCTGGAGGTCCCCCCTTGGCCCTGTGGTCCCTTTCTCTGATTGACAGGCTTTCCCCAGGATCTCCATTTGAAGCAGAGTGCCCATGGCAGGCAGGTTTCATTCCCTCTGGGCTCCTTTCCCAGCTGAAACTTTCTCTCTCCTCCTATTCTTCTGCTTCCCTTTACTTGTCTTTTTCCGTGGGAATATAAACTCCCTGAGGACAGGAAATGTCTTTCTTTTGGTTGACACTTTTCTCCCCAGAGCTTAGCACAGTGCCTGAAACAGTCAGTGTTTCCTCAATGCTTCTTGACTGGACCTGTCCAAAGGAGAGCAGCCAGAGCGTGAAAGAGTCTTAAATCACATCCAGACAAGGAATCAGTCATGAAACCATGAAAGTCTAGAAAACAGATGAGTTGGGAGAAGCATCCAGCCAGGCTCAAACAACTAAAATTCTGGCACCTGGGAGATGGTTTGGGGTTAGAGTTACAGTTAGTGTTACAGTTAGAAGGATTGAGGGTTAGGGTGCATGATGGCCAAGGGTAGAACTAGCTTGATGCAGGAGGAGAATGCCCAGTTCCAAGTCAAAGAACCCACATTCAAATTCTAACTCTAGCACTTACTGTCCCTAGACAACTCACGTAAACATCCCTGAACTCCAGTTTTCTCATCTATAAAATGGAGCAACCAAAGAGCATCTAAGATCAGCTAAGCAGTACCGTGCCCAGAGCTCCAGGCCTGCAGTCAGGAAGACCTGAGTTCAAATCTGACCTCAGACCCTTACTAGCTGCATGACCTTGGGTAAGTCACTAAGTTCTATCCGCCCTAGTTTCCTCACAGAATAGTTGTGGGGCTAAAATGAGATACTATTTGTAAAGTGCTTTGTAAAACTTTAAATGTCATATAAATATGATCCCATCCTTCCTAACTCTCAAATTAGCATCTGGAGGATGGGAAACAGGGTCAGGTCCATTAAGCAGAGGAATCCTCCTCTGCAGAGATAAGCCAGGCTTCCTGATGAGCTAAGGACTTCTCCATCAGTGGCTGTTAGCCAGCACAAGGAAGGTCATTGGGCAGAGATGCTATAGGGGGCATCCCAGCCTGCAAGGAGGAGGACTTGGTGCCACTGGGGTTCCTTCTAGTTCCAGAATCCTGTGATATCTACAGTGTCCTCTTCTCTGCAAAGTCAAAAGAAATAGTTTCTTTGCCCAAAGTTGCCAATTCTGGGAAAACAGAGGCAGCTGCTCTAGCATTGGCCCCAAATAAGGCACCAATATGAGTTAACTTGTAAGAGAATGATATTCAATTATGTTTCCCTCATCTATAAGAAAGAGGCAGGGTAGGGTAATGGGTAAAACACCGAGCTAGGAGTCAGGAAGGCCTGAGTTCAAATCCAAACTCTGACACAGATGGCGTCACTTGAGTCAAGTCACCTCCAATCTCTATGTGCCTCAAGCAGCCCCCTAAGACTCGGTTACAAGTAGATGATGGTTTTTACTGCCAGCAAAGGGAGTTTTTACATCAGGAAAGGAGTGAATGACTTTTATAATTATGTGTGGAGAAATAATGATAACTTCCATGGGCTGACAAGGAAACATGTTTTGCATGACTTCACATGTTCATACCACTTAGTTTCTCAATAAGTGGGGGAGGGACTGAAGGGGGGAGAGAATTTGGAACTAAAAATTCATGAAATGAATGTTTAAAATACTTATGAATTTTTAATTTAATAACATTTTAATTTTTAATTTAAAAGAATGTTTTAAAACAAAACCAATAACATCCATGAAGCTTCATCTCAACCTGCCCACTGAAGGAGGCATCAGGAAGACCTAATTCGGTTCCCACAGTGGACATTGATGAATTGCGCGACCTTATCTGAAAAAAGATAGCATCCATTTCCCTTCCAGCTATATATCTGGGCAGCTAGCAGGTAACTAGAGTTGGGAGACTGGAGTCAGGAAAACTCAGCTTCCTGGCTTCAAATCCAGCCTCAGACACTTCCTAGCTGTGTGACTCTAGGCAAGTCACTTAACCCAGTTTGCCTCAGTTTCCTCATCTATAAAATGAGCTGGAGAAGGAAATGGTCAACCATTCCATTATCTTTGCCAATAAAACCCTAACTGAGGTCACAGACTCAGATACGACTGAAACCAGTAAACAACAAAATTTCTAAATCTAGGCTTCCATGATATTCGATGATGAAATAACAGCATTTTTCAGTATCCATGTTATCTACAAAATACATTCATTGTACTTCTCTGTAAGTGACTTTTAAAACTGTGATTTGATCTCATGTTTCTCAGGTTCTATAACCTCCACTCCCCACTAGGCCACTGTTCATCCACAATAAATCATGATAAATTATTTTAAAGGGCTCTACATGGAGTTAGAGGACTTGAGTTTGAATTCTGGCTTTCCCAGTTGTTATTTGTGTGACCTGGGGTAACTCACTTCACCCCCTCCCCATTGGCCTCACTGTACTCATCTGTAAAATAAGGAGGCTGAACATTCAAATCTACGACCCAATTATCCTTTCAACACTCCCTGAACACCAGATCTACTTTGTGCTCTGTCTTCTTGGGCTTTTCTTCTCAATTTAGTACTCATCCTCATTAGCAAACCATGGTACAACTGAGGAACTAGCACTGCTCTCTTGATGTTGATGTGTAAGCAACGTATTTTGTACAAGTGTCCACACTGCTAACAGCATCAGAGGCAAGGGCTTTGTTTTACACGTGTAACAAGTGGCTCATGTACAAGGGGGTTGAGTCATGTCCCCAAACTCACCGAGAACCAGGGTCAAACCACTGACACCAATGAATCAAGGTGAATCATAAATATCATGAAGACATTGCCAAAGCTTTAAACTGACTCCTAAAGGCTTCTCCAAGTTCCCAGCCACTTGGAAATGGGAAGAGACAGCTGTCTAAAGCATAATTTAGATTTAGAATGCACCTATGTTCAAAAGAAAAGGGTGTTGGAAAGAGCAGTATTTTGAAGAGATTTATAAACAACTTTCAAATAGACATCAATTGTCCCCAAAGCCAAGACATGACTTAAATGATTCATGTGGACACTGGGGATGTTGAGTGAACTTGGGCAGAAATATACGTAAATGGATATAGTTCACCAAGGACAAGAAAAGTTGAGTTCCTCCTCCCAGCGTCAGCTTTGCAGCCTTCCTGGCACTTTTTGCCACCTGCCAAAGAAAGTCCACTAAAAAAAGCAAAAACAAAAAATATTACCAAGAACCTCCCTGTGCCCATGAACTCTGCCAGAGTTCCACTCACTGTTATGAGAAGGCCCTTCCCACCATCGTGTCCAAGCATCTTTCTCCTTCACCCTTAAAGTTCCCCAACACACTTTACTGGAGTGGTCTTCTCTGGGCACTGTCCCTGCTAACGCCATGCCCAAAGAGGCATTAGGCAGTGCAAGGGATGGGAAGGGAGAAAGGAGGTACCATTTCAAGATTATGGAATATACATAAAAGTATATAAGATATATAATATATATATTACACACACACATACATCATAATTTTTAGAGCTTAGCAGTTTATGCCCAATTTCTGGCTTCTGGGGCAATGCTGGCATTAGGTCTGATTTTGTGATCCTAGCATTAACTCCCCCTTTCCCTTTATTCCTACAGCATACCCAGAATTAATAAAGCAGCAGATTTTCTCTATTACACAAACAGCAAAATTAATTAATTGGTTGATTAATCAGTTGTCTGTCAATCACCCAAATGGCCTGTGAATCAGCCTCTGACTTTGGTGAGGTCCTTTATCTGAAAATGTTTATTTCTATCACAAGAAAAATCGTCTTCTATCTTATAGAAAAAACACACACACAAAAAAATCCAGGAGACATGAAAGAGGCACCCTGTGTGAGACTGAAGTGAAGAATTAAGACAAGGGAAAACGGAGAAGTGAAAAGAAGGAAATGAGCACTTCTGTGTACCTACCAAGGACCAGGCATTGTACTGACCAAGGGCTATACAAATATTATCTCATCGGATCCTCACAACAACCCTGGGAGGTAGGAGCTGTCATCATCCCTATTTTATAGAAGACACTGAGGTTCACAGAGGTGAAAGGGTTTCCCCAAGAGGCCAATGGCTTGTGCTAGCACTTCATGGCACTCCCCCTTCTTTCTCCTCCCTTTGGATTTATCTGTGGATGTTGTTTCCCCCTAGGAGACTATAATATCCATGAGAGTTGGGACGATTTCTCCTTTTCCCTTTTTTGGAGGAGGAGAGGTTGGATGGGTAATCCCAACACCTAGGACCAGGTCTGGCACACAATTGGCGCTTGATGAGCCTGCGCTGAATAGAATGGAGCTGGACACCTTCAAGTCCTCCACTACCACACTTTGGGAGTTTTGGGATCAGAAACTTTATGAAGTTTTGTTGCTTTGAATTCACCCTTGAGGCAAAATAGAGGCCCAGGTCTTCTCCCCTACCAAAGTGCCCCTCTGACCCTTCAAGGACTGAAACAAAAACTCGGATGTTCAATTACCCCAGGGGTCTGGGGAGAGATTTCACAGAGTCAGTGAACTTGAATGGGGAAAACTTACATCTTCTTTGGCTTCCTTTGTAATCCTCTACATTTTATTTTGTGCATTTAAAAACACAATTCTGAGAAGAGGTTCATCAGCTTCTCCAACTGCAGTCAAATGGATACATGACTCAAAATAAGTGAAGAGCCCTGGGCTAGAATTTGGGGCTCAGGAACAAGGCTGTTTCTGCGGCCTCACTCTTGTTTAGCCAAAGGCCAATGGCCAAACTTTTTCTAGTTTGCAATGCTGTGGAAGGAAGGCTGAAATCACTTTATGCAGATGAGATAGGGCACAGACTGAGTCCAGATCCGTGTCCTAACATCCCTTTCCCAATCTCCCTCCCAGTGACCACAGCATGACAGACATTTCAAAGTTCACATAAAGGAGATTGAAAAAGCATGGCCAGCGCTACCATCAATGAAGGATAATGTTGCCTTGAAAATTGACAGAAACAAAATTGAATTCCTGTTTTCAAAGCATCACTAGCATAGCTGCCAATGCATTTGAGAAATGGTTGCTGGTTATCGTCATTTAATTAGAAATGATGGGAATCTTTGGAAGTAGTGACCATACTGTCTTAGAGGACATGTGAAAAGGGAAACATTGAACACACTCTGAAGGGAGTCCTAGGCTTTAGGAGACCAGAAATCAAAAAGTGCAGACATCAAATCAGTGCCATTCCATAAAAAGGCAGTGTGGCATAGTAGGTATAAGACCAGCCCTGAAGTCAGGAAAACTTATGTGTAAGTTCTATCCATAATATATACAAGCTGTGTGATCAGAAACAAGTTATCTAGCCTCTCAGTGCCTCAAACAAACATCTAAGAATGCAAATTTCAGAAGTTATTGATCCTTCACAGGTAAAAAGATTCCACACTAGAAGTTACCTAGAACAATGAAACCACTGCTACTGTTTCCTTGATTCCTCCAAAGGGGAAAGGGATAGATTCCATAGGTAATAAGTTAAGAATGGAGAACTCTCAAAAACAAGTCTCCTGGTGCAGCTATCATCGGTTCCATAGAGGAGGACACAGAATGTCTACATGGGGAGCTTCTCAACCAAAAGCCCTTCAAAGGCACAAAGAAGACATGGAAGCATGGGCAAATCAGATCAAATCAAAGATCCCATAAGACTCAAGAAGGCATCTCCCTTAGCCTACATGATTCACCCCTTGCCCCAATTTCTAGATCCCTACACACTACCCATTCTCCCCTCCTCTTTATTATCAGCTTTCTAGAATGTGCAATAGACATTTGCTGTGTATGTCCACTCACCTCCCAGCCTGGAGTCTGAACTCCACGGAAGTAGCACCCTCTTCCCCCTGCTGTCAGGGTCACTGATGACCTTCTCACTTGATCCAGTGGGCATTTTCCCCCATTCTCCTTACCATCTGTCAAGCATGGGACACTGCTGAACCTCCCCCTCCTCCTCTCTTGGTTTTCATGACAGTACACTATCACTTCTTCCATGCCTCCTCTTTCTATGAATGTGCATTCTCTTCCTTCTGCCCTACATGTGGATATTCCTCTTTTCTCTCCATCTTCTTTTCCCTGGTGGTCTCAATTATCAGTGCTACTCAATTCAGCCAACATTTATCAAAGTTCCATGCCAGAGGCTAGGGATACAAAGGTGGATAGGAAAAGAGTCCTGTTTTCAGAGAATTTCCAGTCTGAGGAGGTAAATCTCTCCCTCCCTCTCCCCCTTTCCTTTTCTCTCCATCCTCTTCTCTCTCTCTCTCTCTCTCTCTCTCTCTCTCTCTCTCTCTCTCTCTCTCTCTCTTTCACACACACACACACACACACACACACACACACATACATACACCCTATTGTCCTACTGTGATAGAAAGGGAAACAACACACAGAGGAGAGTTCCAGGAAAGGGGACATGAGAAGCAGGATGAAGAAGAGATCAGTCCACTTGAGATGAGCTATGGAAGGGACATCTTGCAGAAGTTGGCACTGGAGTTTTATCAAGATCTTCTCAAAGAGCCCCTGTTCTTTTAAACGAGGATTGGTTAAAAAAAACTGAAGCTATTTAGTTGAGAAAAGAGAAGATTTGGCAAGTGGAGGGTACAGACAGACATAATACCTGTCTTCAGCCAGAGAAGCCAATTCCCATTAAAGAAGTAGGTGTGGAAAAAGGCCTGAAGGCAAGAGAAGTGGGACAGGAAGAACAGGAGACAGAGAATAGCTTGTTGGGGGCTGGATACAAAGGACATGGAGGAAGATGTGGAGAAGAAGGCTTGAGGTTCCATTTTGGAGACTTACTGTTACAGGTAGGAGCTGATGGTTAATTGGATTGGCCAAGGAGCTATGGGAGTCTCTTGAGAAGTGGATGAACATGATCCTAGCAAGACATTTGGGTGGTGACATAAAGAATAAAGTGGAAAGGGGCAACACTGGAAGTTGGAGGAATATTTAGGTGGCTACTCTTCCTTGTGTGATATTTATTGGTGTTTATGTCTCCCTATTCTGGTTCCAAAGACTGCATTCATGTTAAATGAAAGGTCATGTAACATCTGTTTCTTATGGGATGAAGATTTCATAAATGTTTGATAAAGCAAATAAAATCTTCTCCCTAGGAAAGTAAATTTGACACAAGGAGTTATTGGGCAAAACTCAGCAGCCATGGAGCTAGCAGTTATGGTTCCCTTTGTCTAAGAAGCCTACACTTAGTGTCAGGGACAGACAAGAAGATTCCTAATGAATCAACATAGAACGCTTAGGTGGAGGCGACTCCCAGGACAAGCCCTTGCTGGTGCAATGAGCCAGTCTTGACCGAATCCAAGCTAACCCTGGGCAGTCAGCATCCACAGCATAGCTGCACTCTCTACATGCTGATCTCAACAAATGGGTCTATTTTTGGTGTACCTCTTTCCTACATCTCCAAAGAGGAAATCCAAAGGTTCTTCTCATTGATTTCCTTACAGTCTCTCACTTTTTTTCAAGTCTTACATAAGGGCTAATACAAACAGAAGCTTTTGGAGAATAAGTATGTGCCAGTAAGAGGGCACTATCCAGTGTCCAGGGCTTGGGCAAGTCACGGTCACCTGTGCTAAGTGTTGTGATGGGAAGGTAGTTTCTCTTCCCTCCCACGGGGTCACTGATTCACATTGCCCTGGTGTAGAGGTTTCTCAGTACATGTCTCAGCCTTCCCATCACTTCTACCCAGCTGAACAAGGAAAAGGGTATTATAGTCAGAGGTCATAGAAGATTTCCAGGATGACTGGACTTGAGCCAAGCACCAAAACCCTCCATGGGTATGCAGTTCTGCTTCTCTGATGACCTCCTCACAAAGGACTTCATCCTAGATTTCTGTGTTCTGTGCTGCAAGTAGCATGTATACATATATACATACATATATACATACATACACATATATGTGGCTGTTGTTGAGTCATTCATGACCCCATTGGGAGTTTTCTTGGCAAAGACAGATGAGGAAACAGAGACAAACAGGACTGAGTGACTCGCCCAGGGTCACACTGCTCAGAGTCTGAGACTGGATCTGAACTCAGGAAGTGAGTCTTCCTGCTTCCAGTCCCAGAGCTCTACCCACCACACCACAGAGCTGCTTAAGGACATAGCCATTATTTATTCTTTGCTGGAATTCAGGGTTTATTTGCTTTGGTTTCCCCTGGTGCCTGTTAAATACAGGCTATACCTTGAAAAGCCTCTAGATGGGCACCCTACCAACAAGCCTTGGTCATCCAGCCTCTGCCTAAAGATCTTTTCTTTGCCAAGACAGCCCATTTCATATATGGAAGGCTCTACCCAGCCACAAGTATTCCTGGCTGTGGAATTCAAATGTGTCTCCTCACAGCTTCTTCCATGCTCTGCCTTCTACAGAAGAAGAGAATCAGTTTGGTTCCTCATCTGAGTGACAGCCCATCAAACCCTTGACCAGAGTTCCCATGTCTTCCCTCGGTCCTTCCTTTTCAAAGACAAACATGCCCATTTCTTTCAAACGACCTTTGCATGAGACCAAGTCCAAGTGCTCCCTCTCTGCCTGGCTGCCCTCCTCTGGACGCTCTGAAGCTTGAGGACTCCCTACTGTGTCTCTCTGATATTCACCTCATTGTGCTTCCCCTATAGAACTTTCAGGTCATAATCTTATCTTACATCTCAGTACTATGCAAATACAGTCAGTACAACTAATTTGGGAAGGAGACAAGGTAAGTTTTCCTCATGGAATATACAGAAGTCACTGACATTATGCAGAAGCAATCTTCTCACCAAAAGCTCTAAACGAATCCTGCAACCAATGCCAGCTTTTCAGGAAGTAGGATGCTCCATAGTGGGAAGAGCACTTGTCTGATACTCAGAAAGCGGTCATTGTAGCGTGGACATTGCTGCTAACAAGACAAGTCGTGCCACCTCAGATCAGTCATTTCCCTTCCCTTTAGGAAATGAGGACGTTGCCTCTCAAACTTGAAATCATATGATGAAAGCTGTTTGCATCAGGCCAATCTGATAAGAAGCAGATTTGGGGAAAAGACTAGAAATCCTGGAGAAATAACCAGGGTTATTCAAAAGATGAGTCCTTTGTAGACAACAAAAATGAGAAGAAAGGCATTTTGCAAACAGTGTGGAAGGGAAAACCTGCTAGCAATACAGTGAAAAGAAAATATGGAGTCCTACCTTATAGCACATTCTATAATAAATTCTAGGTAGATCATAGAACCAAGTATAAGAAATAGAACTCTAAGAAAGTTAGAAGAGAAATGATGTCTCACAATTCTAGAGTACAAGTAAATGTTTAACTTATCTTATTAATAATAAGATTTATATGGAATTGATTAAGTAAAATTTGAAATTCTACACAACCAAACAAAAAAACCAAACAATAAAATTAAGTTGAGGAAAAAAAAATCCCAGAGGAAAAAACATTTTAGCAACCATAGCAGAAAACCAATTTAACATCTAAAATGTATAAGAAACGGATATAAATATTTCATGGATCTTAGCCCTCCCCCGCCCCCATTGAATTGATGACATTTTACAAAGGATCTGAACATTTTAAGACATTCACATATTGTGACTAATTACTTGAAAAAACTGGAACCTTCACATAATGAAAGAATTAAAATGAAAACAACCTCGAAGTACTACTTCATACTGTTCTCCAAGCAAAAGGAAAAAATAATGAATAATGACAAAATCCAGCATTAGTAGCTCTTAAAGCAACAAATTCACTTATACATTGTTGGCAGAATTGCAAATTGTTAAAAAAAAATCTTTTTAAAAGGATATATGAGAGGGCACAAAAGTTACAAAAATATCCATCTCTTAGAACAGTCAACAAACAGAACTTCACGACAGGTTTTGTGCTAAGTACCAAAGGTACAAAGAAAAAGTAAAAATAGTCCCTGTCCTCAAAGTACTTAAATTGTAAAGAGGAAAATAGCATGTACCTATATGGGCATATGCAAAACACATGCAAAGGAGATCAACGTAACCCTCAAGAAGAAGGTAACAGTAGCTGAGAACGTCAAGAAAGACGTCTTACAGAAGGTGATGCTTCCGCTGGATTATGAAAGAAGTCAGGGAGTCTCAGTGGCAGGAAGGAGAACCCTCTCAGCACAGAGAAGAGCCAGTGCAAAGGTACAGAGACAGAAATGGAGAGTCAGGGGTGAGGAACGACAAGTAAGCCAATATGGTCAGGTATGTAAGAAAAAGGAAAGACAGGAAGAAGCCATGTGGTGAACAGAGGCATTTCTAGCTGATCCCAGCATTGATTCTAATGAGCCATACAGGGATGAAAAGGTTTCTAGCATGGTACTGGAACAGATTATCTTTCATCTGAGAATCAGTCTAAGTTTGGAGATATGTGTCACCATGTTGGTCAGAGAGTGATAACTTATTTTTTTTAACCTCCAGGATTTCTAAGCAGGTAACAAGTCCAGGCACTGAGGAGTTACAATATGGAACAGGGGAAGAAGTATTCTTCACAGAGCCCTGTAGCACTGGAACTTTTTATTCTATTCTGTTCAAGCTAGCAAAGGAGATGAAATGTGTCTACCAATGATTGTCAAGCTAAGCCCTCTCTCTTTATTCACAAAGTGGCCTGAATACTTTGTTTTCTGGTTTTATTTTAAAAACCCCAAACCCACCTGGTCAAATGGCAGTCTTCCATAGCTCTGAGCAGCCTCACCTTTTCAAATAAGAGAAGTTTTTATTGCTTGGCATGTTAAAGTCTTGCCTTATGAACGATGGAGGCCTTTCCCTTACATGACCTGAGCCTTGGCAGCCAAATGAGTTCCTTGGGCTCTGTCTTTGGCCTCTCCAGGGCTGTGTCCTTGGGCTAGGGTGCCAAAAGGTTACTGGCTGTCCCTGCCAATCCTCCCTTTCTGTATTTTACAATGACAGCCTGGCCCAAAGCTAGTGGCCATTTGTTGACTTCCCTCATTACAATTTCTAAGAATTGGTATTTCTGAATCCGGTAAACTGAATTCTAATGGAAAAGGGAAAATAGTTCAACTGCATACCTATCCAAAATACAGTAAGCATGGCACACTCCCTAGCTGAAATCAAGAGAAATGCACATCCTTTTCCCAATTCACTAATCTTTTGGTATTTAGCATTCCTTAGCAATTGCAAAACAACAAATGTAGCATAGCTCCATCATCATCGACCCTACTTTCACAGTGTATGGTCTTCTAGACCAAGGATGAAAACCATGGCAAAGACTGATGAGAAGGAAATTGATTTGTTAGGGATGCACAGAATATATGCAAGCTAGCAAGCAAGCATAAGAAAGAAAATTGAAATGCTTCCCCCAACATCTCTTTGACAAATAAAGAAAACCTTAAAATTACATTATCATTCTCAAGAGCAAAGAGAATCATGGCTAGAGGTCAAACATTCAATATCTATTCTCAACAGGGTACATTAGGCCAATTATGATTGAAACCATGTCGGGCCATCATAGCTAAGGCTTGGGTCCAGGGCTTGGAATACCTTTGCAGCTGTGAGCTCCAGCTAAAATCAGAATGTTATTTTTATTCCAACCTTTCGGTGAGTTTCCTTTCATTACAGCATTTATACAAAATCCTCCAGCCCTGAACCTGACCAAGGATGACCTGAAGCCCACTGCTCCTCATTTGCTTCAAAGAAAGATGAGCGGCTTTTCACTGAGAATGACAATGGAGAATTAAGCCACAAATAAAATCTAAGATGGCTTTGAAATTGTAGGTAGGCCTTGACATTCATTGATAATACATGAAAACCTTTAAGACTAAAATTACAAATTGGAAGGCTTCTCTTACTGATTAAATTGTTTTGAAATGGGGCCAATCACAACCACAGAGCAGACTAGCTGACTGCCAGCTTGGATTTCATTTTCTCGGCCATTCGTTAACAGGACCTTTAAGGATTTATATGCAATTTTTCATAATTACTTTCTTATAAATTTACTGAGCTTGTAATTATTTGCTTCTTTTGTTTTTTCCAATTTGGGGAAAACTTTCAAAACATGGAAATTCCATGAGCCCAGCTTTACTCCAAGAGGCAGCTTGTGACCAAGAGGTAGGATTCTGTAAATTAACTTTTTAAGATGGCCAGGCCAGACAAACCACTAGCTGATAGCTATTTTAGCAAATACTTCACTTGAAAGTTCTCTCCCTGTCATGGAGGAGTTGAGGTCCATCAAGCCAGTTCTCCATGTGATTAGGGAGGTGAATGAGACAGGTGCTTGGTCAGTTTTATCAGTCCTCATGAATTTCAGGTCATCTGGAAGGTGGTCTCACTGGCAAACTGGGGATTAAATCATGACCATCCTTTCACCCTAGAAGTCCTGAAATAAATCCTCACATGGTCTCAGTTATACTTGTCCAGCCAAAGTAGGGTCCAAGGATTTAGCAACAGCACAGCCCTTAGAAGTAACTTTTTCCTACTCTCATTTTATAGATAAGCAAATCCGGGCTGCAAGACTTTGAGACTTGTCATCAATGACATAGCTTGTGACTGTCAAAGGTAAGACTTGAATCTGGCTCTTGCAGGCTCCAGGCCTGCAGCTCTAAGCACTGTAGCATGACTCCTCTCTATACAAGGAAAATGTTATTCCTTGCAACCAATACGCCTCCATTGTCACACATCCGAGTCCCCGCCCGCTCTTCATGTTATTTTGCTTCATTTGATTTGATGTTAATAATCTGCATATCCATTTTAAACCATATTGAATCAAAGATGTTCAAAGAAATATGTGCAGTTTCTAAAAAAGCCCAACTCTCTGACAATGAAAAACACTGAAGAATCAACTCTCTATAGTCATTATTTTCAATGTCCACAATAGACAAGACCTCTGGCCAATAAAAGCAGAAGTTTTGCTACATCTACATGTCATGCTAACTGGCGGGTTGCATATGCTTGGCGGCCAGAAGCAAAGAATGTAACTGGGCAGAAAGTCTCTGTTTTACTCCAACTTGGTGGTTCAAGCAATCCAGCATCATGTTCATGTGATCTGACTACAGGGTTTACTGATTTCAAGCAAATTAATTTCTAGGACATATTCATTCATACAAGAATCACCGAATACATATGAGCCCTATTTCACTGCCATCCAGGACCGTCTTTGACCTGCTTCAAGGAAATGAATTTCATGTGTCATTTCACCTCAACAGAATCAAGCTGTTCTGGATGGCCCTTAGTTATTAGGGGCTGTGTGGTTTTATGCTGAGGTTACCAAAGGGAGCTGCAGCTTCTTACCAACCACTCAATCTCAGTGTACTTTTAAATTAAGGATGTTCTGACAGTAAATGTTTAACAACCGGCTCTGCAAGAAAAAAACATACCTGGCATGATTTTATATTTAATCTGAATTACTGGCTTTTTCTCAAGTCTAAACAAGTACTAGAACAATAAACCAAGCTCTGATTGGTAGCATTTGCTGATGTCCAAAATGTAAATACTCACATAGATCACTTAACAATCTGCTCATGTGACCCGGTATAAGCCAGTTTCAGCACACTACTGCTTTAAATTCATCAGTCATGAACAGGCTAAGCCTAAATAGTAAAGTTACTAGAATTCCTTTGGATTAGGGTCTGAACTCATAAATACTCATTAGTCAATAACTATATCTGTACAAAGTCTGGGCTAACTGGCCAGCATCACTTAAAGATACACTATCTTACTCACTTACAGACACCATTCCACTTTCAATTCCTCTTTCTAAAAATCTTGAAATAATTCCTTAAGAAAACCATAACACAAAACTATGGCTAACTACTGTTCTTCAAGGAAAATTAATAGAACGTTTGTTGAAATTGTCTCAAAAGAAAAAAAGCTGGTTGGTTGCAAGAAAAACCATTTAATGGCTCTCTAAAGCACTCACAGAAAACACTTTAGGACATATTAGAAAATCAATATCAATGGTCAATATCTTATCCTGGAAAGCTGCCCCACTTTTACCGAGGACTGGGTTTGGTGAACTCCCTGCCTTTTCTACATTTAGCACTCTCTTTTCGAAGATGGATCCAAGGTGAGCCACTTGGCACCTTAGAAAAGTGAGACAACCTCCTTCAATCCATGTTTCCCATTCTCATGCATCACACAGGAAGAAATTAATTGAAAATAAAATATCAAAGGTGCATCTATGTCCTCCCCCATTCTTCCTTCAATCTGGATGCAGCTAAAATGTGCCCAAGCTTCCCTAGGAGGGACAGCCAGGATGGGTTTGGGTACAGCTCCAAAGAAAGCATTTTCAGCGGAGGGTCTTCATCTGTTGTTCAATCCCCTCCCTTTATGATCTACACTGAGCATTCTTTTTCAGTCAAGTTTGATCTTCTTGCGTCCAGATGTTTACTCATTCAACTTACGCTGCAATATTTTTGTATAGCCTCCTGGAACTTTGGTTTGGAGGAATTTTATGAGTGTTTATTTAATCATAAATTTAGCATTCAAAGGTATCCTAGAGGCTATCTTATCCAATCTCCCCACCTTACAAATGAAGAAACTGACACCCTCTGAGGTTTAGTGATTACCCAAAATCAGACAGGTGGTTTTGAGTTCTCAGACTTCAAATCTACCATTCTCTCCACCATACTACAAGCTGGATAATAAATAAATGAGACATTAATTGACAGGGGGAAGATTCTTTTCAATGTCTGTAACATGCGAAATTCCATTATTTTCATCAAATTGATTCTGGTGTGGATGAGAAAGAAAGCAGTCTTGGCTTAACTAGAATTAGTGTTCTGGGAAGCTCTTCCTGGATTGTATCACGTTGGACATTTGGGTTCTACCCCAGCCTCCCAGGAATCCTTGGGCAACACCTCATCCCATGGAGAAGGTCAACAGGCACGTGCCATAGGACTGTATTTCCTTACCCTCAATCTCATTTTCATGTCACCTTCTGGGTTTCATCAAGTGCACCAGAGACACCCCAAAACTAAAAATGTGGTCTGATTATATCCATTCTCTATGATATTCTCTCTCCGATGTCAATTCCAAGGCTTTTGGCTTACTGAACAAAGGATGACGGCAATATTCACGGTCATAATAACAGTGAACTAACATTTATTTAGGGTTTTAAGATTTGCCGGGCATATTTCAATCTGCCATCTCATACCTGGGGGCTTGCATTTCAAAAGCCCTGCACCACCTAGGTGGGTGATGGCCAAAGCAGCTGAGAGGCCTGGCAGACTTAGGCTGGGTGCCACGAAAGGCTTTCTAAGAATTAAACATGCCCTAAAACTTAGTGGACTGCTTCAGGCAGCTCCCCCTTGTCTTCAACGAAAGACTGACTGATAGATTGTTCAATTTGCCATCCATAAGCAGTCTGTACCAGGAGCTATGCCAAACACTGGATATACAAAGAAAGGCAAAAATGCTCCCTGCCTTCAGGGAGCTTACCTTTCAATGGGGGAGACAATATGCAAGTGATTCAGAGTACACAAGACACAGATTGAGAAGAGTCATGCCCAGGATCATACAGGATGTCCCAAAAGTCTTAATGTCAGCTTAAACCTTTGGGGTTTTAATACAAAAACCTATATTAGAAATGATAGTTGTGAAAAACCCCACAACTCTGAAATTTCATGATTCTGTACCTGCAGAGCATCCCTCTGAGACTCACAGAAATCACCATGGCTTTCCTCTTTAGACAGTAGTTAGGTTAACCCTGTGCTTGGCTATGCCCGCAAGCACCGATGGTGAACCCATCAGGAAGACGTTCAGCTTGAATTTTCAGGGTCTTGTCTTTTTCCCTCCTGCTCCCCCTGTAGTTTCCCCAAACACATGAAAGCCACATGAAAGAGGGGTCTTTGTCCTCCCCACTATCCTAATTTTCTCTTCCCCATAATTCCATGCTCACCATAATACAAGCAGGCCAAGTCAAGACAACAGGCTCGGTCACATGACAGAGCGATGCACGTAGAGGAATTCCGATGCTCTGCAGCCACGCCGCCTTTATTATTAACAGCTCTGGACAGCTGGAAAGAGTTTATTTTACTTCTGCACCGAAAAATTCCCACCCTCCCACATCCAAAACATATGAAAGGGGGAAAGGACTCAGCACATATTCTGCCAATGTCAGTGGTTGTTTGCCCTCCGTTTTTGAAGAGGATGGATGACATCACGGGAGATTCCAAGACAGGTAAAAGGGGGAAGGAATCACCCAAATTGCCAGGAGTTGCTGCATTTCCCAGAAAGTCCAACAGGAAACAGAGACATGAGAAAAAGTATATTTTTGTATTTTATGTGTGTGGGGTTTTTTTAATGCTAAAGAGTTGATTAAATATAGTATGAAATCTGAAGAAACAAAATCCTTCCGTAGAAAGCACACTGGATTTGGAGGCAGAAGACCTAGGGTTTGATTACCTCTGTAATCATGGGCAAAGCTCTGTGACATCTCTAGGTCTGTTTGTTCATCAGTCAAATGTGGAAATTGGACCATATGGTTCCTAAGGTCACTGCCAGCCCTAAATCTAAGATGTTACTGACTTCATACAAAATGTTATCAAGATACAAAATTCCTGATATGTGACTCCATGAAATGAATGCAAGCCAGGAATCAAACTGAGCTTGAATCTGTCCAGAAATAACTAATAGAAGAGACTTATTCTTTGAAGACAACGTGAGCTTCAAACATTTAACTTTGGGATTTTTTTTGTTTATTATCATTTTATTCACATTCTCCATTTTCTCCACTAAAATCCTATTGGATCCCAAAGTTTCAGAGGCCCTTTGTAGCTCCAGTGCTTAGCACGGCCCCTGGCCCCTTATTGATTGACTTACCCAGCAACTGATCAGTCAGTCTTTGTTTGAAGACATTTTTAGAAGAAGTAATTGAGTCCAGAAAAGTGAAGTGATTTGACTAACATCACACAATCGGTAAGGGACGGGGTCAAAACTCTAATTTCAGTTCTTCAGATGCAAGGAGATCCCATGTAAAAAGAGCTCCATCAATCTTAAAGTGCCATATTAGTGCTAGCTACCATTACTATCATTCATTTCTCTTTCTAATATATCAGGGGGCTACCATAAATGTGGAGTATAAACTCCTTGTGCGCAGGCACTGGTTTTTGCTTTTTTAGTCCCGGGACCCAAATAGGCTGGATTGCCTTTGGAAAATTGCACAGTTCTCTTAATGGCTTCGAGTTTCTACTAAAACAATGGCTCATTGACCAACTATAATCCTTTGGGGTTGTCCTGTGGCTGCAAGTCATAAAAAACTAGAGTCTTTTCGAAACAAACTGGATCACCCAATGACCATGGGGAAGTTCATGGTGGTAGTGAACAGACTGCAACACAGGAATGCAGCACAAAAACATTTAAAGGATATGGTAGAGAAGTCTATACTTGGGGTGGAGAGGGAGGAGATGAAACAGTCATATTTTTAGGGGAGCTAGGAGGCACAATGGATATGGCTGCTGGGCCTAGAGTGAGGAAAATTCCTCCCTGAATTCAAATCTGACTTCAGATACTTACTAGCTATGTGACCCTGGGCAAGTCACTTCATCTTATTTGCCTGAATTCCTCATTATAAAATGATCTGGAGAAGGAAAGGGCAAACCATTCTAGTATCCTTTCCAAACAAACCCCAAATGGCATCACAAAGAGTCAGACACAATCGAAATGAATCAACAACAAAAAATCACATATGTAGAGCTCACAGGATTATGTTCGTCCTTCATTGCCAAAGAAGACCATGTCATCAGAGAAATGCAAGTCATGACTTGCTCTTGACTTTGCTTTGAGTGAGTTTGAGTGAGTGCAAGGTCACCAGCCTCACTTCTCCTCCAGAGCCATCTGAATCCAGTGACCAGATATTCCTCAGGATGATTGGAGATGACCCAGGATGCACTTGGTACTCACTTAGGTGAGGCAATGCCCATTCATTGAATAGGCCTGCTTAAGAAGTAGCCAGGGCATGGCCCCTTTAATGAGGTCAAGAAAAAGACATCAGGCTGGGTGGGAACTATCAACAGTTATTATTGATAATCACTCTCAGGCTAGGAGGGTCCAGAGGAGCCCTTAGGTGGGGGCCCACCAGACTCCTAGTTTCATAGTGCAGCAGGTTCAAGGCTTGAAGACAGGACAGGTCAGGAAAGGAGCCAGTAAAACCCAAATCAGCTGGGCAGCTTTTGACCATCCAAATTTACTTTTCTTTGGAGAGAAGAAGGAAGGGGAGGGGGAAGCAGACAGGGAGTCCTGTCCCAAAACCCCAAACCCACTGCACTCTGAGACTGAGACTCCAATGGGGCCCAAATCCAATGGATGTCCCTCATGGCCCCTTGGTACCCATACAACATCATGAGCATGTAAGAAGGGTCCCACTATGTGGGGTGTACCCCCAATGATGGATTTGACAGGAGACACAAGTAACAGCCACACAGCACAGGAAAGCATAGGTAACTAGCAAGAAAGGAAGCATTTCCATCACGAGATCACAATAGAATACTGACCCATCCCCCAGAGTCTTGCACATAGTAGGCACTTAAAGAGATAAGTGGTGGATTGTCTTCAAAGAGCATATCTAAACTGTTTATTTCCAAGGGAGAAAGAGCTCAGAATAAATCATTTTAAAATTACATTTTTTTCAGAAACCATATTTTCAAAAATGGTATTTTAATGATAATTTAACTAAAAGATTTTACTTTAAGGTGTTTAAATTTCTATTAAATGTTCATTTAATTTAAATCTCATTTAAAATGTAGATTTTAATGATCCTAGTCAATTCCTTTCGACTGGAGATGGAGACCAGCATCACCGACATCCCACATTCTCTGCCCATAGGTGGGCCTTTCTATTATTCAGAATCACACTTCAAACAGATTAGTTTAGCAAAAAGCAGCCAATCTGAAGGAAAAGGTTCTTTGTTTCTGCTCGCAGGTGCCAAGGACGAGCCCTGGGATCATTCTAAAAGAGACCATTTCTCTGGGCTGTGAGCGCATACGAATGAGTGCCTAAAAGCAGCCCGAGTGGGGTTTTAGCTACTCTTTTTAAACCACTCCACAGACTGGGACAGCTTTTTGGCATATTTCTCCCTGAGCCAGATTTTTAGGCCTGAGTAACAACTTTCTAAAAAAAGGAGTCGTAATTAACACCGCGGAACGAACTGAGAAACCTCTAATCAGCTGGCTTTCTCCGCTAGCTTGAGCAAACCTCTCTTTGTTTGTTTACTAATGGCCCTTTAACTCATACCTGCGGTGACAGCCCCTTGGGGAAGACGAGGCTGGGGACACCACAGCTCCAGAGGATCTGGGAAAATCTGGAACAATTTCTTTCTTTGTCTTAGCCCTCGGGATAGGGGCAGGATCTTCCTGTTGTAGGACAGGAATCACTGGGAAAAGTCCAGCATGTCAGAATCCTGGGAGACACGTGCTGGGGGGGGCTCGAGGGAGGCAAGGGAGGGTTAAAGTCTCCTGCCCCCCACTGCAAGACTCGGATCTCTTGCCCCTCACCCCAGGACCCAGGCCTCTTACCCCTACCCCAAGACTCAGGTCTCCTTGCCCCTACACCCCAGGGGTCATGTTTCCTATCCCCCAATACCCGAGGACTCAGATCTTTTGCCCCCCACCCCAAGACTTGGGTTTCCTGCCCCTCCCATTCCCACCTTCACCCCAGGACTCAGGTCTCCTACTCCCACCCATCCCCACAGTCCTCTCCTTGGCCTTTGGACTCAGCCTCTGCCAGGATTCGGACAGGCTGGACTTTTCTCAGTGCCTCCTGTCTTATAACTGGCGTTTTAAACTGTCTCCAAGCTGGTGACCAAGCTTTATCCTTTAGTGTAGCAGAGAGGGAAAAGGGTATCTTCATTTTAGTGGAGAGAACCTTGGGAAGTCCCCGAGGGGCTTTAATGATCAGGGAGCTGATCATTAAACTTTCAGGGAACATTTACACTCAGAAATCAGCAAACACTACTAACCAGGGCTTGGTTTATTGTTTTGTTGATTGTCCAGACTTAAGGAAGTGAAGAGGAAAGTGCTGATAAAACAGAGGAGCCTTCAAAGTGTGCTGTGGTGAATATATCTACGTATTTATTTATTTGAGTATTTGTAGGCATGTATATATGCACTTGGAGATTGCTTCTGGACCTACGAAATGGGCTTGAATTCAAATCTGGTCTTAGACATTTACTAGCTGTGTGACCTTGGGCAAGTCATTTAACCATGTTTGCCTCAGTTTCCTCATCTGTAAAATGAGCCAGAGAAGTCAGTGGTAAACCACTCCAGTATCTTTGCCAAGAAAATTCCAAATGGGGTCATGAAGCGTCGGACTGCATTTGCCTATAGAGGCTTTTGGCCCAGCAGGGGGCTGTACATTGGTTCCACAACCTTTGCATGGTGGCCTCTTTCTCAGCTACAATTCAGAGAGATCCAGACAGATGCAGAGTAGCCTATAGGCTTTCCAAGGTGCCACACCCCAGCAAGTAGCCCCAGCAGTCAGCTCTGACTCCACCCCAGCAGGTGCCTCCTTCCCCTCTTCCCCACTGACACCAGGACACTCCACTTTCTCATCTCTTACTTCCCAAGCCCCTAAAAGGTCCATCTCTTGTTTAGGTTGTTCCTGCTATACGGTCATTAACATGTAACAGGTAGCCTGGTGATCCAACACAGAGAGTGCTGGCTTGGAGCTGAAATTCCACCTCAGACGTTTAGGGGCTGGGTGCACTTGGACAAGTCACTTAACCTCTACCTGTCTGGGTTCCCTAATATGTAAAATGAGGAGAATAACAGCGCCTACTTCCCAGGGTTATTGTGAAGATCCAGCGAACCTTAAAGGAGTTTATAAATGTTAGCTTAAAAAAAATGCGTTTCCCTTTAGCCTCCGACGTCACCATGGAGCAGAACCTATTTGCAGGCTCAAAGCTGGGTCACCCTTAACGGTGTTCATACTCAGTAACGCTCTCCCCAGTCTGATTCAAGACGCGTTCTTGTTCTCCCTCGATGGAAGGTAAGATGACTGGGGGCGAGGTTTGGGGTATTCTTTGTCTTTCTCTCCTGTGCTTCAGTAGACAGCCAAGATTCCTGCCTACAAACTCAGCATTTCTCCTGTGCTGCCTCCTCCACTGGGCCACCTTCTTCAAACTTGGTAGTAGTAGTAGTAGTAGTAGTAGCAGTGGTAGTAGCAGCAGCTTACATTATGTAGAGCTTACACTGCGCTAAACGCTTTACAAGTATTACCCCATTGGATCCTACAACAAACTTGACAAGTAGATACTGTCCTTATACCCATCTCACAAATGAAGAAACTAAGGGAGAACGTAGCCCTGGGTGAAGCAGTTACTAAGTGTCTAAGACAGGATTGGAACTCAGGTCTTCCTGACTGCAGACCCACCACTCTGTCCCCCAGTTTCTTCAAATAAGCACTGGCTTCCTCAGCAGGGACTCGCTCCAGCAGCATGACCCTCCATTCTCTCAGCTCATGGCCCCTCCAGGTCTTTGTTCCACAATGTTCTACGATCTTCCCCCTCTGGGAAACCTGCTGGGGTAAGCTTCTCTCCTCAGCTTCCTGGTCATCACCGAGCCTGGACCTAAAGCCAGCCTGCCCCTCAGCAGACCCAGCGTGGCTGAGAGACTCCCATGCCTATCATGCTAAAACCCCACCATTCCATACAAGTCAACAAATTCCATTTTATTTATTAGAAAAACTTGCAGGAGAAGCTTGAACCCTTGACAAGATTCAATGCTGTCTGTCCTCCCCACATCCTTCTACTCCTCCTGCCAGGTCAGCAGCCTACAGACGCGTGGTGTTGTTGTATGAGCCCTAATAAAGTCATGGGATGTGAGAGGAGGGAGGAGGACAGTAGGGTGGAGGGGGAGGGGGTATGGTCCATCCCAAAGGAAACTGGACAGAAATGCATGTGAGAAGGAAAACAGAGCAGAAAGCTGAAGACTGGGCGGGGGGGGGGGGGGGGGGAAGGGAAGGCAGGGTCATCTGGTTTGGTTTGGGCTTTTTAGTCTAATCTGTAATGCAGAGACACCAAGCAGATAAAGGGTCTGTGGACAACTCTCTTCAAAGGGCTAAGCTGCCTTGGACCCATCAGAGAGCGCTGGAAAAGCCACAAGATCCCTCTGAGGGGAAGGCTGGGGAGCTCGCACCTCAGTCCCTAGAAGACAGGAGTCCTCATCCCTGGAACTACAGACTCAGAGTTGGCAGGGCTTAGTCTGGAGAGACCAGGGCTGGGGCTGTGAGGAAGCTGAACTTCCTCTCACCCTGAGCAGGGTGGGTCCTATCTGACCAGGGTGAATCAGGGGGAAGGAACTCTCTACAGGCTTCTGGTAAGGGGGAGAAGGAGAGAGAGGGAGGAAGGGGAAAAGAAGGGGATGAAGAAGACCAACAGAGACAAGGAGAGACAAGGATACAGACAGACAGAGAGGAAGTGAGATAGGAGAAAGAGAGATGCAGAGAGGTAAAGACAGACAGACAGAGACAGAGAGGGAGAGGGAGACATGAAGATAGAAAGGAGGGAGAAAAGAGAGGGAAAGTGTGGGAAGGAAGGAGAGAGAGGGAAGGATGGGGAGAAAGAAGGGGATGAAGGAGAGAGACAATAGAGAGAGAAGAGACAAAGAGACAGAGACAGGCAAAGATGCAGGGACAGAGAAGGGAGAGATAGGAGAAACAGAGAGGCAGAGAGGTAGAGACAGAGACAAATAGAGGAAGAAAGATGGAGAGAAAGGAGGGAGGAAGAGGAGAAACTGATGCTCTCATTTCCAGAAGTCTGGCTATTAATAAATGGCACATATAGGTTTCCTCCTCCAAATATTTCAAAAACAAAGAAGGAAAGCCAGATGTCCCGTCAGAATGGGATTTTAATAAAAACCGGAAAGAAGGGAGGGAAATAAAAGCAATGACTAGAAAACAAAGACAACTGAAGAACAAACATCTTGTTTCCTTTCCTTTTCTTTGTTATGACTGAATGTTGTTGAGATCAGCTCCCTTGCCTCTCTGGCCTCAGTTTCCTCATCTGACCCCAGAGGTCTATGGCTCACTGAAATGAGGGATGAGCCCCCACTCCAGGGTCTGTTTATAGAGTTTGATCTAGAAAAGACATGAGAGCATCTCTTCCAAACCTACACTTACAGATGAGGAAACTGAGGCCTGGAATGGCCCAAGCTTTCAGAGTCAGGACACAAGCCCAGGGCTTTTGGCTTAAGGTCCCAGCATCTGCTTCTCTATCCATCACATTATAAGACTTTGATGGGCCTCTACCTCATCAGTGGGGATATCATCTCACCATAGATGATGAAAATCACAACCCAGCAGGGTCTGCCAACCCATAAGTCACCACAGAAAGTCCACCCAGATTAGATTAATTTTCCATCCCCTAAACGTGCCAACCTTCTATGTTTTACCACCATGCTTTTGTATAGGAGGATTTCCCCCTTGCCTCTGCCCCTTAAGACCCAGTTATCTCCACCCAGGATTTAGCCCCCTTCGCCTCTTAGGTTAAGCCTTTGCTGTTCCCCCAATTGTGAACACTTTCCTGTCCTAAAATTACTTTGAGTTATTTATATAAATGCAGCTGTATGCATATGTATGTAACAAAATGTGTATTTTCCTGTTTGTGTATGTGTTGTTTCCTTCCAGGAGAAAGTGCGTTCCTCGTGGGCCGGATCTGCTTTATTTTTGTTCCTGTCTATCTGGCAGCATCACGGTCAAACAGTAAGTGCCTAATAACACTTGGGATTGGAAACGAATACCACAGTGGATCAACCAGCCTTGAGATATCAACTTGGATTTTCAACTGTCTTCCCTGTTGGAGGATTTCCCACCAAAAAACTCTTAGCTGGATTTCTGGTATAAATCATTCCCATGTGATTGGAGCCACCAGGAGCCAGTTTTCCTCAGGGACTGATCCATCCCTGGATTATCAAAACACTGGAGTGCCAGATCTAGAGAGTGAAGCCCAAAGCCTAGGAAACAAAGAGATGACAGCCTTAAGTCCTTTCCTGGCCAATCCAGCCCCATTCCCTCCCTCAGAGAGGCCTCCTTCCCGTATGATCTGCAGCCGGAGGGGCAGGCCACTCGGGAGCTCCTGGGAACCAACACAGGCTCATCAGCTTCGTTCAATCAGAACCAAATGACTACAATCCACTGGACACACACACACACACACACACACACACACACACAAAACCCTCTATTCAAAACCACACAATTTTTTAGCTACAACGAACCTTCCCTATCCTCTCTTTAAACATTACTTTACAGATGAGGAAACATCCCATGCAATTTCACTCAGTTTCCCAGTACCTACTACATACCAGACATGCTGTGCTAGACACTTGGAATGACACAGCACACATAGTCAAGGATGTAGCTGGTCACTGACTGAGGAAGGAGAATGCCTCAAAAACTCAGCTCTCTCCAGAGAAGCCCCAAGGGCTGGGCCTGGATGCTGAGAGGGAGAGAGGGAAGGGCTTTCCAGGCATGGAACGGTCAGTGCAAAGGTAGCAGTGGGAGCTGAAGGGCCAAGTATAGGGAAGAGAGAATGGCTCTGTTTGAGACGACAAGTGGGTGAGGGGGAAGAAAGTGCTTGGCTGGAGCCAAAAGATGAGAGGCTTTAAACCAAGGAAGGAGTCTGCTGGGCCTGGAGGAGACACAGGAAGAGGGAAGATGCTCCATGTGTCATTAGTGATGGGCACAAAACAGCACAGGGACAGGTGCCGAGAGCCCAAATCCTGCCTCCAACATTTCCTCACTTTGGGACTGGGGCAAGTCACCTGACAACCCTCCTGGAGTCCTGTTCTTTTCATCTGGAAAAGAGAGACAATTACACTAATGTGAGCTGATGGGCGCTGCTGCCTACCCTCCTCCTATACTTTAAAGAGTCAGCCACTGTTAGCAATATTGTGGCTGTTATTATTTATTGTTATGCTTCAAGGGACTTTGAATCTATTCACAGAGATACAAGCAAAGAAAGAGAATATCAGGAAGGATGAGAAAATATAGCCAAAGAGGAAAAAAAGGTCTGAGAGTGTTCATAAGACAGAGATCCCACCAGGAAGGGAGCCCCAGGAAGGCTTTGTGTATGGCCACTATATCCCAGGATGTCGACCACATAGGGTTTGATGCTCCTTGACCAGAGGATACAGGATGTACCAGGATGCTTGAGGGGAGTCCACCATCCTGTAAAATGAAGCAGCTGTACTCACGGGTCTCTGATGTTCCATCTAATTGTAAAGCTAGGACCCAATGATCCCTATGACCGTGGCCTCCCACGGAGGGCATCATCTGGACTTGCTCCCTCTCCCTTCTGCCACTGCTGCCCTCTCCCCAAGAGTACCTGGTATAGTTTCCATCATGAAGGTCTTATTCCTAGGAAGAGAGATGGAACAGGGAAGCTTCTAAAAGGAAGGTCCTACCCTAATGTCAGCGCCAGGAGCCTGCTGTTACCTCCCCCTAGGCCAGGGGTGGGGAACATGCAGCCTCAAAGGCCACAAATGGCCTCCTAGGTCCTTGAGTGTAGTCTTTTGACTAAGTCCAAATTTTACAGAACAAATCCTTTTATTAAGAGGATTTGTTCAGGAAAGGTTGGAGTTAGTCACAGGGCCACACTCATGGACCTAGAGGGCCACCTGTGACCTCAAGGCCATAGTTTCCCTACCCCCTAGGCTTTATCTGGTCAAAATCCAACTTTGCCCCTTCCAGGCATCTGCCAATGCAGCTGAGCAACAAGGATCCTACCCCCTCTCCTTTCTAGCTGCTTGCCCTGACTAATGGCTGCTTAGCTCTCTGACACATTACTGCCACATTCGATGTCATCATGAAAGTGGGCATCAGCAGCTCTGAAAAGCCCAGGAGCAGTATGGTGGCTTCAGGAATGGACCTCAGTGATCATCTAATGTAACTCCTCCATTTCAGAGATCTGGAAACTGAGGTTCAGGGAATACATCCAAGGTCACCCAGGGAGGCAGGGGGATGTTACCCTAGACTTAATGTCCAACTTGACCAGAAGGAAGAAAATCAGTCTTGAAGACTACTTTGAGGCTGGAGGTCAGTGGGCCAGTCTTACAGCTCCAATAATGCTTTTTTTCCATTTATCTGACCACATATTGAATGACCCAGCTGCAAGAATGAAAACATGAGAGGGCCTGGGGACAAGAGTCATTTGTGCTCAAAGGAAATGGGTGGGGGAGAGAGGAGAGGGAGGAAGGAAACATGGCTACACAGGGAGAGAAGAGGCCAGGACTTAATAAATCAGCCCAATACTTCCTTCAGCAGGTGTGTCAGCAATGCACGTGGACGGGAGGGAGCGAGGGAATTCAGCCAAAACCAATAAAGCCTGGTGACCAATAGAATGCACATTCGTGTGCATAAAGCGGTTTTTCTCTCCTCCTGGGAGAATGAACACTTCTATCCCATGGAAGCCCCCTTATTAATCTTATTCTGACTGTAGCCAAGTGGAAAGTGAAATAGTTACATTGTCAGAACCAAGGTGAAAGGGTGTTATTTCCACTTCCAGTTCAAATACCTGGGGAAGGAGGCGGGACTGATGGGGAACAGTAGATTCCAAAATCGACATCACCACCAGTCAGAGAGTCATTGATTCAGAGTGGGAAGGGACGTGAGCAGTCCACCATTCCAATGTACCCATTTCAAAGATGGAGATGCAAAGGAGGTGCCAAGAAGCTGCCTAGACCACCAAGGCAAGCTAGTCTCACCACAGTATTCCAAGAATATCTAGTCAAAGGGGTAGCAGACAAGTCAATATGGATATGTCATGATGGAAGCGTGTTCTTATTGACATGGTTCCACTTTCAATTCGGCACCTTCTACTATTCTTGTCACTGTTTGCCCAAGAAGATTCCGGAGGGGCCTTGCTCTTAAGCTCTTTGTCTTTTGTAGTCGGCAGGCAACTCTCCACCCATCTGGATGCTGCTTTCTCCTGCTACCCAAGAAGACCATTCATTTCTTTTATGACATTCCTTCATTTATGTATCACTCTTGGAAAAGCTTTGTAGAGTCTAGAACACCTCTGGCCTTAGATGCTTATTAGCTGTGTGATTCCAGGCACGTTACTTAACCTCTGCCTCAGTTTCCTCATCTATAAAATGGGAACAATAACAGTACTGACCTCACAAGGTTGTTGTGAGAATCAAATGGAATATTATGAGGATAAAATAAGATAACGTGCTTTGTAAACCTTAAAGCCCTGCATAGAGCCTAATGAGCATCACTATCACCACCAGTGCCTCTCCTTCAAGCCTCAGAGCACCGTTTCCTATCGCCTCTGGAGCACCTCCATCAAGGCATCCAAACACTGTGGATACCATCAAAGTACCCCAGAAATGCCTTGGGGGTATTACAACCTAAGCCCAAATAATGTATTATCTTTTCTCCTAAATATACCTGGCTTTATCTATTTTCATCACTGGCACCACCATTCACCACATTACCTGTGGTCAAAACCTTGCTATTCTCTGACTTGGCCCTCCCATTTCCCTATGCACAGTCAGTTGTTAAATCCCATCCCTTTCATAGCTGCAGTTCCTCATACTCATCTCTTTCGTCTTTCTAATGAAACTCCTCTCTCCCAGTACAAGTTCTCATCTTCTCCCACCTGGACCATTCCAATGGCCTCCTGAACAGTGTTTCCTGCTCCTTTCATTCTTACGTACAGACCAGATCAAGTCACTCAAAGAAACATAGTGATAGAGATGGAAGGGACCACAGAGCCTATCTACTCTGACTTCCTCATTTTACAGATCATGAAACTGAGGCACAGGGATATAAAGCATCATACCCCAGATCAGACATAGGATCATCATTGCTCTAGAAAAGACCTCAGAGGTTATTGAGTCATCCTCTGGAAGAGGAAGGTATAGAATCTGCACACAAGTAACCATTATACCAGACAGAAGTAATGAGTGCATGGAAGTGCTCAGAACAAAATCCTATGAAATACCTGGAGAATGAGATCCTATTGGACTGAAGGAATCCTAAAGGTGCCCCTAGTTGGTAAGCAGAGGAAAAGAAGAATTTCACTTGGAAAAGGTATGGCAGGACAGTGTTTCAGGCACAGAGGACAGACAGCCTAGACCACCAGAACCCATCAATGCTAATGATCTAGTACAGAAGAGGAAACTGGAATCAAAGACAGGGAAGTGACCCAGCCAAAGTCACACTGTGATAAGTGTCTAAGAAGGGAATTTGAAGCCAGGATCTCGGACTCCAGAACCAGGGCTTTTTCCACCGCAATTTATTTTTATAGTTTACTTGTTTAATTTAGGTTGAATTATTCCCATACCTGAGGATGTGGACATTGTAGTCACGATGGTACCCTGAGATGTGCAATGACGCTTCACAACAATGCCACACACAGTGTGAATGGAACCAGTGTTATCCCCATGTTACAGATGAAGAAACTGAGACTTGAGATGTTGAGTGACTGGTCAGGATCACCCAGCTGGCAGGTGTCAGAGGCAAGCTATCTACAGAGATGCCAGCCTTTTCCATACTGGTTTCAAGGGCCATTCCTTCCAAGATTACACTGTTTCTGATTCACACGTGTCTTGTAAGTAACAAAGGTTAACTATATATGTATATATAGTTTTATGTGTATGTTTATATGCATGTATTATACATATATGTACATGCATACACGTGTTTATATGTATGTGTGTGCATATGTGTACATATATACATGTAGAAAAATACACCAGTGTTGTCTTACTTAATAGAATGTAAACTGCTTGTGGATGGAAACTGTTTGACTTTTGTCTCTGTGCATACAATCGGTGTTTAATAAAAGCTTGTTGGATGATTGTTAACTTTATAGTTAATTACTGATACCTTATAGCAAACTCCCTGATTAGCTCTGCTATCTTTCAAAATGCCACCTCATGGTTAACACCTGATAACTTGTAGCTATAAAAGATAGCCCTTCTCCCACTTACCCAGCATAGATAGGACTGGTCTCCAGTGGGTCACAGAATCAAAGGTGGAAGACTCCATTTTCCAATGGAGTAAGGCCCCCTTGATCTAGAGTCATGGTTTCTGGGGATTCCGATGGACAAAGCAAATAGCTTTAACAGATTTATCAAAGACTCCCTCTTGGTAGAGTTCACAATGGGAGGGCATACTATTAATGGAGGTGGACCTGAATAAGCCATGCTTCCTGATGGGAAGGCACATGAAGGCCATGTAGCCTTGACTGTCCAGAAGCAGTAGGGAGCCTTTCTGTAGCTCGGCTACTGACCTCTCTTCTGCCTGAGGACAGACACTTCTCCCACACTTCACTCTCCTTTTCATGGGAAAACAGTTTCTAGTCAGAGCTCCCACCCTTCTTTTCTCCAAAACTGAGCAGAGAAGTGGAGGCTGCTTATACACTAACCTTCTCTCAATTGGTTTGGCCCATTCTCCTCATGTTCTTCCCTTTTCAGAGAGGCAGTGTGGTTCAGTGGAAAGTGTACTGAGTCTAGATTCAAAAATCCTGGACTTAAATGCTGCTTCAGACACTTATTACCTGGGCTAGTCACTTCCCCAATCTGGGCCTCAGTTTCTCTGTAAAATGAAAAAGTAGGACTAGATGGCCTCCTTTGTAGCTCTAAAACCATGACCCTTCTGATCTGTCTCTCCCTCTGTCTCTCTCTATCTCTCTTTTCTCTTCCCCCCCCCCTTATCCACAATGCTTTATTTTTGTATCCCACAGTGCCTAGCACATAGTAAATACTTGATAAATACGAATTATCTTTTTAACTGGGTATTTGTAATACTCTTTAAAGCAACAATTACATGCCTTATATGTTTAGGGTTATTGTTAAGAATTCTATTTTCATGACATGGCAATAATTTTCAATGGACTGGGATGTTCATTACTGGGCTAAGAATTCTGCTATGATATCTATAATGATGATCCTCATAAAAACCTCTCTCTTAATAGAGCAAAATTGTGAGACTAAAGAGAAGGGAGACCCCTTTGGAGGCATGCTATGGCCATAGTCCAAAATGATCCCAGTAAATTTGGTTCCCAATGAATTTAGGCAATTGTAAAGACTCAACAGTTAGGACTGTGTGTTAGGACTTGGTGTCAGAAGCCTCTCATATTTACTCATTGTGTGACCCTGGGCAAGTCACTTAAATGATCTCCTGAGCTTGCTGTCCACTAAAAACTCCAGATCTTTTTCCAATGACCCACTGCCCTCCCCAATGCTGCCCCCATAAAGGACTTGCAAAGATGACACTGGGGTCCTCAAGGAATGCAGTGTGAATTTTCTGACTTCAGGAAGAGGATAGTATGCCAGCTCTGGCCTGTTTCTCATTATCATCCGCATCCTTCCTCACAGAGGATTGGATGTGATCCCTCCAGGAACAGAGACATGAAAAGAAGCTCTCCATGTGTTGAGGATGCTGGAGAATGTTTGGCAAGATCAAAGCCAGGCTCGGCTGGGAGTCTTCAGTGTGATAAGGGCAGCCTGGAGAGGAATCCTGCCCTGGAGAACATTTTGATAACTTTCATCAGCATCAATCACAACACCTTCACACATGATTCTCAGATGACTTTGCCTCCATCTGAGCCAGTCACTTCCTATCACACTAGGAAAAATCATGCATGTTAGAGCTCTCACGTCCCACCCTGGACTATAAGATCCACGTGTAACCTGGTATCAAACATGTGTACATGTAAAAAAGCAATTCTATAACTATCCTGATGCTAGGAAGTGCCTCCCATGTCAAGAATGGAGGTCAAGGCCACCCCCTGAATCATGATCTCCTCCCTTCCTGGCCCCATGTCATCCGTCAGCATCCCAACCGCTATTCAAGAGCCTGACCTTTGAGGATCTGAACTGCAGTTCCTCCTGACAACAAGGACTCATCTCTTCATTTAATAGATCAATCAATAAGCATTTATGAAGAACCTACTGTGGACCAGACACTGGGGGTACAAGTGCATGGAATAAGACATCTAGCTTAAAGTGAGAAACACTACAGACACAAATAAGTCAATACAAAGAATATACCAGATGAGCAGGGGGCTTATTGGGGTAAGATAGCCAGAAAACTGCCTGTTTGGTTTATCTTCCAAGTAAAAGCACAGGAGGTAGAGATTCTACAGCATGAAAGTGCTCTTGAGCATGCCACCGAACTCAAAAGCTGGGGGGTGAGGGAAATGCATAGAACTAAGAAAGACCTGAGTTCAAATGGAGTTTCAAACACTGTCTAGCTGTGTGACCCTGGGCAAGTCACTTATTCTGCCTCAATTTCCTCATTTGTAAAATGACCTGGAGAAGGACACAGCAAACTACTTTAGTATCTCTACAAAAAAAAAAAGCAAAGTTACAGAGAGAGAAAGACCAACTGAACACCAAGAAGGCAGCATCGTGTAGTGAAAGGAAGGCCAGCCTCAAAGTCAAGGAGACATGGATGGGAGTCCTGCCTCGATGGCATTCTCAGCAAGTCAGCAAAGCCCTCAATGCCCCAGGCAACCCTCTCAGACTACAAGCTGCAGAGTTCGGTGCCCATCAACACTGAGAGTTCTCTATGCCAATGGGTTCAAGGGTCGTACAATAAAATCAAAATGCTGGGAACTATGTCAGACAAAAACGAAACGGTCACTGCCCTTCCAGGAGTTTACACCAAGTGACAATTCTCCCCTCCAAGAAGAAATAGGCACACAGGTTCAATTTGGTAGGTCCCAGGACTCTTTTAGCCCATCTGCCTGAAGCATCACAATAACTGTAGCTTCAGGATGGAGCTGGAGACCACAGTAAAGGGCCTCCTGCAAACCAGCCTTGTAGCTGCCTCCACCAGGGTGGGGAGAAGGGCCAGGAGAAGCTCACTCCCTCCATCCTCTGAGACCCTGAAGAAGTCACCTGAGCCTGCTCCCTCAGGGCACACCAGTTCAGCAAATTGGCCTTATACAAAGTCCCTGAGTGCCTACTGCATTTGACAGCCATAACAACCCTGTCAATCAAGAAACACTCATTAAGCACCTACTATGTGCCAGGTGCTATGCTAAGAGCTGGGCACACAAAAAGAGGTTTAGGCAATTTACTAGTACTTCCTGGGGGAGCCTAGATAGGAGGGATTAATTCCTACATGGGGTCCATGAACTAGGCAGGGGTTTTAATATATTTTGATAACTGTATTTCGGTATAATTGGTTTCCCTGGTAATCCTGTGTACTTAATTTATATGCATTTAAAAACATTGCTTAGAAAGAAGTCCCTAGGTTTTACCAGACTGCAGCCAAAAGGAATTCCTCCCTTCCTCCCTCCCTCCCTCTCTCTCTCTCTCTCTCACATACATACACACACACACACACACACACACTAAGAACTCTTATAGAAGGAAGTCAAAAACCTCAACAGTATAAAGCAATGTTGCTATCTCACAGCCTGGAAGAGGAAGACAGTATTGTGCACTAGAAAGAATGCTGGATTTAAAGTCACTGGCCCTGGGTTCCAATCTTGGCTCTGACATGTCCTCCTTGTGTAACATCGGTTAAATCACTCCACCTCCTTCAGGGTCAGCTTCCTCATCTATAAAATGATAGCAGTGTGGGGGAGGGGGTCTTGATGACCACAAAAGTCCTTTCTGTCATAAATGTGTGATCTCACATTCATTTCTGGCTTTGAATGGAGGGATTGGAGCTCCCAGGGACTACCTTAGAGACAAGGAGCCACATTCCCTCATTTTGCAGAAGAGAAAACTGAAACACAGAGAGATGAAGTCATTTGTTCAAATTCACAGAAATAATAGATGATGAGTTTACTACCATCCAGACAGACTCCTCTCTTGCCCCAGTCAAACTCTTAAGGCCCTCAGATCTTACCTATCCTTTCCCTGAACTCTTTCAATCTGCTCCCCCTCAGGGGGAAGCCTGCCCAGGCACAGTCAGCCTGTGTCCCTGCTTTGCACTTCTCCCTGTCCAAAATTCATAAAGCTGCCCCACTGAGTGAAGAAATGTGAGCCCAAAGTTTCCATCACAAGAGTGTGTTCCTTTTGGCCAGAGTCACATTCAGAATCACAGCCTTACCTCCTCCCCCACCCCCGCAGTTGCTTCCTCCACCTTTTGAGGGATGAAATTATCATTAGGGTGAGTCACAAGTGTCTTGGCTCCTTAGTGAGAAAGAGGAAAAAGAGGGGGGGAGGGAAAGGGAGGGAGAGAGGGAGAGAGAAAGGGGAGAGGGATGGAGAGAGAGGGAGGGAGGGAAAGAGAGAGAGAGAGAGAGAGAGAGAGAGAGAGAGAGAGAGAGAGAGAGAGAAGTAGAGAGGGAAGGAGAAGGAAAAGGAGAGGGAGAAAGAGAGAGCACAAGAGAGAGCACTCCCCAGATGTTCACCATCCACCTTTTTTCCTTCATCTCTTTTAAAGCCAGCTGTGCCAGTGCAGATGTTTAATGAGCTCACAGGGAGGAGAAACATCCTCATTATGAATGGGTGGGGCTGGGGTGTCAGCTTTCCCCAGGAAATGGTCAACAATTTTACAATCATTTTGGCAAATCAATGAAATATAAACTGAAAAGTTTGAATGGTGGGGTGGGGAGAGTTCATAATAATTCATCTGACAAAGATCAGGAGGGTTTAAGCGGCCCTCAACAGGAGTCAACAGTGTGTTATGGCCACCAAGCTTTATTAAGAGAGACACAGAGAAAATCCAGGTTTGGTACAGCCTCCGTCCTCATCTCATTAGAGGTGGAGAGGCATATTCAGTTCTTACTAGCAGGAAAGACCTAGGCAAATTACTTAATCGCTCAGTCTCAGTTTATTCATCTGAAAAATGGAAAGGAATGGTTTAGAGAGAGCAGTATAGTTTGCTTTCCAAAAAAAGCTTCTTAACAAATAAAAGCTGGCCCAAGCAGAACAGAATGTCCCAGGGGGGTAGATTTGTGGGCTCCTGGTCAGTGGGGGGTGGGAATTAAGTGGAAATTAGGCAATCACTCATAAAGTCTACAGATTGGGTGGAACTATAAAGTCACTGAGGTCCCTTCCAGATCTGAGATTCTGCAATGATTCATTAGTGAAATTCAGCATGTCAAGACCAATAGCCTTCTCCCATGACTGAGCCCTATCATTTGGGCTCCATAACTCTCACACACTTCCTCTGTACTGCCTGCATGGCATCCATTCTATCTTGGGGCCTCCTCACCTTTTGCCTAGGCTGTAGCCTCCTATGGTCTTCCTGCCTTCTCTTTCCTCCCCTTCCCCCATGTGCTGTACATACAGCTGCCAAAAGAACCATTCTCAGGCTCAGGGTTTCCCAAGGCCCATCTTTGCCCAAGAAGCTTCGACAGTTGCTAATTAACTCTAGGAGAAAATAAAAACTACTCTTTGGGGCATCTGACACCCTCCAAAAACAATCTGCATCTCTCCATTAATTTCCTATCGCTCCCCTTCAGGTGTTCCATATCACAGCCGTAGGTTTTCCCTCAATAGACTGCCCAATTCCCGCCTGTCTTTGCACACACTCATCCCCCATGCCTGGGATGCTCTCTCTCCTCACTTATACTTCAGAAATCACTAGCTTCCTTCAAGGTCTTTTGGATTTTCCCCAATTGTCAGCTCTTTGCCTATAAAATGACTCGATGGAATTTCTCTATTTTTTGTATGAACTTGTGTACATGTTACACAGCCCCAGCAGACTGGAAGCTCCTCAGGGGAAGGGATCTTGCAGAATGCAGCAGAGTACCCAGCACACAGCAGTACTCAGTGAGTGCTGACTGTGGTACACTCTTGGTTCCTGTATTCACTTCCCAGTGAATAACTCAATTGCAAAAACTAAAAAAAAAAAAAATGACTTGCTCCCTGCTGATGAAAGTTGGTGGAAGAACAGGGCTCAAGAGAGACATCTTATTTAAGGTTAAGGAGGACAAGGGGTGGACTTTGTCAAGACGCTTCCTGCTTAGCTTTCTTTCACCTCGAGGTCAATGACAAGGCAGAAAGCAGCACTTGGCAGCTTTGCCAGCATGGCTTGCTGCCAGCAGGGAACCTGTCAAAGTTGCTGTCTTCCTCCAGCTCACTTTGGACCAGCGTAGACTGGGCTTCCCACTTTGTTCCTCCCATCCCCTAGTCTCCCAGACATTGTAATAGGAAATATTGACAGTGTGTGTTGGGAGCCCAGGGCTGATGCTCTAGACTGTTTCTTAGATGCTCCTTCCTCCACACCAGGGGAGTATTCCTTTGCTCAACAGGAGAAATCGGTGATGAGTGCTGTTCCGTGACCCTCTCTGGCCAATAAACAGGAACAGAGGTGCCAAATTCCTGAGATTGATGTTCTCTCAAGACATCCCCTGGGAAACTGATGAGGCTTGTTTCCATGTTGAAATATTTCCTCCTTTCTCTGTTACTCATATATACATACATACATACATATATATATATATATATATATATATATATTTAAAACAGACCCACCATATGCATACATATACACCACATACAGATAGAAAATCACTCAGAGAGACAAGCACACACATACACTCACACGTACATGCACACACATACACTCACACGTACATGCACACACATACACTCACACGTACATGCACACACATATACTCGCACGTACACACACATACACTCACACGTACATACACTCACACGTACATGCACACACACACACTCATACTCACACACACAAAAGAAGGGGGGGGGAGGTAAAAAGAAAATCCTTCTTAACAACCTAGAGACTTTGACATCTGCAGCCTGTCTCCAAAGTTCCCTTTGTTTCGGGGGCCAGTCCCAGGACTGTAACCATTTCTTTAAGACAATTCCATACAGCTTCTTCTAGTGCAGTAAGATTCAATCTGGTGTCAAGATTTTTTAAAAGCCCATCAGGAGCTTTCACAACTGGACTCCGTGGTTTTGGCAGCAATATCAGTGAAGAGATGAGTGAATTCAGAGTCTGAAAACCAGAGGTCATATCTTGGCTCTGCCACTTCAACCTGTGTGACTGTGGGGAAGTCTCAGAGCCTCAGTTGCCACCTTTGTCCAGCAGACAACATGAACTTGACCTTCAATGATATTGGATTTCTTCTGCGAGAGTCATTTCTACCACGTCTGACTTCAACCCTTCCATGCCTTACTTAGACAGTCTAATGAGTTGTTGCGGCAAATAAATAAATAAGTGCATCACCTAACGTCCAAGCCCTTGGTGATGAGCATCTATGAACTTTACGAGGCTGGTTGTGAGATAAGATACTCATCAGATCGCTGTCAAGTCCCTGTTCAAAGCCTTTCCAACTTAGTGGGGCCTGACAACGCTCCCACCCCACTCTTAGGACTGAGAACCGATTCTCCATCCCATGATGCCTCAGCAGAACATGGCCTCCCTGAAGGACATTAAAAGAGCCTTATTAAAAGAGAAGCCCATAAATACAGCTTTCAAAGGGAGCATCTTTTATCATTTATAATCTCTTCATGGTTTAAAGAAGCAAAAGTTTGGTGTCTCTCAGCATTTTAAAAGTAGGAACATTTGCAGAATAAAGGAAAGTTGTGTTGTAACAGGTATATTGTTCAATGCTCCCAAGCAGCAACATCCAAGACAATGAAGGCTGCCAGGCATTTTTTTTTTCAAAAATAGAATTCTTTGTTTAGACAACTAAACAAAACACAATTATAGAACATGAAATTACAAAAGGATATACACAAAGTGTACAATTATTAAGAACCAAACACCAACATACAATCTGGTACTTTTCTCCCTGATCTTCAAGTGTTCCCAGAGTTTGGTTTGTCCGGCCTTTGAGAAGAAAGCTTCTTTGTACCTCCTCCTGTAGAATTCTGTAGCAGTGTGAGCAATGGGAAAGTCTTCTGGAGCTGACTCCTAAGACCTAGCTTCTTATCTCGGCTCTGATAGCTCAGAGCTGACTGGCTGAGCTGCTAGATTGGGGGCAGTCACCGGAATTCTGTGAGACTTCACAGCAAGTGGTTGAAGTTTTAGGAAGGCATGGGTAGTCCAATCTGCTATAGTAAATAAAATGTGTATTTACATTACCAAAGCAGTGTTACCGTGGCTTTCCTCCTCTGTCCTATGTTCTGTAGTTAGATGTCAAGAAGAATACTTGCTAAAACAGAATTTGGCCCATCCCACTGTCTACTCATCTCTAACACTTTCTACCTGTGTGACCTCAGTTTCCTCATCTGTAAAATGAGGGGGCCAGTACTAGATAATCTCTAAGGGCTCTTCTAGCTCTAAATCTACAATCCTATAATTTACCAACAAATTGGGGAAAAACCAGTTTTTTTGCAAATACCCAAATGTTAATGCTTTGGAAAAATGTTTGTGAGATCGGTGCCACATAAGGACAGTGGACCATGATGGTTTAATAGCAGCATCACTCATCCCTTTCAATAATTTGCCCACATAAACCAAAAGAACAAACATTCTAAATTTTAGGCAGAAAATTACAGAGCCAGGCTACATTGTAGAAGATTTTCCCACAAGTCACTGGGAAAACATTGTTTTCTCAAAAGTCACATAAAGATGTTTCACTGCCTGTCCCCTTTACGACTAATGAAAACCCCAGCAGAGACCTAATGAATGAAATGTCTAAGAATTTGTAGAGTGGTAGGGGAGATGTCACTTGTGTGTGCCCAGAGTCTCTGCAAGGAACCAAAATCAAAAGAAGAAACCACTTTGTTGATGCATTCTATGGCATTGCACAGGGGATACCAATTCGCCTTCCCAGTCACATCAAAGGCAGCTCTTGGCCACATCTGGCTTTTGCAGTAAGGGAGCAATATAAGCAAGGAGGAGACCAATATTTCTTCATAAAAATCCTCACACTCAAAAATGCCACCATGCTCTTCTTTAGAGAACAATTATTAAAAATCAAATTACTGTCCAGGCTGCACGAATTATGATGAGAAGTTCCTCTCAATTTCTCCTCCCACCCAGAAGGGGCAAAAACCTTGTAACATGACCACGAGGAGCCACCACCCTCCCTGCAGAGCTTTAACCTCTGGAATTAAGCTTTCTGGAATTCAAAATACTCTTTGAAATCTGATGGTTAATAATCACATTAATTCACTATTAACAAGAGCTCACTTTTTTATGGTGTTTTGTTGTTGAAGTCCATGGTGTGCACAGATAGTCCCATGAGCCAGTAGTGCCAGAACAGAACAAGGGGCTGGAAGGGGGAGCAGCATTGCCAGGGTGCACACCTTCACCTCAAGGTCTTTTCGCTTTCCGTGACATCACACTGCATATTGGAAGACACAATTCCTCCCCACCAAGACACTCTAATCTAGCCAAATGGGTCTCCTCCTTGTTCCCCGCACTCAACATCATCTCTTTCAGCTTCACCTCTTGGTAGAGGCCACAAGCTTAGAATGAAACCTGTCTTCACCCACTCAGTGCAAAATTCCAAGCTCCCCTAACATGAAAACTTTTCAGAACCCCTCCCCCCACCCAGTTATTAGTGCTCTGTCCCTTCCCCAATTCTCTTCCATTAACAATAAACACATGGGATCAGAACAGCAGAAGGTAAGATCCTCAGAGGGAAGGCTGTTTGATTTTTGTCTGTTTCCCCAGCACCTAGCATTAAGTCTGATGCATAGTAGGTGCTTGGTGACTATTTGTTGAATTTAATTGAATTTTATAGGATTTTATAGTTGAGAATTCCAACTTCCTTGTGAATGGGACAATCTCTGAAACACCCAAGGATTCTAGTTTTAGAAATAGAAGGTACTCAGCAACTTTCTATGTTGAAAAAACTAAGTCCAAAAATTGTAACATGATTTGCCTGTAGTCACTCTGGTTAGTGACAGGTGTAATTTGAACCCAGCTCTGGGGTATTTGGCCTCTTTTGAGGACTACAAGTGACCTACAACTCACTTCTTTGAGAGGCAACCTATTCTGTTTATACTCAACGCTTGTGGTTAGAGAATTCTCCCTTAATGCTCACTTGCAATCTGCATCTCTATAAACTCCAACACTTAGCCCCCCGTTGTACCCAACTAAGTCACCAAGAACCCTCTTTATCCCTCTTCTACCAATAACCCTTCAACTATCTGAAGAAAACTAGTATTCTTGCTGCTCATCTCACAGACCAAACCTTATCTTCTAGACAGAGCTTCACTTTTTTCAACTCTCATCCAACAACATGGCTTCCAGACTTAGCCAGATCACGGGGCCTTCAGCACTGAAACATTCAGAGCTATCCATTTTCCAGATTGCCAGTGCTGGGAAAAGCAGCCTCCAAACTACAGATTCTGGCAGCAGTTACAAAGCTGCTGCTTGTTTCTCTGCTTGACCGTCATTCAGTCCACAGCCCAGGACTGTGAACACTCCCTCATCTGACCACTGCCCCTTCATTCTGCATTGCCTTTCTTCCCATACTTTATAGTCCTAACATACTGACCAACCTACGGCACTGCACACACTAGATTCCACCCACTGACTCTACGCCCCGAGCCTAGAATGCTCTCTCCCTTTGCTTCCTTCTGCCTTTTGAGATCCCTGACCTTTCTAAACTCAGTACAAATAACATCTTATAAGTGAAGTTTTTCCCAATCCTTTTAAGTACTAATGAGCTCCCTCCCTATCTTATGGTGGTATGTGAATTACTCAGGATAAGTGAACATTTAATGTGGTATCAGTTTGTGATATCAGTGGTCTTACTGTATCCCTCTGCTGACACCAGAACATTTAACTGTGACCAGATGAAACAAGATTAAACTAGTTTCGCTCAATTTTTTGTTAGTTAGATGTGGGATTTTGTGCCTAATATGCATGGTTTGTTACTTTTTAATTCTGTGGTTATACAGAATGACTACTAATTCCAAGAAACATGCAAAAATTGTATTTTACATGCATTTATAATGCATTCCTTCCACTGACCGACTCCCACATGAACAATAAAAACTAAAACACTTCAACACACGAGTCCAGCAAAACAAATGCTCACATTGGTCATTCCTGAAAACGCATGAATCTCTTTGCATCTTGAGTTCATCACCTCCCTGAGAGATGAGCACATATTCTTTTTGACTCACATTGTGGTTTTTTAAAGTTATTTTTCTATATAATGCTGTCATTGTATATATTTTCTCCTTGTTTTGCTCACTTCCCAGTGCATTAGTTCATAGAGGTCATCTCAATTTCCTCTGAAACTGCCCATTTTGTCATTTCTTACGGTGCAGTAATACTCCATTATATTCACAGGCCATAATTTGTTCAGCCATTCCCCAAATGATCAGCACCTCCTGAGTTCACAGTTTTGGGGTACTAAGAAAAGAATAGTTGTCTATGTATTTTGTAGACATGAGTCCTTTTATTTTTTTCTTTTTCTTTGATCTCTTTCACACAAAGACCTAGTAATGATGTCTCTAGCTCAAAGGCTATGCAGCATAGTTTAGTCATATTTGGGCCATAGTTCCAAATTGCCTGAATGACTAGATCAGAGCACAGTTCCATCACGTCATAATACACCAAGGGTGAATTAATGTGCCTGTTTGTAAGTAGCTTCACCAACATTTGTCATTTTCCTTTTTAGTAATCTTTGCCACTTTTATGGGTATGAAATGGACTGTCAAAGTTGTTAACTTACATTTCTCTAATTATAAGTGATTTGAAATATTTAAAAATAGCTATTGATGGCTTGACTTTCTTCCTTTAGAAATTGTTTTGGAAACTGCATAAATAAATGGTCCTTTGGCCATTTGTCTATTAGAGAATGTCTCTCAACCTTATAAATTTGAATCATTTCCTTAGATATCTCAGATATGACACTTTTATCAGAAAAACTTGCTGTAAAGATTTTCCTACATTTACCCATTTACCCATAATTTTAACTACATTTGGTTTGTATAAATCCTTTAAAATTTTATGTCATCAAAACTGTCCATTTGATCTAGTGTATTTCTCTGTATCTCCTGTTTAGTCATGAACCCTTTCCCTAGCCTTAAACCTGAAAGGTAATTTCTTCTTTGCTTCTCTAATTTGTTTATAATGAGACCTCTTACATCTAGGTCATGTATCCATTTGTAGTTTATCCTTGTATATGGTGTGAGATCTTGGTTTATATTTAATTTCTGACAAACTGCCATCTAGTTTTCCCAATGGCTTTTGTCAAATTGTAAGTCATTTCCTTAGTAATTTCATGTGTATACGTATATATGTATGTGTGTGTTTGTGTGTGTCCCTCATGCTTCTCTCCTGGCCCCCTCTCTTCTCCTTCTATCCTACTTCATTTGGGGTTCTCATTAACTCCCCTGAATTTAACTGCCATCTCTATGCTAAAGATTCTCCAATCTACCTATCGGCCCTCAACTCCCTGTGGACCTCCAATCTCACATCTCCAATTGCCTTTCAGACAGTAAAAACTGAATGCCCAGTAGACATCTTAAACTCAACCTATCCAAAACTGTCCTATCATTATCTTCCCTATAGTCCTCCCCTTCCCACGTTCTCTATTACTGTCAAAAACAATACCACCCTCCCAGCCTCTCAGTCTGCCAACCTAGGAGTTATCCTGGACTCCTCACTCTCTTTCACTCCCCCCCCCATATCCACTAGAATGCCAAGGTCTGTCAATTTCACCTTTGTAACATCTCCCAAATATGCCCCCTTCACTTCTCCAACACTGTCCTCACTCTGGTACAGGCCCCTCATTACCTCGAGGACTCCTAGACTATTGCAATAGCCTAATAGGTGGTTTGCCTGCCTCCAGTCTATCAGCCACCAAATTGATTTTCCTAAAGCATGGTTCAGATCATGTCACCCCTACCCACCCCATTAGATAAACTCCATATCTCCCTATGGCTTCCAAGAGCAAATATAAAATGCTGTTTAACATTCAAAACCCCCTTCCCCACCTTGGCAATCTTCTTACACCTCACTTCTCACACTATTCTTTGATCCAGTGAAAGTGACCTTCTGGATCTTCCATGAACACGGTTCTCCACCTCTTGGCTCTGGGCATTTTCATTGGCTGCATGTCATGCCTAAAGTATTCTCCCTCTTCAACTCTAGCTACTGACTTCCATGACTTTTTTAAGTCTGAACTAAAATCCAGTCTTTTATAGGATATCTTTCCTAAACTCTCTTAATTCTAGTAACTTCCCTCTGATAATTATTCCCTATTTATCCTGCATATAGTTTCCTTTGTATATTTGTTTCCCCATTAGATTGTAAACTCCTTGCATGGAAAATTTTACCAGTCATATCTATGATGAGGGGAAGAGTTTATTCCCAACAAGAGAGAGAAGATTATGGGAAGTATAATGAATAATGTTGATTACATGAAATTTAAAAGGGGTTATATAAACAAAACCAATGCAGCCAAAATTAGAAGAAAAGCAGGAAACTCACTTCTCAAATACAGAGGGGACTAAGTCAAATTCATAAAAACAAGTGCCATCCTCCAATTGATAAATGGTCAAAGGATATGAGTAGGGAGTTTTCAGAAGAAATGAAAGATATCTATGGTCATAAAAATTCCCTAAATCATTAATAATTAGACAAATGGAAATTAATACAACTCTAAAATATCATCTTACACCTATCAAATTGACTTAAATGACAGAAAAGAAAAATGACAAATGCTGAAAGGAATGTGAAAAAACAGGGAGACTGATGCACTACTGGTAGAACTGTAGAGTCCAAACATCTGGAGAACAATTTGGAATCATGCCCAAAGGACTATAAAACTGTGGGTGCCCTTTGACCTGTCTGTATCCCAAAGAGATCAAAGAAAAAAGATAGGTACAAAAATTCAATAACTTTCTTTATTGGTGGCAAAAAGTTGGAAATGGAAGGGATGCCCATCAACTGGGGAATGGCTGATCAAGTTGTGGCATATGATTGTGATGGAATATTCTTTTTCTATAAGAAATGATGATCAGAAGGGCTCCAGAAAAAAACAGGAAAACATATATGAACTAATGCAGAGTGAAGTCCGCAGAACCAGAAGAATATTGTATGTAATAACAGCAATACCATCGTGATCAACTGTGAAAGACTTAGTTTCTCTAATCAATATAATGACCCAAGACAATTCTGAAGAACTCATGAGGAAAAATGCTATACACCTCCAGAGAGAACTAATAAACACAATGCAAACTGTAGTATAATTTTTTCACTTTATTTTTCTTGGGTTTATTGTAACATGGCTAATATGGAAATATGTTTGGCATAATTTCACATATATAATTGGTATGGTATTATCTGCCTTCTTGATGAGTAGGGGAAGGACTGAAGAGGTTAAAAAATAAATAATAACATTTTTGTATTAATAAAATGTTTAAGATTGTAAACCCTTAAAGGCAATGACTGTCTTTTGTTTCTTTTTGTATTCCCAGAGCTTAGCACAGGGCCTAACACATAATAAGCATTTGATAGAAGGGGATCGACTGATTGATTGGTTTAGCTATCAAGGAAAACAATCATTCATACTCTAACTTGGAAATATCACTACAGTCCTATGCTCCCAACAGATAAAAGAAAGAGGAAAAGGGCCCATTTGTACAAAAATATGAATAGCAGTTCTTTTGTGGTAGCAAAGACCTGAAAACTTAGGGGATGCCTATCAATTAGGGAATGACTAAATAAGTTATGGCATATGAACAGGACAGAATAAGAATACTGTTATGTTGTCAGAAGTGATGATGGTTTCAGAGAATTCTCAGAAGACTTGTACAAATAGATGTGGAGTCAAGTGAGAAGAGCCAGAACAGTTTATACAATAACAACAGTTTGGTAAAGACAATCAACTCTGAAAGACTTAGAAACACTGATCTACACAACCAATTATGATTCCAGAGAAGTCAAGCTGAAACAGTCGGTACTCACACAGATGATGGACTCAGAGTACAGACTGAGGCATATTTTTTGATATGTCAGAATCAGGAATTTGTTTTACTTTGCTGTAAACATTTATTACAGGGTTTTGTTTTTTTGTTTTCTCAATGGGGTGGGGAGAGGTAGATTTTCATTTTTTTAAATTAATTTAAAATAAAATCATCAGAACACCTGAAATCCATGATCAATAAAGAATTTAGGCATCTCATTTCAAAAAGAAAAAATCTTAAAATCGACAAAATCTTTTAAACCTGAGTGCAAAGTAAAAACAGGAAGGATCTGTCACCCCCTGAAAGAAGCCACACTTGAACACTCCTGGTAATATTATAGTCAAAATCCAAAGCTCCTGAAAAGATGAAAAACGTGCTTGAAGTACCCAGAAAGAAAGAATTTTGGTACCAAGGAGCCACAGTCAGGATCATATAAGATTCAGCTGTCACACTACTATAAAAGATCAAAGAGCTTAAAATGTAATGTTACAAAATGCAAATGATGGAGACTTAAAATCAAGGTTAACTTACTCAGTGAATGTGATCCTAATCTTATTGGGGGAGGGGGTTTGCTGGGGGGAATCTTTAATGAAATGAGGACTTCCAAGAGTATTCCTGATGAAAAGATCAGAGCTAAGTACAAACTCTGAAATACAAACACAAGAGTCAAGAGGAACATAAGATAGACATGTACAATCACAGAGAACTAACCAAGGATGAACTGTTTACATTCTGCTGTGGGGAGATGATACATGTATCCCCTCAGAACCCTATCATCGTCAGGGCTCATGGAGAGAGGAGAGACTAATTAGACAGAGGGCCTGGGAATGGTTTTGTTATATTCTGATGATCTTAAAAGAAGAAAGTAAAGGAAGAGGGAAAGAAATATGCTCGGGGGTAGGGGAAAGGGAAGAGGACGGATGGGGAAAATTATATCACATAATTTGGGTTTGCCAATAGAAGACGGTACAAACAAGGAGCAAGAGGTAGGAGGAAGGGCTGATGATACTCGAACCTCGACTTCATCCGAACTAGTCAAAGGAAGCAGGAATACACACAGTTGGGTATAGAAATATATTCACCCTGCAGGGAAATTGAAGGGAAGGGGGAGGAATACAAGTAAAGGTAGATCAAGGGAGGGATTAGTCCTAAGTAAAACAAACTACATCTGTAACCACAGAGCGTAGATCAGGAAGAGGGGTCTAAAGGCTAAGAAACTGTGATTGGGGTCTGGGTGAGGAAAAGAGAAGAGAGGCAGGGGAGCAAAAGCAAATGGCATCGAACCAAGAGTGTTGGGGCTCCCTCACCACTCTCCGCTTTGTAAAGAAGAGCGTGGGGAGGTTCAGGCTGCAGGACATGACCCACCTCCTGATCAGGAGGTAACAGACTCACGATGCAATTGAGACCTTTAATTTTTGGATGTGACCCATGCAGGAATTGGTTCTGCTTGATTTTATATGTTTGTTGCAAGACTTTTAGAGTGGTTTCCTCCTCTTTTGATGGAGAGTCTGGGTAAAAGGTACAGAAAATTGATTTTTGTTCATTGGAGAAAAAATAAAATTAAGGTTTTTAAAGCAAAAAAAATTGCTGCTGGTTTTAATAGACCATAAATTTAGTCTGAGTCAACATTCAGGCTACCTTCATCTAGGCTTAGTGGCAGGAACAAGGGAAGTCCAGGGATCGTCAACAAGTGAACTAGCACAAGCCCCTTCATTTTACAAATGTAGAAGTGAAGTTTTAGATTTCTTGTTTCATTTGATCCTTGAAGAGTCTTCTCTCCAGAACAAAATGGACCAAGGGAATCAATTCCCTGTGGGAAATTTAGTGGAGGAAATGGACAAGAGTCACAAAGGAAGGGGTAGGCATAGATAGGCATCAATCTGTATCTGTGGAGAGAATGCTGAATTGATGGGAACACAGAGCCCTCTCAGAGCATTCAAGAATTAGGAGATCCTAGAGAGGCCATAAACAATCATCTCCATCATAGCTCATGATATTAGGCATTTATAGAGAGCTTGGAGGCTTGCAAAGCCCTTTACAGATAGAATCTCATTTCATCCTCACGACAACCTCCATTTTACAAACAAAGAATTGAAGCTCTAATAGCTTCAAGAACTTGTCTGTACTTCTATGGCTATAAAGTGTCAGAAGCAAGATCAGAACCGAGTTCCTCCTGACTCCAGGCACAGACATCCTTATGTCATACTGCATTGCCCTGTGTGCTGTTGTAGTCATATCCAACTCTTCATGATTCCCTTTGGGGGTTTTCTTGGCCAAGATCCTAGAGTGATTTGCCTTTTCCTTCTCCAGCTCATTTTACAGATGAGGAAACTGAGGCAAATGGTGTTAAGTGACTTGCCCAGAGACACAAAGCTAGTAGATATCTGAGGCCAGATTTAACCTCAGAAGGACTCATCTTCCTGATTCCAAGTCCATTGCTCCAGCCACTGAGTCACTCAGCTGTCATACTAACTGTACTAAGTAACATGTAAGTACATTACACTGTGTTCCATTTCATTCTACTGGGTACCAGTCCATCTGCTAGCACTAGGTTTTGGGTGATTAGTAGCCATTTTGTAGGACTTGCTTGGGGATCATTAGGCACTCCAACATGGCACAATGGTGCAAAGAGCCCATGAGCAGCTTTTCTAGAAACCACAGGAACTTTTCTGAGAAGTGAACAGAGAGGTAGTCAGCTAAAGCATCATCAACCCACATGATACAATGAATGGGAAAGGGGGGAAACTGAAACTGAAGGAAAGCCTTGATTTCCATACTAAAGGTAACAGGTTTTACTGGGGTGATTTCGCACCACAGTAAACTTGTTAGAGTAATGATGCTCAACTTGTATGTATTTCTCATCTGTAGAAATTGTAAAACTTTCTCACAAGTCTATTCATCCCGTCACTGTTCACATCACTTGAAATGGAGACACTGTCAAAACCTCCAAAAATACTTTCCAAATGTGAGCTGGTATCAACAAATCATGAGTCATGCACAGATCAAACCTCCTATCTCTCTTCCTGCACCTAATACCGCCTTGGGGCTCTCCTAGCTGCCATCAACACCAAATATATCGCTGTGGGCAGAAAGCAGCCTCAGGAGAGAGATGTGCTGCCAAGTTCAATGCAATGATTTCATCACATCTGGGCATCAAACTGCCTTCTGGTCTGCAGAAAACATATTCTCCCCTGACACCTGCAGCTGTGAAAGATTCAGGGCCCAAATTACAAGATGTCAGATTTTCTAATAGAGCTTCAAATGTGGAAGGGACTTCAAAGGTGTAATGCATCTCATACCCCTCATACTCATATCCACCATTTATCCTTTCAACAAGCACTTTTGACCCAAATATATGTGTGTATATGTGTGTGTATGTATACATATATATATATACATATATATATATATATATATATATATATATATATATATGATACACACATATATATGATATAGTGCCTACCTTCAAGGAACTTACACTCTATGGGGGCAACAACCAGGATACAGACAATTAAATTCTGACTAATTTCCAGAGTAAGGACACTGGGGAAAAGGGTAGGAATCAGGCTACAAGAGAAGAAACATTCTAATGGTCATCTAGTCTTCATCTGATGACCTTGGTATTTGGAGAGCTCACTACCCCATCAGGGAATTGATTCCACTTGTAGATCATTTTGGTCATTAAGACTCTTTCTGAATAGGCAAGAGGATGGTCAGAAAGGGAGAAAACAGACCCCAATGCAGACACATGGACACAGCCTGGGGCAATGATTGAAAAATGAAGATGAAGCGTGTCAGGTTTAAACTTGAGGATGGCAAAACCTTCCTCAAAAATAAAGATGTATCAGAGCTTCATGGGTTTAAGAGATCACCCAGTCCACCCCATATGAATCCCCTCTAACAGTATCGCCACTCCAAGTATTTTATCAGACTTAATTTGATGAGTTTCACAGACAGTGAGCACCCTTCCTCCTGAGGCAGCCATAATACATGTTAGCACATCTTTATTTTTGAGGAAGATTTTTCCAGCTTGATGCCTAAGTCTACTATTATTCTACCCTTTTTTCCTAATTACTGTGATTAGTACACCCAACCTCTAGCACAATGTAACACTTCTTTATACCAAGCCCAGATCTATCTTTTATAAAATCCACCCCTTGGTAAAAGGTCTGGCATCCATAGCCAGGCAAATCAATTGTAGACCATAGAATGGAAAGATTTCAAGCTCGAAGAGACTCATTTTACAGAAAAGGAATCTGAGGCTCAGAAGGGTTAAGTGACTTACCCAGGATCACACAGGCAGTATCTGAGGAGGGATTCAAACCCAGCTCTTTCTGATACCAAGTTCAAAGCTCTGTCTAACAAACCCTATTAAGATGACCTTAAACTTTGTATCTGCTAGTAACACTGTAGCCTCATACTGAGCTTGCAATTGACTGGCAACCCTAGATCTTTTTCATATGTACTATCTTTGAGCCCCATCACCCTCAGAGACATGTACACATACACACACACATACACATGCACTCACTCCCACATGCACGCACACACACAATCTATATGCCTACTGAATTTTATCTTATTAAGTTCAGTCCATCACTTTCAAATCAGAATCTTTTTATATCCCAATTGTACCCTCTAACAGATTCATGATCTCTCCAGTTTCAGCAAGGTCCGCCCCCATGCCAGCAGCAGCTTCTTCCCCTAAGAGCTGGGTCTGAATACAAGAAGCCAGAGAATTCTTATGCCCACCAAGGAGTGTCACCTTAATCCTTATTTGGCACCAGTAAAATACGTAGCATGAATAACAGGCTTTGTATTAACAGCTTTCTATGATTAATGCTTCATTTGTGGCTGATTATGGAAAAGAAAAAAGTTCCAGCTTCTTGGAATGACATGTGACTTTTTCACCTAGCTGAATGGTGGCTACCTATTCATTGTGAGTCCCTAGATTTGCCCCCAAAAATGGTGAAGTTCTTGACATTTTTCCTCTATAACCTAAGTTTAGGAAAGTGGATTTTTTTTTGTACTTTCCCCATTGAATTAAAAATACCAAATGAGCTAAATGTGGACCCAGAATGGTAGAAATCAGATTGTAAAAGGCTAGAAATGCCAAGTTAGGGAAATTGTATTTTATTCTGGAGTCAAAGAAAAGTGACATGGTCAGAGTTGGCTTTTAAGAAAATAATTTGGCAGCTGATTGAAGGATAAATTGGAGAGGGAAATGTTGGCATCAGGGAGACTCATCCAAAAATGAAGACACTACTGAAGAAATAGCCCAGGGATGACGGGAAGAGGGCATGACCAAGACAATGATTCTGCAAGTGGAGAGAAGAGGAAGGAGGTCAGAAAGGATGGTATTCTTTCTAATGAGCCCATGCTGGCTAGTTGTGATCACTGTTTCCCTTTCTGAGTGCCTAGAAACCTTCCCTTTAATAATTCATTCTGGAAACATACTAGAAAATTAAGTCAAGCTCCCTGGCTTAGAGTATAAGTAATATGCCTGCTTTCCCTTCTAAATTTAATTAATGGTTACAAATAAGGCATGAGGTTTATAACATAAAGTATTAAGTATGATCATTTTCCATTAAACTAGACTTTTAAAAACCCTTTACAACTCTATGGAAGGCCATATTGTAAAACATCTATTGTTTCTAAACTCATTCCACTTTCCTTAGCAAATCTAAACACCTTAAACATCACCTTAAACAAAATCTTTTCATTGACTAGCAATGTTAGATTCTTCTGCCACACTATCTACTTTCTCATATTTTTTATTACCAAAATCTCTCATTTAATTAAAAAAATTAATAAATCACCACTATATATAGTGTTAGGAAGACCTGAGTTCAAATTTGACAGGAATCTGGTGAAGCTGATGGACCCTTGATCAAAATTATCATTTAAACACACAAATAAAATACAGAAGATTATAGGAGAAAGGTTGGTGAAAATAAAGAGGTAATTTTTTCCCTATCCAAGTGGATGGACCCCTGAGATCAGGTTATGAATCTTTATTCTATGCCTCTCCTTCAACTGGCCAAGGAAGTTGGAGAAGAAAAACAATGATCCTTTTTCTCTCTTATTATCCCAGTTCTTCTCAGGTCAGAGGGCCTTTTTAGGGGTCTTGAGTCAAGGAAGTCTAAGCCTGAAAACAACAGAAAGCTAAGCCTAGATCTACTCCCATGACTCAGGGTTGCCCCCATTTGAAAAGCAAAACCAATGGTTCTGGGTGGAACTGAATAGGAGAGGAGCAAAGTGTTATGATCTCCATTTCAAATAACCAGAAAGTGATGTGACCTTGACTGTAATCACAACCTTGCCAAGGATGGCTCAACAGGTAGGCTCCTAACCAGATGCAGGAAGATTTCATGGAAAACATGAATCCTGAGAGGTGTTTAGAACAAAGGGGAAAAACGTTTAAGACCAAGAATGAAGGGCTGGGGTAGGGAGGGGAAGGAAGGAGAGAAGTAAGGTCCATTACAGAAACGGAGACGGAGGAGCAAAGCTTCACATAAGGCAAGACAGAGAAAGGTGCTAAGTCGACTCTTCCAGGAGACGGAGCCTGTTACAGTAGTCTAGGCAAGGAGTGATGAAATCCTGAAGGAAAGCAGTGACAAGAGCTGAAAAGAGGAATAGAGGGCGATATTAGAAAGACAAATTAAAGAGATCTCAGCAACCTCCTGGATCAAGGGGATGAGCTGAAGTGGAGGAGAGAAAACGCCCGGAACTCTCAGAATCATTGATTGGAAAAGAACATGGTGCTCACTTCAGAGAGGAGGAAGCAGACACAGGCTTGTGAGCACAAGTCCAAGCCTCTTTCCACGGTACCATGAGGACTTCAGTCAAAGGGAAAGGGAGTTTGGCAGGGCAAGTGGGAGAAATGAGGAAGGTGGGAACACAGGCAGATTTGGGGGGTACAGAATGGGTTAGACACACTGAGTTTGAAATGACAATGGAGTATCAATCTGTCCAACAGGTCCTTGAAGGGAGGAGAAGAAGCAAGCATTTCTTAAGCACCTACTGTGTGCTAAGCACTTCAGAAATATTAGCTCACTGATCCTCACAACAACCCTGGGAGGTACACGCTATCATTATCCCCATCTTACAGATGAAGAAACTAAAGCAGTCAGCAGTTAAGGGACCTGCCCAGGATCACACAACTAGTAAGTGTTGATTTGAACTCAGGTCTCCCTAACTCCAAATCCAGTCCTCAGTGCCACCAGCTGCCTGTAGGAGATCACAGAAAAGTGGGGGCAGAAATAAGCAGGGATCATCTGCAAGGAGGTAACCACTGCAGCTGTGAAAGCAAATGAGATCAACAATAGGAAAGGAAGAAAAGGAGGTCTTGGGAAGCACCCACATTTAGGGAGCAGGAGGAAAGAGAGCAACCTACAAGAACGGTCAGAAGCCATAGCCTGAGGAACTTCAAGCTAATCAGTATTGGCTGCAATCAGAAACCCAAACCAAATAATGATGTCTATGAACATTAATCACATTTCTGGATATTTCATAAGTAATTCATTTATAAATGGAGTTCCCTCTTGCAGCCCACCTGCTCTCTCTATGAAAGAAGTTTTCATAAATGTATACGTCTTATTGTGATAAACACCTAACTAAAGCAGTGACAAGAGCTGAAATGACTGACAGTCCTTTACAGTTGTGAGCGTGGAAAGGACTGGTGCCAGCTAAATCTGACTTGTCCTCTCCAGACATAAGCAGACATACCTGCTCCCCAGACACACTTTCTAGAAGAATATCAAGTTTTCTTGTAAATTTCCCTGAATTTCATCCTGGACAAATTCCCTCTCCCCCTCATCCCCAGTTTGCAGATGATTCTCCAGTTCAAAGACCTATGGCTAAGTGAGGTTTACATCCCTGAATGACTTCACAGACTTCTTTCCACAGATATATTAAAGGGGAAAAGTGGGCTTTCTTTTTGTAGAACTTAGTTTAAAAGTAAACATTTTTTTCCAACTGAAAAACAAATCCATAATGATAAGGGATATAAACTTCCTTGAATCCCAAGGCCAAGGCCACTATTGAAGGTATCCTATAAGAACAGTGTCAGAATGTGAAAAGTTCAAACAAGCCCAAGCTGCTGGAGCACTTAAGGCAAAGATCACAAATCCAGAGGGAACGAAGCCAGGGTAGGGAGAGGAAAAGAAGAATTTGGTGGGGTGGAAGAGCCGCACCAGGAGAGAGGGAGAACTCAACTGTGATTTCTATGCATTTATTTCCAAGTCCTTTCCAAACATTAATTAATTAAAGCTGGAAGGACTGGGATCCCCGGGTACATTCTGTAACAGCCTTATCCAGCGGGTAGAATTCCAGATGACTAATGATACAATCACAGGAAGATATAGACACCTGACAGATGATTTTCCAAATATGGCCTCCTGGTTCTATTACTGGGCTCAGAAGAAAACAGGAAGAACAGAAAAAAAAAATTTAAGGGAAAAAAACTTGGGAAAAAACCTCTGACTAGTAAACCCATGTCAAAAAAACAAATACAAACACCCAATGCTGGTTTCGTTTGAAATATACCTTCCATTGCCATGGTTTCTTTTAATCTGGGTGCACAGTAAGCTCTCCAAAATATCCTATTTTTAAACACATATACAAACGCCCCCAAGCAAATAATTACTTTTCCTGTTTACTTAAAGGAATTATAAAGGATTTCCTGCCAACATGATTTTCAAATTAGAGTGGGGGGGTGGGGGGTGGAGAGGGATCTGATGATTCCTTGTTTCCCCTGCCTCAGGAAATAGAACTGATTTCGCTTTTTATACTCCTTTTAAATATTAATAAAATGCTGAGTGCTGGTCTCCGGGCCAGCACGGGGTGATGAGGATGCATAAGCAAACAGAGCTGAAACAATCACCGAATTAAATACAGTGTCTTCTCAAAACTGTCTGTTTGAGGGTTCTCAAGGACCCAGCAGGGATTTCTTTGCAATCTTTCTGACCAGTGTCTGAAAGCTTGGCGAGTCCCCAAACCTTCCCCATTAGTAGCTCCTGAAGACAAAGACACAATGCCATAAAATGAATTTGCTGTCCCCATCCTTCAGAATTCCTTTTAGGAATTTTAAGTACGCAGGAAATCCCCCCCTGCATTAAGTGTGAGGAACAGCTGGAATTCAGAGCACAAGGTTTTCTGATGGGCCTAATACATCCTTCCCTAGCTTGCTCTCACCTGGCCTGGCTGCTGGCCACACAGGCAAAGGCCAGCTGGGAGACACAAATCTAGGCTCAAAAAGGGAAAAATCGACATAATACTGCCTTGCTCCCTGGCCCAGTAAAGCTCTTCAGTCCAATGCCAGAAAAGGAGTCGACATCCATTTCCATGTTCCTCTGTAGGTCCACTAGGCCACATCCATTTACTGAGGACTTATTTAAGAAGCCTGGAAAACAGCAAATTATTTTTAAGAGAAAACTTCAGGAAGTCCTGGGTCAAAATGGCATCTTCCTTTCTGATCTCAACGCTTCTGATTGGAAAACTGGCATTCCACTCAGAGAAGTCTCCCTTTCAGGCTGCTTCATTACCAGGACATCTCTCCTAGTCTTCCTGCTTCCAGGCTATGTCCCCTCTCCAATTTATTTTCTTTTCCCTGGAGTCATTTCTCTGATCAAGAAGGAATGAATGAAAAAAATGTATTAAGCACATACTTTGTGCCAGACGTATGAGAAGCCCTGGGAATAACCGCTGAAGATGTCAAAGACGGATCAGAGTTTAGTTTATAATCTACTGAAGACACACCCAGTGTGGGGAAGTGTTGGCCAGGAAAGCGGAGTTTTGGTCTGGGGAGTCACTGGCATAGTAAGCTGATGTATAGGGCAGTCAACTGTCATGCCCTCTCCAGAAGGCATGGCAATACCCACTCGGTTACTGTGCCCAAAGCCAGGGAAGGGGAGGAAGAGGAAGATGCCACCACTGGCTGGGCCAACGACCCCTCAAGGTGAATGACCAGAAGAGATGAACCATGGAGTGGTTCAAGCTGCCTAAACACAGCAGTTTAGGGGAGTTGGCACCTACTCATTTACCAATTAGCAATAACAACATTTATGCAGCACTTACTACGTGATGGGCATTGTGCTAAGCACTTCGTAAATATTACCTCATTTGATCCTGACAAGTAGGCGCTGCTGTTGTTACCATCAGATGAGGAAACTGAAGCAAACAGAGATTAAGTGACTTGTCCAAGGTCACACTGCCAATTAATATCTGAGGTTGGATTTTAACTCCTATCTTCCTGACTCCAGATGGGGCACTCTACCCACTGCACCACCCAGCTGCCTATATTCTATAGCTCAATTCTGGGGCAGGGGGGAGTTCCAGATCTGAGTGGATTTAAGGGGGTAGGGATGAAGCCTCATCTGCAAGGTCCTATTTCAGATGGAAGAAATATGGCTCTGCCCACTTTAAGGCTTTCTGACTCTTCCACCTATATAATGATGGGGGGGATGACATTCATCAATATTTCATAGATGATAAAGCACTTTCTTTGTTGAAAGGCCTTGGTTTATTATTAAATATATTTGTATATATTATATGTTATTAAAAGTGGCACAGATGATAACACCACTTTGAGGGGTGAGCTAGGAGGCAGGCATGGATGACCCAGTGTAAGGACAGAAGGATGGGGTCTGAAGGGTAAATCCTAGCTCTACCACTTCCTGTGACTCTGGACAAACCTGCTTTGCTCCCCTCAGCATTAGTTCCCTGATCTGTAAAATAAGGGACCTGGAGTAGGTGGGTTCTATAGGAGCCTTTAGGCAGATCCTCTGAAAATGTCTCAGGAAGGCCTAGACTAGACCCACCCAGGATGAAAGGAGGAATGGGTGGCTAGCAATGCCCCAGAATGACTGCTCACATCAAGGAGTTCATAGGCACAGAAAAGAACTGAAAAAGTTAAAATGGATCAGGGACAGCAGAGCCTGGAAACAGAGCCACTGGGTGGGTCTGTGAGAGAGCAACACTCTAGAGTTCTGAAAGAACTCATCTGTACCCCCAACAGAACACAAGGAACTGGGCATCATCCTGGTTCTTCCCCAAACTAGTTCAGTGACCACTTTGAAGCACAGCCAGGTGGCAGGAGGGGCTTTCCCAGAGCCAGGAAGTTCAGAGCTTCCAAGAATGTTTAGAAAGCTCACCTGGCGCTCCTTCAGTCAATGTATTTATAGTTGATGTGATTTTAAAGTTAGCTCTCCTAACACCAGCAGTTTCTAACATATGGTTCATTTGGTGTTTTGCTTAGTAATCTAAAAAAATCTTTTAATGTTTCCATATATCATTAGGTTAAATGATGTTTTGCATTTGGAATTGCT
>CM053772.1:7475886-7520041 GCA_028658325.1 Potorous gilbertii
CCCCCCCCCCTACGAAGTGGGAAAGGGGCAGCTTTCTGCCTGCTTTTTCTCTGATCTGCAGCCTCCTTACCTAGATAGACTGAATAGACCTCCCAGCTTGTACAATCAGTTCTGATCCTATGCCTCCCAAGTAGTTAGGTGACTCAGTGGATAGAGTGCTGGGTCTACAGTCACAAAGACCTCAGTTCAAATCTAGCCTCTGACTATGTGACCCTGGGCAAGTCACTTCACCCTGTTTGCCTCAGTTTCCTCATCTGTAAAATGAGCTGGAGAATGAAATGGTGAACCATTCCATCATCTTTGCCAAGAAAACCCCATGGACAGTATGGTCCACAGGTCACAAAGAGTTGGTCACATCCCCTAGAGTTTGGTTTGTTTGTGAATGCAACTCATCTGCAAAATAATCCCAACTCTCCCACTGCTCCCGAAGGTGTCTGGGTCTCAGTTTGCTCATCTAAAAAACGAGAAGGGTTGGGCCCCATGACTTTTAGTCCCCTGACAGTGCTAACGCTGTGACTCTTGGACAACCACTGGCATTTATACTGCATCTTCATGTCTGCCAAGGGTTTGACATTCATGGTCTCACAACCACCCTGTGAGGCAATGATTCCAGGTATTATTATTGCGCAGACTGCTCTGTCCAGGGTCACCTGTCAGAAGTGGCATCCTTCCTGGAGTTCCACTGCTCTGCCCATTGGACCATACTGCCTCATCAGGACCTGAGATACAACAGCACATCAGCCTTTCTCCATCACCTCAAAATCCCCTTGGGAAAGCCCTGCAGCAGCCACTGATCTCGGCCAGAGTGGAGAAGTCCCAGTAATTGGACCCATAGACACAAGCAGACACAACAAATTCCTCAGCTCCCTTGAGGAGACCAGAGCGCTGCAGCTCATTCCTGCAACCTTAGTAACCAGCAGTGGAGCCCAGGCTCTCGGGACAGGCCTGTTGGGTGGGCCAGCTGCAGATGTCCAGCCTGTTTGCATTAGAGACTATTAAAGTGGAAACCTGTCACTTAGGGCCCCATAATGACATGCCCTCTGCTCAGCAAGTGACCATCGTCCCTGCCTCCTCTCACTGTGCTGACGAAATGCAGACTAAATATGAAAAGTTTCCTCAAATCAGATCTCTGACCATCAAGGTTGTGACCTAGAGACATTAAGAGAAAAACGGGGAGCCAAGGTCACTGGCTGAAGGGACAGAGCTTCTTGTCCCTCTGGAGGAGGCCCTCCTCAGAGATAAGTGGGTCCTCATGGAAAGCCAGTCTTCCAAGGGTGGTTTTTCAGGACCAGAGGGTGGTGTGCTAGTATCTTTGACTGGCTGGGGCTAAGTCAGGCCCTTATTTGCCCCCAGCCATTTCAGAGATAAACCATATGCTTGAAATGATGACTTGCATCACTAAGGGCTTTATTTAAAATAGAATCTTATCCATTCCAAAGTCAAAATACTTCAGTGACTGAGTCTAGTCCTAATTCCTGGCCCCTCTGTCTATGCTGAGCTCATTCCTTTGATTTCTGGGCAATTATTTTGGAAAGATTTCAAGCCATAATATAGATAGAGGGGGAGCAGGTCAGTTTTCCTTTGTTCAACATTAAGAACAGCGACCACCCCCTTCGTGACCCCAAAAACTCTTAGAATAATCACACGTGGCAAGATGGCATCTCAAGGCATGGAAAATGCCTCAAACACCCTGACTGGATGACCCTGTGCAAGACCCAGAATGTCTCAGGGTCTGGGGCACCTGTGGCTGTCAGTGATCAAAATCATGGCATCACCTTCCTGATGGAGAACAACAGACAAATTTGCTGCAACAAGACTGACAGTGAATGACTAGGGGCCCCCATCTGTGGAGGGAAGGGTTTTCTACACTACCATGAAACCACAGACCCAGACCAAATAAGGAAAAAACAAACCTTACAGAAGGTGAGCCTCTCCAGGGCAAAGGCTGGTGCATTTTTGTCCCAGCATCCCCAGAACCCGGCATAGACCCCAGCACATAAGACTGGAACAGAATAAGGACTAGACCTGTGATTTTCCTACAGAGGGAACCTCTGGCTATAGAAGGTCTCTGCCAATGGAGGTATCGCCATCTTTCTCACAATTCATAAATAGTCTTAGAGATTAAGGGCTGCTTAGCCAGTATGTATCAGAGAGACATGGCTTGCCAGGCCAGCTCTCTATCCACTAGACCAGGCTTCACACAGCACACAGCAGCATCTCTCCTACCTGGACTACTGCAGTCACCCCAAAGGCGGGGGAGGGTCCTTCCTGCCTCCAGTCTCCCCCCATACTAGTTTATCTTCCAGTTAGCTGTCCAATGGAACTTCCTAAAGGACAGTCCTGACCATGTCACTCCCTGATTCATCCTACTTCTGTGGTTCCCTATAGCCTCCATGATAAGATATAAAATCCTCTTGGCTTCCACAGTCCTTTATAACATCTCCTCCTTTCCCTTTCCTAATCATTTTCTACCTTGGTCCCTCCTCCTAGTCAACAGTCAGTGACCTCCTTTCTGCTCCTTGCACATGAACCTCAGCTTCCCAGAGGTGAGGATTTTCTCCGGCCGTCCCCCTGTCTGGAATTCTTTCCTCTTTCTCCTGATTCCTGCAAATCCCAGCTAAAATCCCACCACTCCAAGAAGCCTTTCTCAGTCTCTCTAAATGCCCCCTGGCTTTTCTCAAGGACTACCTCAAATTAACGCTGTGTGTACTTTGTTTCCTTCAGGAGAATGGGAGCTCCCTGAGGGCAGGAGCTAGGGGTTTTTTTCCCTTTCTTTGTATGTCCAAGGCTTAGCACAGTGCTAGGCACATAGTACCTGCTTGTTAAATCCTTGTTGACTTGACAGGCAGCCTTGAATGATGGACCCAATATAAAATAAAATTGAAGAGGCATCAAAGTAAAGCCTTATTCCTGTAGTTAAAAGAAAGCCATTTCACAAGTAGTAGACTGGTTCTTTGTTTGAAAAAGATGTAGGGGTCTGAGTGAGCTGCTAGCTCCATATTCATTGAATATACAGTCTAATAGCAAGAAAAAACCCAACCCTAATATGATTTTAGGCTATATTCAGAGTAATGAGAAATGGGAAAGTTATTATCAAATCCTTTACTAAAACTTAGCTACACAAAATCCACAGTCATCCTCCTGATCTACCCATCTAAAAACCCTATCAAAAATGGAAAGGAAGCTAATCCACATCTTGACCCAAGAACTGATATCCTGTTGGTTTTCTGAGACCTTCTCAGTCACATACCATTCTTCTTTTCAAAGAGAATGTCATGGACTGCATGGTTCACAGGGTCACAAAGTGTCAGATGCAAGTGAGCAACAAATTTTCTCCCTGTATCTCTGTCTCTCTCCTTATCTGTGAGCTCTTACACACACACACACACACACACACACACACACACACACACACACACAATCAATCACGGTTTTATAACTGTCCATTATAATTGACCGCATTTCACCGATTGTCAGCCTTACCGATCCCCTGCCTCCCTGGTCCTGTTTGGCCAAACACTTGAGGCAGACAGAAGTTAAGTGATTTGCCAAGGGTCACACTGGAACTTTCGTCTTTCTTATTTTCAGAAGTAGAGCACTACCCACTAGCTTCTTTTTTCTAATACCATACTAATAGGTACTTTTGGAGTCAGGAATTCAAATCTGGCCTCAGACACTCACAAGCTATGTGACCCTAGACAAGTTATCTCATCTCTGATTAATAACAGTATCTACCTCCCAAGACTGTTATGAAGACCAAATGAGTTCATATTTGTAAGGAGCTGAGCATGGGGCCTTGTAAACAGTAGGTACCACATAAATGCTTATTCTCTTCCCTGTCCCCCTACTTTTATTTTTTTTACTTCAGAATTTTTTTTAACAACCTTCAGGGTGAAATTTGATCAAATCCATCCTGAAAGATGAAAGATAACATCTCTACTAATTTCCTCCTGTGTTTCTTTACCCTCTTCAAAAACATAAATCCGAGGATGGGACAGTTTCCCCTTTTGTCTTTATATCTCCAGCACTTCACACAATGCTATGCATACAGTAAGCACTTAATAAAAGCTCATCAGGTCGGACTCAATGATCATTATCTCTCTTTCGGATTCCACCAGTTTGACAACGAGGTTCTGCGATTCCAAGTGTTCCATGGAGCCCTGATGAATGGAAATCAGAAGGTTCCCTGGCCACAAGCCAACAGGGGCTGCACAACTTTGCCCCTATCCCCACACACATCTGCTGCCAGCAAATTATTGACATTGGTTTTGTCCATTAGATCCAGGATGACCTGTACCTTTGCTGCTGTTCCACGGCAGAAAGAAGGGAGGCGGGGGAAGAGATCATTTAGCTGAGTCAGGAAGGGTTGGGTGAGCATCCCAGCTCAGGTCACTTAATGTCAATAAGGATAAGAAAACAGCTAACATGCGCGTAGCCCTGCAAGGTTTGCAGAGTTCAATATGTGGCGTCTCATTGGTTCTTCACACCAACCCTGTGAGGCAGGTGATTTTTTGCCCATTTTACAGATGAGGAAACCAAGACTGAGAGGTTAAGTGATCTACCTGTCTGGGGTCACAGAGATGCTAAAGATCAGAGGCAAGATTTAAACTCATGTCTTGCCAACTTCCATTCCCAGTAACTGGCCACTAGGTCACCTAGAGTTGTTTCTAAATGTTTCCTTGTTGGTAAAGTCCACAGGGTAATAATGGTGGCATCCCATCACAGTATCCCATAAATGTGAGCTACCATTATTGTTGGATAGCTGGGTGTTGCCATAGCACATACAGCACCAGGACCTGGAGTCAGGAAGACTCAGCTTCCTGAGTGCAAATCTCTCCTCAGACACGTACCACTTGGGTGACCCTGGGCAAGTCACTTAACCCTCTTTGCCTCAGTTTCCTCATCTGTAAAATGAGCTAGAGAAGGAAATGCCAAGCCACTACAGTATCTCCATCAAGAAAACCCAAATAAGGTCACAAAAAGTCAAATACAACTGAGAGATGATTGAGCAACAATGATTAAATTGCTAAAATTGATTATTGTATTGTCAATTTAAAAGGCATAAGAAGTTTTTAAAAATGTCTTCATCAAGAGATCAACACAGTCACATCACCCTCCTCACTCAATGATCTCTGATGGCTCCCATCACCCCTAGAATCAAACACATCACTTTCTTGTCCTTTCCAGTCTTCTTACCTTGCCCTGCTCTCCATGACTCTGTAGTCCAGGACAATGGCCTCGTCACACGCCACACTTCATCTTCATGCCACCATGCCTTTTCTGGGCTGTTCCTGAAACCTCTGATGCTCTTGGACCTGGCCTCCATGCCCTGGCTTCCCAGGTGTCCTTCAAGACTCAGCACAAACAGCACCTCTTACAGGAAGCTTTTCCTGCGCTTTCTCCCTCACTCTGTATGGACCTATTTACATGCTGTCCACCGGGTTAGGATGTAGGCCCCCTGAGGGCAGCAGCTGTTGAGGTTCCTTTTTTGTGTTGCCAGAGTTCAGCACTTGTTGGTTTATTGTTTCATTAGACTTTAATCCCGGCTCCATCCCTTACAACCTGTGTGACCTTGGGTAAATCACTTCTCGGAGCGCAGTGGACATTGTAGCCTCTGAGGGTCTCGATACCTGTGTAGTCCTGATCCTCTCCGTCATTTCCGTATAATACCCAAGGACATCCTCTTGGACTGGATCACCAAGCAGTCAGTCCTAATTCTCCAGATGGGGTGAGAGGGCACCAGATTTGGGGTCCTCTCCTCGTTTCCCACTCCTCTCACATTTTGCCGGGATCCTGGGAGTGTCTGTGAGACCCCAATGTCTCTTATCCTTTCACCTTGGAGCACCCTCCAGGCTTCCTCTTGTGTTGGGGCTTTCACACTCCTCCTTTCCATTTTTCCCTAACTTATCCCTTTCATTTTCTTTTTCCTAAAATTCAGTGACTACAGGGTAGATTTTTTTTCCTTTTCCTACCACAAGAATCTTCAGTTTAATGATGCTGTGAATGTTCTTCCATGACTCATGAAAGCTCCCAGCCCCACCAGGTCCTGCCCATAGCTCAGGACCAAACCCAGCATATTTTCCTTATTGGTGCAAATACTCCTTGTTCTAAGAAGCAATCATTTGGTACAGCCAAAGATCTACCTTCTCCATCTCACCTCAATGAGTATTTGCCAGCCTGAATACAAAATGCCCATTCAGAATGCCAGGTCTAACCTAACAGCTTCCTCAACCCCATACCATCTTTCTAACTTTTCTTCTGACCTTAGTCAAGTGACATGCTATCTAATTCAATTCAACATTTATTAATTGTGACAATGGATGATGATACAAAAAGAAAAAAGAAGCAATCCTTTATCTACTAATCAACCATTATGGGATAGATCACTGGACTTGGAGCAAGACATTTATTACATGTCCCTTCACCTCATAGCCTCAGTTTCCTCATCTGTAAAGTTGGGGTCATAACAGCACCTACCTCACAGGGTTGTTTTGAAGGTCAAAGGTGATAATATAGGTAAAGTGTTTTATAAACCCTAAAGCTCGGCATAAATGCTAGCTATCACTATTGGAAAATGAACCTATGGTAAGTGCTAAGTGCATGTAATCACTGGGCTACAATAACAAAATCAAAAAGAGCCCCTACTCTCAAGAAACTTCCATTCTCCCAGGGATTACAAAATGGTGCACAATTCTTAAATAAATATTTTAAGATATTAAAATTTATTAAATAAATCATAAAAATAATTAAAACTCATTGATTTATTGAATTATTTGAATATTAAATTATTTTAAAAATAAATTATAAATATAACTACAGATTATTAATTTATTAAATTATTTTAAAAGTGTTTAAAATATAAAAGAACCCAGGTGCTGAGGTAAGAACTCACTATTTGACAAAAACTACTAGGAAAACTTTATAGTAGCCTGGCAGAAACTCAGTATAGACTAATATCTCACACCATATACACCCAGTCAGTTTCCAAATGGATACATAACTTTGACGTAAAGGATGAAGTCATAAACAAATTAGAAGGATGAGGAAGAAACTACCTTTATTTCTATGGATAGACGAATTCATGGTCAACAAAGGGTAGGGAAGATCACAGAAGATACATTGGTAAGTTTTGATTACATAATATTGAAAAGTTTTTGTACAACAAAACCAATGCAGCTAAAGCTAAAAGGGAAACAGCTGGGAGAGAGGGAGAATTCTTGCACAAAATGTCTGTTAAAGATCTCCATTCCATAATATAGGGAACTGGTTTAAATTTTTAAGAATCAGAGCCATTCCAACTGATAAACAGTCAAAGTAAATAAAAAGGTAACTTTCTAAAGAAGAAATCCAAACTCTCTGTACCATATGTAAAAGATGTCCCAAGTCACTAAACATTAGAGAACTGCAAATTAAAGCCACTCTGAGGTTCCACTTCACACCGAGCACACTGGCAAGCTTGGGAGGGGAAGAAAATGACAAATATTGGAGGCTGTGGGACAACAGTCCCATGAAGGCAATACTCCTGTACCCCAGGAACAACCTCAAACCCCTGAGCTGGCTCTGAAGAATGCTGCCTTCTAAGAAGCGTTCTGGACTTGGGAAGACCAATGGTGCAAAGGCCAGATACAGAATCATATCTTCCTCAGAGAGGCCTCTTCTTTCCAGAGATCCGTCCGCCTAGGGCTTGCCACGGCAGTGCCTTATCTGCAGCGAGGTGGTGCAGCAGACAGAGCTTGAGACTCAGACACTCACTTCCCAGCTACGTGACCCTGGTCAAGTCACTTAGATTTCCCTCAGCCTCAGTTTCCTTGTTTGTAAAATGGCGAGGGTCAACAATCGCATTTGTAAAGAACTTGGTGGACCTTAAAGAGCTACAGAAATGCCTGCTCTGGAGGTAGAATCATTATCTAGCTGACTCTTTGTGATCCTTTTTGGGGTTTTCTTGGCAGATACTGGAGTGGTTTTCCGTTTCCTTCTCCAGTGTGTCCCCCCTTTACAGATGAGGAAACTGAGACAAACAGGGTGAAGCAACTTGCCCAGGGTCACACAGTTAGAAAGTGTCTGAGGTCACATTTGAATTCAGGTCTGGCGTTATAACCACTGCCCCACCCAGTTGCCCCAGAATGCCTGCTATAATACTATTACTACCAGCTGCTGCCCACTGTGCTAGCCCACCACAAAAGGGACCAGTGGCAGGTCAGTGTAAGGAGACAGAAAGAAACAATCACATGTTAAGGACCTACTACATGCTGGGCACTGCTGCAAGCGCTTCGTAACTGTTTTCTCATCTGATTCTCACAACCACGCTGGAAGGGAGGCGCTAGTAGAATAGGGACAGAGAAGTAAGAAATGGAGAGCTTGGGGCCAAGATTGGGAAGGGAGACAGCATGGAGCCAGGCTGCCAGGGACCTCCACCCTTAATTGTGGAGGAGACAGGAAGCCACTTGGGAATGAGATTCCTAGCTCTGGAGATAGCAGAAATTGGCTGGTCCAGGAAGATGATGCTCTTACCACAGGTATGCCCAGAGTAAGGCCACCGAATCCCATCAGAGAATGAAGCCCCAGTCTGGCACTGCTGGCACTCCGCCCTTCCCCAACCCCAGGCACTGATCTCTTGGGTCCTCGCTTCATTTGGAGGCTGTTCACAAGACTCCAGTTTAGTCACAAATCATTTCTGGGCAAGCCCTGGGCAGATGGCCCCCCTCCCTCAACACATACCTCCATAAAAGAATAGTAATAGCGTTTGTCAAGCTCCTGACATGCTATCTCATTTAATCCTCTTAACAATCCTATGAGGTAGGTGCTGTTATATCCATTTATAGATGGGGAAACAGTGACTCACCCAGGACCACACGGTTGTTAAGTGTCTAAGGCAAGATTCAAACTCAGAAACTCACTACTACAGACCCAGTCGACTTTGTCTAATCCTAACCCTAAATGCCTCTATGGCCAAAGAGAAACCTGTGCCAGGCAACTCACCCTTCCTCCACTTGCCAGGTGAAAAACCACTAGGCCTCTGCAATCAGAAAATAAAGCTGGCATGACCACCATGCATAGAGAGCACCTGAACCCAGGATTCAAGCCCATGTCTTCCAACACCAAGTCTCTCTTCTTGTTGGTGCCACACCCGTCTCACCTTGCCATCCCTGACCTCCCTATGGAGCCCAGACCCCACAACCTTCTACTTTCCTCAGATCCAAAGTCCAGGAGCCTGCCACCAAGCATTCAGCCCAAGCACTCACTCTTTTCCAGGCTGCTCATATTCCAAGACTACACAAACCTTTGCACAGTAGGGGCCCTGCTCTCCTCCCACATCTATCAGTGGTCTCATTAAGGGCTCCCTATTTTCCTCAAATGTACCCCCAAATTCCCTCCTGAAGAATCAGCTGAGGCTATCAGCATCACAATGGCACCTGCTTCCACTCAGTTGTGTGTGTGTGTGTGTGTGTGTGTGTGTCACACACCGCCCCCAATCCTGAAGGCATACCTGTGAGCATTAAGCCCACCTGACCATGGACACCTTGAGGTGTCACACGCTGACATTATGGGGAGTCCCATTTTCTGCCCCCAGGTCCCTTGCCCTGACTCCACAGTGAAGGATTGGGAGGAATCACTCCAGCACAGGCTTTCATGGAAAGCCAGACAGCAATCATTTAAACAAGCAAAAAACTATAATATATATAATAATGGTAGATAGATAGTATTGATATCACACTTTAAGGTTTGCAAAGTCCTTTACAAATATTTTGTTTGACCCGCACCACAAATGTGGGATGGAGGTGTTAGTATTATCCTTCTCTAATAGAGTAGGAATCTGGGACCAACCGAGGTTAACTGACTTGCCCAGGGTCACACAGCTAGGAAGTGTTTGAGGAAGGATTTGAAGGAGGGGATCCTGACCCCAAGCCCAGCTCTCTAGAAACTGCACCACCCAGTGGCTGCCATCTTGGCCCTGCCATGTACTAGCTGTGACCTTGGGCAGGTCTTGGGGGTTGTGGACTCCATGACCACAGATACACCTTTCCACCTCTAATACTACCAACAGGAACCCAGAGAAGGGAGCTTTGCCCAAGAAATGACACAGCCAAGCTGGGACCCAGGTCCCTATTCCTTTCAGGATACGCACCCCTACAATGTGATGGAAAGTGTGTGTGTGTTCGTCCTTCGATGCCGAAGAAGGCCATGCCATCAGAGAAATGATGACATGACTTGTACTTGACTTTGTTTTTTTTGAGTGAGGGGGCGCTGTGCAGGTAATCAGCCTCACTTCTCCCCAGAGCCATCTGAATCTAGTGACCAGATATTCATCAGGATGATTGGAGATGACCCAGGATGAGGCAGTTGGGGTTAAGTGACTTGCCCAAGGTCACACAGCCAGTGAGTGTCAAGTGTCTGAGGTGAGATTTGAACTCAGGTCCTCCTGACTCCCGCACTGGTGCTCTATCCACTGTATCACCTAGCTGCCCCTGATGGAAAGTACACCGCTCTGAAGGACCCAGGATATCACTTTCAAAAGCCAAGCCAAACTTCACTTGTGGCTTTTCCCGTGGAGTTTTTAAGAAGATAAAGGTATTAGGGATCTCTCTGGAATGATAAAATAGTTCTTCATTGTTTAAGGAACTGCTTTGGACTCTTCAAGAGGCTGCATTGGAGTAATTCCTGTTCTTGTATCCAGGGTGCCACTTCACTCAGTCAAGATACTGAGGGGGTGTGACTGTGTTCCTACGATCTGGGATTGTGGTAAGAGACTGGCCCGGACATTTTCTGCTGGAGGCCCAGCTGAGCTGCACCAGGATGAGTGGGAGCCACAGCAACCCCAGAGGACTATTCACTGAACTGGGGGACAGCCATATGAAGGAGTCATCACAGGTTCTTAAAATATGGAACCCACTACCTGAAAGATGACCCACTCTTCTCTTCCCTTTCCCTGGGATCTACCTAGGGCTTGAAGGTTGGAACCTTAGAAGCCACCTAGCCCATACCATGCCCAAATCAGAATCTCCTCTGATAGTCCATTGGTCAACGTTTATTAAGTGCCTACTATGTGCCAGGCATTGTGCCTTCCCTGCGTTAATTATCTTGTTCATTCCATCGATGCTTTGGTTGTATGTAGGGGTCTGTACATTGTCTCTCCCATTAGACCATGAGTTCCTTGAGGGCAGGAGCTGAGTTGTACCTTTCTTTGTATCCCCAGTGCCTGGCACATAGTAGGCGCTTAATAAATATTTGTTACCTGACTAAACTAGGCTCTGGAAATACAAAGACAAAAAAAAGGGAAAAATCTCTGCCCTCAGGAAGCTTCCCTTCTACAGAGGGAGACAATGTATACACATGTGAGGACATCCCAGAAGTCAAAAACAAATGGAAGATACTTTTGGGGATGGGGAGAGAAATGCTGGAGACTCTCTGGCCATCCATGTGCCAGCCCATCCAACACCATGCCACAATCACGTTCCCCCTTCCCCTCATTATGAGAATTCAAGGCCCAGATAGACTCCTCTGGAGGCTCTCTGCCCTGCCAATGGCCTTCAGTGTTCTAGGAAACAGCTTGAAAGATGAATATTCTTGAACTTAGGTCTAATGACAAAAGTGTTTATGCCAAGCTAGGCTACCTTTAATACTTCACACTCACACACTCTCTCTCTCTCTCTCTCTCTCTCTCTCTCTCTCACACACACACACACATACACACACACACACACACAAGAAGATTTAAGCTAGAACTGTACTGCTTTCTCAAAGATCAGAAAATTTATTCCACTCAAACAAACTGAACATTCTCTTCGGGACAGCAAATTCAATTACATGTTTCTGTCCTCTCCTCTTTTCCTTTTTCCCTTTCCCTGCCCTACCCCTCACTCCAGTCTAAAAAAAAAAGCCAATTTCTTCCTGGAATCCTATCCTTATTAATGAGATGGAATGAAAGAGGGGGGAAAAATTACATCAATTTTTTTCTGAAGAAAAAAATCTAAAAAGAAATGAACTATTTAGCTCAAGAATTCCACCAGTTTTCTCAAGCTGCTATGACTTGTGGGCACCCATCAAGAATATGGAATTTACTAAGCTCAGTCACAAAACTTTCCAGCCCCTGCAACCCCCGACTCAGTGTGAACATCAGATTACTGTAAGCAGGACTTTGGGGGACAGAGAAGGCCTCCCATGAACATGGGGTCCCATCTTCCTAGCGGATTGTTGCCACATCTGTCAGCCCCCCTGTACCCATCTCAATGTCTAGGACTCCCTGAAAGACTAGGATCTGATTTCTTTTTGCAGTAAAAGTGGCCTCTGCTCTCTTCACAAAACAACCCTCAAGATATTTCCCAAATTCAAAAAAGAATCCATCTCCCATAAAAGAAGAAAATATGAATATAGATATAGATATATGGGGAATGGATTCTCTCCCTCTCCATAAATATACATATTTATGCATATATGTATATATACATACATGCATACATATATACATATGTATAAATAAAATGTATACCTATATATAAATTTATACATATATACATTTATACATTTTTATGTATATATATATACATATATATATATATATGTATTTGCTACAGGGGCTGCTTTTGATTCAAAGCCATTTGAGGACAAGAGGGCAGCCATCCTGATTGGATACAATATGTGTCTCCTTCATAACTCTCTGATTAACCTTGGAGACACCAAAGGAAGTGGCTTTCCCATGATAGAATAACTGGTTTTGCCTGAAAGTTCATACTTTGCTACTTGCTGCAATCAGCACCGCTGCAGGTACCCCACTCCCAGAGCTATATCTGTAGGTTTCTAGGTTTATTTTTCTTTATTTTAATTAAACAGCTACCTAATGATCTGACCATTTGCATTGATCAGACCGCTGACGCAGAGAAACATGGCCCCATTACGGGATTACAAGAGTGACATCTAGTGACCAGCTTCTTGAATAACAACAACCTTGTTTCTTCCCTGAAGATATTTGGGGGCTAAATACCAATCAGACCCAATGTGATGGCACATTCAGAGCATTTGCCTCCTTCACAAGACCAGCCCAAGTTTCCAAGCGCTTCTTCCTTGGGATCCCCCAGCAAAAGGGCCTGAGCTCCACAGCTGAGGTGAGCTTTGCTGGGCATATCCCTCCCCACCAATACACCTCTCCCCACCAGCGTCCACCCAGCTTTTCACATTCAGTAACTGGCCTTTCCGGTCTTCCTACTTTGCTCACTTCTACCCATTTCACCATCCGGTTACACTGAGCACTCACTATCCCTCACATAGGACACCCCAGGGGATGCCTGCCATCATGCCCACACCATTCTCCCCCTCCCATGCCTGGGATTTGCCACCTCCTGCCCTCTGCCTCATGGCTTCCATCAAGACTTAGCTCCCCATAGAGCCTTCCCTCTGCACACCCAGGTATCTGCACACGGTCTCCCCACTAGAAGGTATGTTCCTGAAGGACAGGGAATGTCTTTGCCTTTCCTTGGTTAGCAAGAAGCTGGTTAAGCAGAGGGGTCAGCAAAAGTTTCAAAACGTTTTGTGGGCTTGGCACAGTGCTGGGAAGAGGACCATGGTATCATAGAGTTAGGTGGGAAGAAATCCTGAAAGCTACCAAGTCCAACCACCTCATTTTACACTTGAAGAAACTGAGACAGGAAGAAGTTAAATGACTTGTCCAGGGTCACACAGCTAGTAAGTATCTGAGTCAATATTAAAGATAATGAAAATGTGAACTGTTATCTAAACTTGACTTGTTTCTCTAGAGGCAATAGAGGCAGCACAGTGAATGGAGGGCTGAACTTGCTGAATAGCTTAATGAGGGAAACATGTACAGGACCTAAACAGAAGAAACAGGAGGTCATCTCTGAAAAAAGCCCTTAGCAACTGGGAGATTGGGAAAAGCTTCCTACAGAAGGAGGCATTTGAGCTGAGACTTGTTGCAATCACCACCAGTGAAGGTGGTAGGAGGCAGAGGGAGAAGGAAGAGTCTTCCGGAAATTGGGGCAGAGTTAGGGGACAAAGAATCCTGCGGGAGGAATGTCAAGGTCATTGACTCTGGAATGTACCATGTGCTGTAGAAAGCAAAATATGGAAAGACTGGAAAAGTAGTTGTAAAGGATTTTAAGTGCCTAGCAAAAGCTTTATATATGCTCCAGAAGGCAACAGGGAGCCACTGAATCTTCTTGAGTAGGTCATTGACATAGTCAGGCATGTGCTCCAAGAAAGTCCCTTTGGCAGCTGAGTGGGGGGTGAGCTGGAGAACAAAATTACCCAAATCAGGGAGACCAGGGAGGTGAGAGGAAGGTGGAAATGGACATAGGAGCAATGGCTACCTGGAGAGGCTCTTGGGGGCTCAAGCAGGGAATCCAAGCCTCTCCTCTCAGGGCCCAGGCTCAACTGCCCAGACTAAGGGTCAAGAAGAGAGGACTATCACCTTCTTGGAGCTCCAAGGTGGGCATCTCTAAAGTCCCTTCCATGGTGAACAATTTGTGGGACTTGGACTCCATCTGACTCAGCTCCTTCTCAATTTCAATTTCATTAAGAGTTCAACGAGCTTTCATTTGTGACTGTGGGCAAGTCTCTGAACTGAGGCCTCCATTTCCCTCCCTGTAAAATCAAGAAGTTGAGTTGACCAGATGCTTCCCAAGGTCCCATCTGGCTCAAACATATTTTGAGGGTTTGAGTAGTTCTGGGGAGAATGGTTTTAAACTCTTTCAACCTCTACCCCAAATGCATGTGCTTCCTCCATCCCCAACCCCAGCCTAGTAATCAGACTTTTAGAATGTTAAGGAGGGAGAAACAACTGAGTTGAGTAAGAACTGTCAGTTTAAACAACCCAATACCACATTGCTCCGTTCCACCAAATCCTCTTCTCCCTGGATCACGAGGCATCTTTAGGGGAGATGGTGCGTGGGTCACCACTCTTGGCACTGGAGGGCCCAGAGAGAAGGAGAGGACAGGCCTCCCTCTCCACCACCAGATGATACAAAGGTAAACAAGCAAAAGACAGTAACAGGAAAACTGATTGCACAGTAACAAATCAGAGAAACGGACGCCATTCCTGTGAGCAAATCCAAGCCTCACTTACAGCATACCATAACTCACTTTCCCAGTTTTATCCATTATTGATTCATTGAAGAGAGAACACCATTTTGGCCTTGCAAACTGCAGTCTGATTAAGAATTAAACACTTCCTAAAAGCTGAATTAAAAAGGAAAGCCTTATGTAGATAAATCACAGGCTCCTCTTAAATGAGATGAAATCCAACATTTTTTTAAGCACCTATGGTTTTACCAAAGAGAAGAGATTGAGAGGTAACAGCAAAGGGAAGGGAAAATGCATTCACTTATTAGCCAGGCACTTCACAAATAGAAGCTGGCACTGGAATGCCTGGGTTCAGTTCTGCCCATGGAACCCTGGGAAATCAGTAACCTCTTTGGGCCCCCAAGACCCAAAGCTGCCCAGATGGGTCCTGGTTACACTGGCAACTGAGGAAACCAAAGTAGCCAAACACCAGCCCCACCTCCTTCCCCCCAAAATTAACCCACCTTATTTAAAAGAGAGTTCATGTGAAAGGGAGAGTCAGGGACTTCTTGTTTTTCCCCTGTTTATATTTCAAGACAGGAAAATTAGAAAATTCACGCATGGAACATCTCCCTCAGGCCATGTTCAGTCTGTTAGCAACCACTGAGCCACAAACTGCCACCTTGTACCTTGTTTATCTGACTCAGACTAGAAGAACTGTAAGGCAAGAGGAAGAAAATAAGGGGAAGGAGGTGGTAGAGAGAAGGTGAAGGAAGACAAAGAGAAGGAGATGGAAGAGGGGAGAAGGAAGTGGAGGATGAGAAGGAAGAGGAAAAAAAGGGAGGAAGTAGAAGGTGAAGGACAAGGAGGAAATAGACAGAGAGGAGGTAGAGAAGGCAGAAGGTGGAGAAGGACAAGAAGAAACAGATGAGGAAGAGGTGGGTCAGACTTAGAACTTGGGTGTTCCTCTCTCGGAGGTTACCTCCTCCAACTCCTTCTCTTTTCCAAGAAGGAAGTGGAGATCAGGAGATAGATAAATGTTAGAGAGGATGTGGGAAAATTGAGACACTATTGCACTATTAGTGGAGTTGTTAACTGATTCAACCATTATGGAGAGCAAACTGGAACTAGGTCCAAAGGGTCACCAAACTGTGCATACCCTCTGATCCAGCAATACCACTACTATGTTTGTATCCCAAAGACATCAACGAAAACAAAAAAAAAACTCACATGTACAAAAATATTTATAACAGCTCTTTTTATTTGGCAAAAGAACTGGAAATTTCAGGGATGTCCATAAGTTGGGAAATGGCTGAGAAAGTTGTAACATAGGAATGTAATAGAATACTATTGTACTATAAGAAATGATGAGCAGGTAAATTTCAAAAAACATGGAAAGATTCACATGAACTGATGCAAAGTGAAGTGAGCAGAACCCGAGGGACATTGTACACAATAACAGCATCACTGGAATTTGATTAGCTATGAATTACTTAGCTCTTCTTAGAAACAGTGTTCCAAGATAATTCTAAAGCACTCATGACGGAAAATGCTATCCATATCCAGAGAGAGAATTGATGGACTCTGAATGCAGATCAAAGAATACAATTCCACTTTACTTTTTTCCCTTTTGGTCTGTTTCTTCTTTCACCACATGATTAATATGGAAATATGTTTTATATGATTGCACATATTTAACCTATATCAGATTGCTCACCATCTTAGGTTGTGCTTGTCCTTCATTTTCGAAGACCATGACATCAGGGAAATAATGACATGACTTGCAGTTGACTTTGATTTGAGTGAGGGAGGGCTGTGCAGGTCACCAACCTCACTTTCTCCTCCAGAGCCATCTGGACCCAGTGGCCAGATATTCATCAGGATGACTGGAGATGGCCCAGGATGCAATGGGAGTCCCTGGCTCTTTTAGGCTAAGTCCTTTTCAGGTTCTCAATGTGAGTGAAGCAATGCACATTCAGTAAATAGGCCTCTTTGAGACATGGGGGTGGGGGGAGTCAAGATGGCAGAATAAGAGTGTGCACTTTCTGGAATGCCAGCCAAACACCTGTAAAAATTGGCTCTAAACAAATTCTACAGCAGCAGAACCCACAGAATGGTGGAGTGAAGCAAATCTCCAGCCCAAGACAGCCTGGAAGGTCACCAGGAAGTGTCCATCATGCCATTTAGGGAGCAGGGCACAGTCCAGTGGGGGCCATGCCATCACAAACAGGACCTAAGCAGGCCTTGGGGAGACAATCTCTTGTACCTGTGGCAGTTTCCAGACTCCAGGACCCCAAAACACTGAGGACAAATTGGTAAATCAGTGGGAAAAGCCTGTAGGACTAGTGTGGGGGAGTGGAGTGATCATTCCCAGCCCCAGGGCAGCATAAAGGGAACGGGGCAGAGGAACCAGCAGCAGTTGTTTCTGGAGCTCTTGGCCCACAGATTGTGGGGGAATCAAGCGACTGACAGAACACCTCCCACCCCCACTGGAAGCAGAGATCTACCTTGACCAAGAGCTCAAAAGTCAAGTAAATGGCTGGAGAAATAAGCAAAAAACAGAAAAAGAATCAAACTTCATAATCTTATTTTGGTGTCAGGAAGACCAAAACATATAAACAGAAGACAACAAAGTCAAAGCTCCTCCATCCAAAGTCTCCAAGAAAAATATGAATTGGTCTCAAGCCACGGAAGAACTCAAAAAGGATTTTGAAAATCAAGTAAGAGAAGTAGAACAAAAACTGGGAAAAGAATGGAGAGTGATGCAAGAAAATTATGAAAAATGAGTCAACTGCTTCCCAAAGAAGACTCAAAAAAATGCTGAAGAAAATAACACTGTAAAAAATAGACTAAAACAAATGACAAGAGATTCAAAAAGTCAATAAGGAGAAGACTGACCTAAAGAACAGAATTGGTCAGATGAAAAAAGAGGTCCCAAAGCTCACTGAAGAAAATAATTCCTTAAAAACTAGAATGGGGCAGATGGAAGCTTATGACTTTATGAAAAATCAAGAAATTATAAAATGAAACCAAAGGAATGAAAAAGTTCAATGTGAAGTATCTCTCTGGAAAAACAACTGATCTGTAAAATAGATCCAGGACAGACAATTTAAAAATGATGGGACTACCTGAAAGTCATGATAAAAAAAAAGAGCCTAGACATTATCTTTCAAGAAATTATCAAGGAAAAGTGCCCTGATATTCTAGAATCAAAGGGTAAAATAAATATTGAAAGAATCCATGGATTGCCTCCTGAAAGAGATCCCCAAAAAGAAAAATTCCTAAGAATATTGTAGCCAAATTCCAGAGTTCCCAGGTCAAGGAGAAAATATTGCAAGTAGCCAGAAAGAAACAATTCAAGTATTGTGGAAATACAATCATGATAACACAAGATCTAGCAGCTTCTCCATTAAGAGATCACAGGGCTTGGAATATGATATTCCAGAAGTCAAAGGAACGAGGATTAAAACCAAGAACAACCTATCCAGAAAAACTGAGTATAATACTTCAGGGGAAAAAATGATCATTCAATGAAACAGAGGACTTTCAAGCATTCTTGTTGAAAAGACCAGAGCTGAATAGAAAATCTGACTTTCAAACACAAGAATGAGAAGAAGCATGAAGAAGTAAACAGCAAAGAGAAGTCATAAGGGACTTACCAAAGTTGAACTGTCTACATTCCTACATGGAAATATAATATTTATAACTCTTCAGATTTTCCTCACTACTAGGATAGTTGGAGGGATTATATACATATAGACACAGGGCACAGGATAAGTGGAATAGGAAGGGATGATATTTAAAAAATAAAATTAAGAGGTGAGAGAGGAATACATTTGGAGGAGAAAGGGAAAAACAGAATGGGACAAGTTATCTCTCACATAAAAGAGGCAGGAAAAAGCTTTTCCAATGGAAGGGAAGAGAGAGGAGGGAAGAGGGAAAAAGTGAACCTTACTCTCATCATGTTTGGCTTAAGGAGGGAACAACATGCATCCTCATTTTGATATGAAATTCTACCTTACACTATAGGAAATCAGGGGAGAAAGGGATAAGGGGGGGTGAGAGATGATAGAAGGGAGGGCAAATGGGAGGAGGGGGTAATTAGAAGTAAATACTTTTGAGGAGGAATAGGGTCAAAAGAGAACAGAATAAATGGAAGGGCAGGATGGAGGGAAATATAGTCTCTTGTTAAGGAAGTCTTTTGCATTAACTACACACGTATAACATATACTGAATTGCTTGCCTTCTCAGTGAGGATGAGTGGGGAGGGAGAGAAGTTGGAACCCAAAGTTTTAAAAAGGAATGTTAAAAATTGTTTTTACATGCAACTGGGAAATAAGATATACAGGCAATGGGGTATAGAAATCTATCTTGTCTTCCAAAAAGGTAGAGGGGATGGGGATAAGAGAAGGGAGAGGTGTGATAGAAGGGAGGGAAGATTGGGGGAAGGGGTAATCAGAATGCAAGCTATCTTGGGGTGGGGAGAGGGGAGAGATGGAGAGAAAATTTGGGACTCAAAATCTTGTAGAAATCAATGTTGAAAACTACAAATAAATAAATTAGAATTTAAAAAAAGAATTAAGTCAAGAGATGGCCCCTTTAATTAGAAAGAAAAAGGAAAAAAAAAAAGAAAAAAAATCAAGCTAGGGAAGAACCTCAAAGTTGCTGGTCCAAAGAGAAATAGTTACCACTGACATTCACTCTAAGCCAGGAGAGCCCAAAATACAGCCATTAAATGGAGTTTGGGCAGGGACCTATTGTGGTCCATTCTATGAGCTTCAGAGTGAACTGGGTTTAAGAGGAGAGAAAGAAAGGGAGAGGAATAGAGAGAGGGGGGATAAAAAGGGAGAGAGGGCAAGAGAGGGAAGAGAGAGAGGAAGAGAGAAAGAGAAAGAGAGAAAGAAAGGGAGGAAGGGAAGGAGGGACATATTAACTGCTTATTATGTGCTGAGTGCTTTAAAAATTTTATTTCATTTCATAACTCTGTAATTTGATAAATTATGAAGGAGAAAGTGCTACATTTAGTGGCACAGGACCTGGAGTCAGAAGCCCTAGGTTCAAATCCTCTCTCTGATATTTACTACTTATGTGACGTTGGGCTAATCACTAACCTCACTGGGCCTCAGTTTACTAATCTATAAGCTACATGATTTCCAAATCTTCTTCAAAAATCGTCTGGGTATCCCCAGATCCTAACATTTCTTATCTCCAATTTGACCCCAAAATCCGTCACCTTCACAGGCTCATTAGACCACTGAATCACCAACTGAGACCTATAAAGAACCCTAACCCCCTTTCGTTTTAAAGATGAGGAAACTGAGGCAGGCCCGAAGGGTGGGCCTCACCTAGTTGAGTGATTTGCCCAAGTTGCCTGACCCCAAAGCCACTGTTGTTTATTTTGAATTTATTTATAGATGTATATGTTGTTTCTTGAAAGAGAATGCAAGCTTGTGAGCAGGGACCCCACATTTTTCTCTTTGAGTTCACACAACCTGATATCATGGTTGGCACATAGTAGGTACTTCATAAACACTTGTTGAATGAAGGACTGAATCCACCAAAGACCAGGATATCTCAACCATCAGCATCACCTTTTCAACCATCAGGATCCCTCTTCAACCATCAACATCACCTCCTTGACCATCAGCATCACCTTTTCAACCATCAGGATCCCTCTTCAACCATCAACATCACCTCCTTGACCATCAGCATCACCTCCTCATGTTTTTCCATTCCAATTCTTTCTTCTCTGTTGCTTCTGCCATTCCATCCTCCATAGTATTAATTCTACTATGGATTCTTTCCACTGGCATCTTCATATCAGAATTACAGACTCCAGAATAGCATTGTCTTAGGGCTAATACTGTCTATCAAAAGAGAAGTGTTCAGGAGAGGAAAGTGCTTGATTTGCAGTTACAGGGTCTGGATTCAAATGCTCCCTCTGCTATTCATGACCTTGGTGACCTTGGACAAGTTATGTAATCTCTCAAGGGTGTAGTTTCCCTTCTTGTAAAATGAGGAGGCTGATCTAGATGACCACTAAAGTCCCTTATAGCTCAGATCTATGACCCCACATGATGGGTTGAGTCATCCAGCAACAGTTTGCAGAGAAATAGCCATGAGGTGGTCATTGATCAAGCCCAGCAAACACATGTCAGCATGGGGAAGACAGTGTCCTGCCTTCCCTGGGTAGCGGTCCGGAATTTGAGGGAGAATCTTCTGGATATGATCAAAACAGACAAGCACTGTCTCCATCCTGTGATTCATAAGGGGATAAATGACAGCATCGGGAGAGCCTAGGAAAGCCTGCTATGGTGGTTGTCCTTCGTTTTCGAAGAGGACCAAAATGACATCACCATGATAAAGTGAAGTTTCATTGTGTCCGGCTGTGGCTGATTAGACCAATATGAGCTCGGAATGCTCTACCACAGGTTGGGCACAGATAGTCCGCGTGAATATTGGGGAGGATGCTCCAAATTTGCGCATCCTGTGTTTACTTTGTGCTGTCTCAATTCTGCTTTGCTCAGACAGCATAGAACCTTTACTTATGTGGGCATGCCATGCTGAGCGGTCCTGTGTCAGTGTCTCCCATGTTGCACAGTCAAATCCAAAATTCTTGAGAGTGTCCTTGTATTGCTTTTCCCAACCCCCATGTGATTGCCTGCTCCATGTGAGTTCTCCATAAAATAGTCTTTTTGGCAAGCTTATATTCTGCATTTAAACAACATGCTCATAACATCTGGGGGAGCCTCTAGGACCTGAGTGATTTGATCCCTGCTGTATGAAGGCTGGAGCTTCAGACTTAAAGACCTGAGTGGACCAAGCCTGCATTAACATCTTCAAGATCTGGAATAGTGGGTGTCAAAGTAACATTAGACAGATAAGAATCCCATGATGTAAAAACAGAAGATCTCAGAAAAGATGTTTGTTTCATTTTGTTTTTCAAAAAAAGAAATCATTAGGAAGAGAAACCCACAGGCACATTTTTTCGATCCTCCAAGTCAGTGTCAACTGGGTCCAGAACCCAGGATGAGGCAGAGGCGCCTGTTAACCCAAACACAATTGCGGTCACATCTGTCTTGAGATGCTTTGGTCCCTGACCTAGCATGATGACTGCAACGGGCCTGTCCTACAACGACATGCTCATGAGGCACATCATTTACATTCTGGGCTTAAGAAAACAACCTCACACTCTGGGTGCTGCTGTCTGTGTTCAAGTCCCCATCAACACCTGGAGATTTTCTAAAAAGCAACCACTACCCACTCTCCTCCAAACTTAGGTTTTCTTACCCAGCTGAAGCACCACTTGGGCCCAGCAACAGGGAGAGCACAACAGCGCCAGCTGTTCAAGTCAAGTCACTGACAACATGCCTCAAGAGACACTGGAGACAGAGGGTGTCATCAACCCACCAGCCCAGGCTCCACTTGGAGACAAGAGAAGCCTGACATTCCTCAGAGACCCTGCTCCAGCGTCCCACAAGTAAGTTACCAAACCCTTTCTGGTCCTCAGTCTCCACATCTGTAACACAGCAGTATAATACCCATACCACTTAGGACTGACATGAAGCTTCATTGAGACAATCTGCTTCAGTTGTAAGGAATGTTGCGTCACCTGCCTAGCTGCGTTGTTATTAGGCATGTAGGTTTAGAACTAGAAGGGGATGTAGAGGCCACTGAGTAAAACAACTGCATTTTACAGCTGAGAAAACTAAGTCAAAAGAATAAAGGAAGCAAGGTGCCAGGCACTATGCTAAATATCATATTAATACCTCATTTGAGCCTCACAATTTTGGGAAATGGATGCTCCTAATGTCCCCATTTGAGGCAGTCAGAGTTAAGTGACTGGCCCAGGGTCACACAGCTCATGATTATTGATTCTTTATTATCCAACCCTCTGGGAAGCAGCAAAACAAAGGGGACGGAGAACCGACCCCGGGACCAAGAAGCCTCTGACACACTGAGGTCCTTGCACCTCTCGGGACCCCAGATGTCTCTCTCAGAGAGATGGTGGACAAAGAGTCAACCTGTACGGCTAATGGAGTTTCCTCAATAGAGTTCTCCAGTTTAACGAAATCACAGCCTACTTTCTATCCTTTACAAACCTCTGCATTTACAGGACAATAAAGAAAAGAAAAGGTTAAAAAGAAAACTCTCGGAGCATTCTCCAGCCATGTGCTACTGTCCATGTAAGGTCTCCCTATCCCTCAATAGCCGGTTAGGTGACTTCCTCTAATGTTCCCTCATACTTATCTTGAGTATGCTAGCACAGAGTTTCCCCCCAAGGGGTATAATCTCCTTAAAAATGAGGTCTATTTCCTCTAAGTCTTTTTATGTCCTATACTCAGCACAGAGCTTGGCACATAGTAGGTGCCTGAATATCTAACAATCAACAAACATTTATTATTTATTAAGCATTTATTTATTTTATTTATTAAGCATTTATTAAGCACCTACTATGGGTCAGGCATTGTGCCAAAGACTGGGGATATAAGGGCAAAAACCAAAATAATCCCTACTCCCAGAAAACTTATATTCTAACAGAATAACAGAAGTAAATTAAAATATATAAATAAATATAAAATAACTATGTAAATATATAAGTAATATAAATAACATAAATGAATAGATTAGTAAATAATAATACATAAATAAATGCTACAGACATATCACACACACCCCATCCCCCCAGGAGGAGAAATGTCCAGTGAGGGTAGAAAGATTGGTGGGAACCAGGCTGTATTGGCCATGAAGAGCCAAACAGAGCAGTCTAGACGAGCGGAGGACAAGAGCAAACAGCAAGATGGGAGGGGAAACCTGACCACCATTGTTCACAGCAATGAGAAATCAAGGTTCATAGAGAATCCAAAACCCAAACCAGCCTTTGAAATGATCTCTCATCTTTGATTTCAGCCCATCTCAGGGAAAACCCAAGACAAGGTGGCTAACAAGCAGAAAAACTGCCTGTTTTGAATTTTCATCTGTTTTTATATCCCTGAGGGAAATGATAAATGAGGTGCAAAGTATCCAAAAATTGGGTGGCTATAGAAAAGAGCAGAAAGAAATAGAGTCCAAATTGGACAATGCTCCTGAACAGTAAGGAGCTGGCTAGCTTTGGAAAAGCAAGAATCCCTACCTTTCAGGAACTTGCTTTCAGACCACTAAGACGCTACAATCAGGGAGTGTATCATTGCAGATTTTAAGAGGAATAAGATAAATAAGGATACAGTTTCAGGTGGGGTTTAACAAGGGCCTAAGAAGATGAACAGAGAGCCCTCTTTTGCCCTATTTTCTGAGACCCCAAGAGCCATCCACTATGGGCTTCCTGCTCAAAATACAGACAAGTCAGATTAGGCACTAAACTGTTTCTATTATTAAAATTGGAACGATAATTATCCTGGCATTCACCCATAAAAATAGTCTCCAAATCTATTTTAAAAATTGGAAACAGACCAGGGTTTATAAACATATCTTGAGCCCATCTTGGTATGTAAGTTACAGTCAGCCCAAATCTGCATTTATCCCTTAATCACAGTGCCTAACCAGGTCTCCTCAGAGAGGAAACAAGATGACTCTGGGCTCATACAGTAAGACTCTCATAAACCTTCTCTTGTTTCTCGTGGATAATAAAGCTACAAACAAACCAGGCCAGAGCCCAGAAGGACAGGAGACTGAGACAATTCAACCGTGAAGAATACGTTTCTGTCTTGAAGAGTGAACAGGTCTAGGACTTTCCACCAACAGGGGCCCCAATGACTCTGAATTTCTTCCCCCTACTTTGTCTGCTCCACAGAGGTCAAGGGCTTCATCTCCCCTGCAATGTCTAGCCCAGTGCCCTTCACACAAAAGTGCTCAGTTAATAGTCACAGATGAATGTCCAAAGTTGATGGCAGGACTTCCAAAGACAACAGAGCTTGTGCATTGGTACATTGGTCTGATGGACACTGCAGAAGGGCAGAGAGCTTGACTCAGAACTGAAGAAGGCCCCAAGCATGCTGCAGCTGCTCTCATTGGCCCAAATTTTGTTCCAGAAACAAAACTCAACCATCCAGGATCAATATTCTCCTGACAAAACCTCATGGCCACAAGTCACAGAATGATGTAGCATCTAAAACATGGAAGTTGAATATGACCCAAAAGGTTGTGGGGAGGAACATGAGGGCAGGAGCAGGCCACAGGCTGTGCATTATAAATGAGGGAACACATACAAAAGAAGCAGCACAAAGGATGTCCCCAGAGACACGAAGTCACAGAAATAACAGACCTCTCACTGAGCAAGAATGAGGTATGGCCAACAGATGATATAGATGCTACACTAGGATCCATGCAATGACAACAAGGAATTGTTTTTCCATGCTCATGAAGTAAGCACAATGGAGACTTACAGAAGGACAGAATATCCGGTCACTTCTTGGGGGGAAGAAAGAGGGGAAGGGGAAGAGCAGGAGGATATGAGGAGGCAAATGAACAAATGTAGTAACAGCAAACTGAATAGATCAATGACTGTATAAGTAAAACTAACAGAGTTGATAGAGGAAGTCAATGTCTTACATAATGGGACTTTAAAGGGATTGCAAGTTGCTGTTACTCAAAAATATTTCTATTGACCCAGTTTTGAACTTTGACATGTTATCATTAGAAATCCATGACTTTGGGTGAGGGCATCATCTCCTGCTGAAATAGGAATATCCTAGGAAGAAGTAATAAAGGAAGTCTTTATTATATAGTCATTTATACTTCAGTATGAACTGGTTCACTGAGATAATGTTCTATCTTAGAGTCCTAGGGCTTAGAATCTGGAAGGACCAAGTCCAAATCCTGTCTCTGATATCAGCGACATGACTTCAGGCAAATCTCACAACTTTTGGATGCTTCTAGCCTTCTCTAGGCAGAATCTGTGGAGTCTCAGAAGCCTCTTGATCTTTTTTGGGGGATGAGAGACTAGCCCCCGCCATGAGAGTTTTCCAAGCTGATGAAATCCTCAGCACATACCTTCCTATCTGGTTGGTTAGGTCCTTTCCAACGGGACGGTTAGGCAAGAGTATGTTTGGGAGGGGAAAGGAATGAAGTTAGGTGGTTCTTGAGAGCAGAGGGAGGGAAGTCAAGAAGCCTTGGGTAGCCATGAAGCCATCACATGTCCAGAGATGACCTAAGGGAAGTAAGGATAAGGAATGCCACAGGATGGGGGACAAGAGAGGGTCAAAGCCAAGCTCTGCTTCTTTCACGATTTCTCCCCAGGAAACCACCTGGATTTTTCACTGTTCACCAGATTCTTGGGCATTAAATGACCAGAACCAGAAAAGGTCTTTTGAAGTCAGTTCCTTGAGGGCAGAGACCCTGTTTTCCTTATCTTTCAATCAGCCCCCTCACCAAGGATGCACATTGAATGTTAGACGAACAACATCAACATCGATATTAGATATCTGTGTTTTGTTCAAGATGGAAAGGCCCTTCTCCAGCAGAGATTACAGCCATCTAAGATTTAGCTGAGAAGATTGAAAGATGGCTTGCCCAGGATTACATAGCCAGCAAGTGTCAGAGGCAGGATTTGAACCCAAACCTTCTGCCTCCAAGCCCAATACTGTCCAAAGTAGGCCACACTACCCCCCCATAGTAGGAAATTAATGTGTTTCTTACTTGAATAGTGGAATATTCTTCTCAAATAAAAGGGAAAGACATCCATACCCACAAAATGTTAATAGATCACAGTGCCTGCCACTCTTTCCACCACAAGAGCATCACTGTGTGGGTGCTGGAACCCCCGGGGCGGACTTACGGCATTTCTGTACACAACATTTTCTCTATTGATGGCATGTCACAGAATTTCACACTCAGTTATTTTGTCCTCAGTGAAGATAGCCAACTTCTGCCCAGGGTATCCAGGTAGCTGTCCTGAGGGCAGGGAGAGATCGCATACAGACACCAGAGCTCCAGCATCTGAGATGCCACCGGCAATGTGTGGCAGAGAACTTCATCTGCTCCACCTCCCTTTTACAAAGAGGGAAACTGAGACCCAGAGAGTGGACTGACCTGCTAAAGTCAAGTATGTGGGACCCATAAAAGTGAAAGAGGTGATCATCACTTATCAGTACAAACCACTTTGGAGAGAGGAGCCAAAATGACCACTTCAACATTATCCACTGTGTACCAAGCATCATCATGGACTCTCTAAACTGTCCAGAGAGGCCAGCTTGGAGCTCTGCTTTTGTTTTCTTAAACCACCTTTCATGTTTGTTTAGCTCAGCAAAGGTAAGGCAGACCTGGGGGGGAAGGGCAGAAGCATGTATCCAACGCCTACTATGTGCCAGGCAATGGGCTACACATGGTTTTTGCACCATCTCATTTTATCCTCACAACAATCCTGGGAGTTGGTGCTATTTCTATCCCTGTGTTACAGATGAAAACTGAGGCACAGAGTGGTGAAAGGACTTGCCCAGAGTCACAAAGTGACTAAGTATCTGGCTGGATTTGAACTCAGGTCTTCCTTGCTCCAACCTCAACTCTCTATTCATAGTGCCACAGTCAATGGTAATTACACCTCGAAGGTCATTTCTGTATACCTTGAATTAGACCTTGAAGGAACTGAAGTAAATAACAGTGGTTATAAAACTCTTCAAGGTCTAAATCTAGGACCCTCAGACCTTCTTATGTCTCCAAGGTAAGATTATACCCCACACAATTAATCATCTAGCCCCATCCTGGACTGAATATCATTCAATCCACCACTAAGGCCTTGAACAAACCAAGCACTGATTTTCCTGGCAGCCCAAATAAAGAGGAAACAAAGTGGGTGCCCAATGGCTGGCAAACAGCTGAACAAATCACTGAATCTTTGGAAATATTACTATATAAAAAAGAAATGAAGAAAATGAGGAATTCAGAGACGTGTACAACACCACGTAAGGGCAGAAGAACAACATAGATGATCATCACAGTAATGGAAAGCAACAACCCTGAAAGACCTCTGAAATCAGAGTTATACAGTGACCAATCTGGACTCCAGAAAGCTGAAGAGGAAACAGATTTCCCATCCCCTCCCATCCAACCACCCCCAAAAGAAAGGCAGTAGACTCTAGGGCCCCGGGGCTATGTGCACTGCCAAACATGTGTGACATGGTGGTTTGTTTTGCTTCGGTGTTTTTGTTTCATGGGACAATTGTATCAGGGTTGGTTTTATAATGATGCTTAAAAATAAAAATTTTTTTTAAAAGCACCAAGTATTTTTAGAAACAAAACACGTTTTCTAAAATCTGTTCAGTCTGAACTTCTCTTGGGCTGTAATATGAGCTCCAAAGTCTCTCACTTTCAGCAGGAGCCTTTGATCCCCTGCAGGGTCTGGTTACTAATCTCCTGAAGAAACATGCAAAGCTCAGTCTCTTCAGGGAATACTGTTATGTGAAGAAGAATGACATGTTACAGGATACTCCAAAGGTTAAAAATGACAGGCCCATCCTTTCCCCATCCTGCACCATGCAGGACCAGGACATTAATGGCACCTGAAAGTAGCATCTCTTAGCACATACCTGGTATGGGACAATACTGCCATGGGCGGTGCCCCAACGCTTGGCTTCCTTTCCACCAATGAGGTAATTCGCCGCCACTTGGGTCAGACATGCCACCTGGGGGAGGGTTTGAAGAGAGGGTCAGTCTTTTCTGATTTCATAGTGTTTTACAATCTGAATATTATTTTGGTTTCTCTTCAGTTCACAATGAAGACAAAAAATATACAAAAGGAAAAAAAAAACAATTCCCCAACCAAAAATGCAAGGACATGAAATTGAGACTGTGGGTGTGTGTCTGGTTATGTCATTCCTACTCAAAGCTCAGTAGACCCTCTTGTCAAAGGTCAGCCTTCCTAACTTGACATTCAAGGGCTTCCAAAGTCTGGAACCAACCTACTTCTCTAGTTGAGTCTCCATTGCATACTCCATGCATGCTTCAGTTAAAATGGCCCATTCATCCCCTTCAGTTCTGTGCCTTCTTCAAACTGATTCCCACATCCAGAATGCCTTTGTTTACCCTTTGTACCTGTTAGAATCCCACAGTCTGAGAGTGAAAAGAGACTTCTAAGACCATTTAATCAGATTCATGCTCTACAACATCACTGACAAGTGGCCACCCAGTCCCTGCTTGAAAATCTCCAGGGAGGAGGAACCCATCACTCCCTGAGCAACCCACTCCAGTGCCAGCAGGCAGCTCTATTTGTGAAGATGTTTTTACATCAAATTGAAATCTATACCCCTGGTAACTTCTACCTGTTGCTCCTAACTGTGCCCTCAGGCCAAGGAATGAGTCTAAAAGAAATCTGATACCCAAGATAAGGAAGTAAGGCAATACTCAGTTGTCCAGGAGATGAGTTCATTTGACCAGACTTAAGGTCCAAAAAGAAGCAAAGGATGAGATATTCAAAAGATCTCAGTTTAACAGGAACTGTTGGAAAAACTGGAAAGTCGTTTGGCCAAAAAAAGGTTTAAAAGAGAAACTTAGCCCACATTCCACAATAAACTCCAAACAGATACAGAACCAGCATCTAAAGGTCACATCATTTCAAAACTGAAAGGAAATGAAATGAGGCACCTTTCCCTACTATACCTGAATGAAAGAATTCTTAGCCAAGCAAGGAATAAAGAAAATCACAAAATATAAATGAAACAATGTCAATTATATTAAAGTGAAAGCTTTTACATGACCAATATTTATGATCGGTCCAAACATCCTGAAAACAACTGTAGGAGTCTGCCCCCCACCACAAAAAGAAAAAACTCACTTGGACAAAATGTTCAGACTATTTGAGTGTGTGATCAATCTCCCTGCTGGACATACAGCATATCTCAAAGAAATCAAGGACAGAAAGAAAGGTCCTACAGATATTAAAATCTTCATGGCAGGAGTTTGTCAAGGCAGCAAAGACCTGGAAATATGTGTGTGCCCAGCCATCGAGGAATGTCTTCACAGCTTGTAGTAAAGGAACGTGATGGAATATCACTATGCTATAAGAAATGATGAAAACAAGAAATACAGAAAGACTTACATGAACATATCTTGAGTGAAGCAAGTGGAGCTTGGTAAACAATCTGTGTAATAATTACAACATAAAACTGTACCCTGATGAAAAGGCCAAAGGATATGAATAAAGAGTTCTCAAAAAAAGAAACTATTAAAAAAGTCATATGAAAGAATATTTGTTGTTAAGTTGCTTCAGTCAGTGTCCAATTCTTCACGACGTTATTTCGTGTTTTTCTGGCAGAGATACTGGAGGAGTTTGCTGTTACCTTCTCCAGCTCATTTTACAAATGAGGAAACCTAGGCACACAGGGTTGAATGACTTGCCCAGGGTCACACAGTAAGTGTCTGAAACTAGATTTGAACTCACAGAGATGAGCCTCCTTGATTCCAAGCCCTGTGTATTGTCCACTGTGCCACCTAGCTACCCTGTGAAAAAATATACCAGATCACTTACTAGTGGTGTGACCCCGGACAAGGCACTTAACCTATTTGCCTCAGTTTCCTCAACTGTAAAATGGGGATAGCACCCAGGCTGATTATATGGATCAAATGAAATAAAATTTGTAAATTGCTTCGCATGGTGCCTAACACATAGTGGACTCTTAATAAATGCTTTTTCCCTCTCCTCCCCTTATCTAAAGACACCAACCTACTTGGGAGACGTTCAAAGGAGATTCCCTTGCAAACGTTAAAGTACTCTAGATACGTGTGGTTATTATCATAAGGTCCTATAAGGTCAGAGGTCACCGTGAAACTCATCGAAAAGCTGAAAAACCATTTGGCAAAAAAAAAAAAACTACCCACAGTTTCCCCCATATGCCGCAGTAAACTCCAAAATAGATACAGGACCAATATCTAAAGGTCACGTCATTTTAAAAATGAATGGTATATTTCCCACAATATTAGCCTTGGTGAGGGAGGAATATGTGGTATCAGAGGCAGAAGCAGAGAGAAACAGCCTGCGGTGGAGCCAGAGTAGGACTCCCACCACAGAGGGAGGGAATGGTGTCCTCTCCAAGGACTCTGCCTCTCTCCACTTCGTTTTGGGAGTTCTTGGCTCACAGCACCTGGTGAGAGTGAAGCTGCAAGGGGTATATACTCCATAGCCCACTCCCCCTCTGAGGCCTTCTGATTTGAGATACAGGCCTCACTCCTTGACCTTTTCAGTTGTTGGAGTCTCACAATCTGGGTGTTTGAAAGGTCTTCATGAGGCATTTCTAGTTTTATTTCTGAGGCTGGGTTCCAGGCCAAGTGTTGCAACCAGCACAGGATGGAATCATGAAGGTCAAGTGACCTTCTAGACCCAGGCCAGTGGTGACTGAGATCTGGACTTACCTAGTAGGCATGCTGCCTTTTGATATGAACTTGGGTGGGCTCTAACCTAGATGTTAGAGACAGTAACAGGAAGGATCCAGGGCAAACAACATGAAACATGCCTTCAATTCAGTTGAATAGTGGAGGTGTGTGTAGGAGGGAAGGGGAGAGGGCACTTGAGACCATGGAACCCAGTCAAACTGGCTCAGGGCTGGAGGATGAGGGGACAGAACAACATGGTCAAGGAGGTGGTCCATTGAGATCCAGCCATCAGCAAGAGAGGAAAGATGCCATCTTGTAGCTTCCACTCTTAACTCATTACTCATACTAACTGCCAAGTTGTTGCTATAATACTGATGATAAACACATCATCAGAGGCTCCTCTGAATTTCAACATCTTAAGAGAAATTCTCCTGATTGCCACACCCTAGTTTCAATTCAAGGACCTCTGAATTCACATCTGAGATGTGAATGGGGATGAGAAAAGGAATGTAGATATCTATACTCAGAGGATATTCCAATGCAGGTGTCAGGGTCTATAACTGCTGGTTGTCCCCTTCAAGACCCCACCTGGTAATTTCCCCCTCATTGAAGGTACGCAAACAAAGAGTAGATGACCCCTTGTTGGGTGTATAGAAGTAGGGCTCTTTTCATTCTGACACAGGTAAAATGGACAAACTGTGATATCACCCAACTCTAAAAGTTTGTGATTCTGAGAGCTGAATTTGAACCCGAGGTCTTTAGGTCTAGTGTGCTCTCCATTATACCATACTGCCTTGGTGCTTATGACCTATATGACTCATAATCCAATGAGATAGTATTTATTAAGTGCTCATACAGCATATGTCCTAATAGAGCTTAAGGTAGCACCATTCTTCATAGCCAAACTGAGGGCAGAACAGAAGGCCCTCTCCCCTGGGAATAGTCTGTCTAGAATGACACACTCACCCCCTTATGAGGGTGAGGACAGGCGGCCTCCCTTCCTCCATCCTTCCTTTGTGGGCCCCAATGTTCCCCAACACTAATCCTCTCCAAACCAGTCACTCCCCCCAAGACAAAGAGTGATTTATCAATTCCTCCTCAGAGGCAAAGTTGGGGGAAAAAAGTTAATTCTCTAAAAGGCATCACTGCTAAACTTAGCAAACCAGCCTTTTAAAGGGGCATCACACGTCTGAAAGTAATTTAGTATTTACAAGAATGTATTTTAAGGCAAAGGGAAGGGAGGGGGAAAGAAAGTCACCATCTCTGATGTGGTTATGTACAAAAATCAGAGGTTCCTTGGCAATTCATGACAGATTTTCCACAAATTAGAAGAATGCAGGATGTGACTTTTTACATTAATAACTACATACAGCATATTCCTTCTAAATATTGCATTAGGTCATGACTGCCGTCCCCCAAACTTGGCTCATTATTCCATCAAGTGGGCGCTATGTAATTTTCTTAGAATGTTGCTTTTTTACAAGGTATTATTTCTTTGTAAAAGGCAGCTTTGGTTTCATGGTAATTGTTGTGACAGTGAAACCATTGTTTCAGACAACAGAGTGGGTCCCAGCCTGCCTTGGATGTAGTGAGAGAATCTCTGGGCCGGCCAAAGTGTATCCCAAAGGGCACAGCATGGAAGAAGCCCAGGCAGCAAAGGGCCCTTTGGGCACCAGGCCTCCACCCTTATGGTAGGACCTGCTTCTGTTTCCTTCTGTTCTTTCCAAAGAACCATGAAATAAACAGGCAGGAATATGGCCTGGGTCACGCTGTAAGAAGGATGGGCACTGCATGCCCCAAAGGATGCCAGGAAATGAAACAGGTGCCCCAGGTCCATCCACTGGAGAATGGCCAAACTGTGATATATGAATGTCAAAATATAAGAGGAAATGGTAAACCCCTCCAGTGTCTTGGCCAAGAAAACACCAAATGGGTTCACGAGTCAGACATGACTGAAGCAACTACAAAAGAATATTATTTGCTTTAAGAAATAATATAAGGCATTTGACAAGACATAGGAAGACTTCTGTGAAATCATTTGAGGGGAAGGAAGACCAATCATGAAATCCTCCTTGGAGGTCAGATGACCATTTGGGGAGGCATGTATGAGTTGGCCTAGAAGGCCCACGCAGCCCCTTGAGCCCCTCAAAGTCCAGGATTCTGAGAACAAGGGAAAATATGACATGGTCAAAGTTATATTAGGAGATGACTGTGGTATAAATATATCAACGGAACCATTTCTAAAGGATTCTATGGAGGACAACAATAACATTAGAATGAGAGCCCAGAGTACTGGTAGCTTCGGCCATCACTCCCCTCTACATGGTCTATTTTCCAATCAAGTGGGGTGTTCACCATTCTCCAAACATGGAGCCTTGGAAATCTTCATCCCAAAGTACATGATCCCCCATTTCCACCAATCAAAGCCTCAGCCTTTGCAAGGTCCTTCTAAATGCTTCCTGCTCCAGGAACCCTTCACTATCCAACTCAAAACAATCCCTCCTTCACTGATTTCCAGTACCAGGGTATATGCCACTCTTATTGTCTTTGCATAGGATAGATTACCTTTGTCTTTGTAGCACCTCGTACGATGCCAGACAAACAGTAGGAGCATGATAACCCTAACCCTAAATGCATTTACAGAATGAATGAACCCCTATACGTGAGTAGGAGTAAATGCTGCACACTCAGAGATAAACACTATAATGTCACAATATGAGGCAAGGAGGGAGAAAGAGAGATAGAGACACACAGAGAAACAGAGAGAGTATGTGTACATTTATTAAGTGACCATGTGCCAGGCTCTGCACACCATTCTGGGGGCACAAATGCAAGCAAACAAGATAGTCTCTAACACAAAGAGTTTACTTTCTAAAGAGGGAAGACAATATACGTTGTCCCCAGGAGAGAGAGGAAAAATAAAGCAGCTGGAGAGGGGGTGATTCATCAAGGCAATCAAGTCATGAGTGAATGGAGCAGAGCTGGAATCCCTCAGGAAATGATGCTCCTCAGAAGACGAGATTGGGAGCAGAGGTTTCTTTAAAGTCCAGAGAGTGAGTCAAGCTGAGAGAAATTTCCACCAATGCCTCACCCATCCAGGCTTAGAACTTCATTGGCCAGAATATAGTATATACTACATTCCTTAAATGAAATGTCTTTGACAGGAAAAACATACACACATCTACATAGAAAAACAACCCAATTACAAGTTCTGCTTGAGTTGTGTACAAGTCAGACTTGAGAGCTTAAAGGGATTCAGATCAAAATGATACGACTCCGCATTTCCTTGGAAGTGTTCAAGATCACAGAATTGGAACTAAAGTCATCTTCAATTTGGCAAACAGAGACCCTTCATTTTATAGATGAGAAGGCCGAGGTCCCAGGAGAAAGGTAAAGTCACTGGTCCAAGGTCACACAGGGAGTAAAAGGCAAGCCCAGAATTTGAGCCCATGGCCTCCAATGCCAAAGCCAGCAATCTTTCCATTGTGCCGCACTGCCTCATTCTGTGCCAAGGCAGAGTTATTACTTCTGGGGAGTCTGGAATCAAATCGACACATCCTTATTAACCATTGATGACGCACTGAGGACAAAAGTGACGGGTGAATTGTCACTGAGATTCGGTCAGTAAGAGAAGAGTTAGCAGATAAACCCATGGTCAGAATAACTGAGTTTTTGTTACAGCTCAAATAAAAAATTAAGGGGTTAAATAAGTTTACAGTGATAGCTCAGAATATGTCCTTTATACATATGGTGGAGTTCATGGACATTACCAGCACTCACTTCTTGTGGGTGACAGGGGTTCTGGTCCACATTCCACTATTATCCAGAGGTAGAAAGAAGACAGCAGTTAGACCAAGGAAGATTCTGGGAAGTCTAATCCCCATACAACACTCACAATTGACTCATTTTAAACATGTGCAGAAGTAAATTCATCCTAAGTTTTATTTGGCTACAACATTAAGGTCTATACTCAAAATAAGAGAATTTCAGAGATCAAAGACCATCCCCAGCCAGTCCAAGGCTCTCAGACTAGGATGTTATGTTTAGAGTTGTCATTCATTAGCATTGGTACCATCTGTAATTCATGGTCCAAGATCTGCGCGCCCCCCCCCCACCTTTGGGTTCACATAGACCAGGTTAGATCCTAAGGCCTCTTTGGTTTACTCTCTGTGCCTGGAGGCACCCTCCAGAACACAGCTTAGGGTGGGTTCATGTCATACAGAATAAAGGGGTCCTCAATTCCCACATGAGTAATCAGGGTAACGCATACAAACAGAGTGCGGGACAGTTTTTATTTCACTCTGAGAAAATTCAGGACTCAAGAGAGTGAATTATAGATTTGGAAACATAAAAGGCACTCGGACTGCCAGCTCCCTCTTCCCTGGGAAGACACCGAATGTGAAGCTGTTATCAGTGCAGCCCTTTGACATTCTGAGGAGGCCATCATGCCCACACAATCCCACCAAGGCTCATTCCACCATCCTGTGGTTTGTGCTCTTCCAGGAAAATAAACATGCTTTGGGGAATGTTGCTCAAGTGATCCCCCTTCACATCCGATCTGAATTGTCTAAGTAATTCAAAGTAATCGCTACTCTATGATGTGGCTTTAGCCCTTCAGCTCTAGGGATCAGGTTTTTGATTCTATTTCTTCACCAAGAAACATGCTGTTGGGGAAATCTTCTCCCTCTGGAAAACCAGTACCTGAACTCTCAACTTTGGAGTTACTCATGAGACAACTTCCCAAACTGGTACTGCCTAAGAAAATTCCATTCTCTGGTAAAATTTCAGGCTCATTTTGCCTAGAGAATTCAAAACCCTTTACGCTTCCTACCACAATACACACACACACACACACACACACACACACACACACACACACACACATGCACACGTGGGATTCGTGAAGATTATCCATGAACCATGCTCTTGGCTAAATGGATGGACACATCGGTCCATCAACCTTTTCATATGCTTTCTGAATAAAATCAATTCTCTCAAACTGAAAAAATTTACTCTCGGAATTCTTCTCTCAGGTCAAACCCAAACACCTTTATCTCTCCTGTGCTTCTACTGCAACACAGGGAGGAGGAACAGAAAGCTGGTCCCTCAGTTTGCTTTTATAGATCCCAGAGATTGTTGACTTCTCAACAAAATCCATCTGAGCCCCAGTCAATCACAGAGAATTTCCTCTCTCCTCAGCAAAAACACATGTGGGCAGCCTACCCTGCACAGGGAAGTGCCCGTCAAACACTTCTGGAATAAAATACCAACCTCTAATGTCCTTGATTCTGGACCACCTGAGTTCATCTCCCCCAAGCACTGGGGAGCCCAAAGGAGCTGAGGCTACAGAGACCCCTTCCCCAAAAATCCTCCTGCCAGTACTCACCACCCCTTTCCTCTTATTGAAGGATGCTGACTAGCCACTTTGGAGGGAATCCAGGGACAACCTTCCTCCTCTCTTCCCCTCAGTCCCATCTCCCTTCTTCCCAGAGGCTGTGGGATGGACCCTGGACTTGCACCCACAGCCACTCATGCCAAATGCTGATCAGAGAAGACTACAATCTTTCTGATAAGGTGAAGGACTCCAGGCACTTACTGTTTGCCTTGGAGCCATCCTCTTGAGCCCTGCTATTGTCCTCCCTTTACACTCTCCAGGACCCTCGAAACTGTCATCTGACCAGCCACTCCCTCCCAGGGAAGCATGGACCTTTCCATCCACCCTGCAGCTGAACCCATCTTTATATGTTGTCTCCCCCAGTTAAAACGGGAGTTCCATGAAAGGCGAGGATATTCTCACTTTTCTATTTGTATTCTGAGCACCTGGTACAGAGCAGTTACTTAATAAAAAGCATTTATTAATGCATTCATTAAGTTGACTGAGAAACTCATTAAAAATGTTGGAAGATTCACTTGGTGCCCTTCTTTCTCTATCTATATCAGGCGAATTATATAATCCCCAGGGCTACCAATGATAGACCTCGAGGAATTATAGGCATCTTTGAAGACCCCTGATTTCTGCCTTCTTCTGTATGTGAGACCTTTTGCACAGGTCAGATGGCTTCAGGTGGCTTCCTGTCCATGAAAGTCAAGTTCCATTAAGGCCACAGGAAAGGAGACATTGACAAGGAGGATTCTCTCAGACCAGATTCACTCTTTCTGGGAGAATCCTCCAGTTCTGGAGATTCTTTGGTGGGAAGAAAGATGAAAGGATAGTTGGTTCTATCAATCTATATTGTTTTTATTCACAAACTATAAAATAATCAATATCATAATTGATTCGATTAACATATCTTTCTTCAGTAAATGCTATATTCCAGGCACAGTACTAGGCACTGGTGATGCCAACAATGAAAAGACCTGCTGTTCAGTCATGTTTGACTTTTCATGACCCCATTGGGGGTTTTCTTGGCAGAGATACTGGAGGGTTTGCCATTTCCTTCTTTAGCTCATTTTACACATGAAGAAACTGAGGCAAACAGGGTTAAGTGACTTGCCCACAGTAAGTGTCTGAGGCTGGATCTGAACTCATGAACATGAGTCTTCCTGATTACAGGTCCGGCACTCTAGGCACTATGACACTTAACTGCCCCCAAAACAGACCCTACCCTCAAGCTTACACTGTATCTAAGTACATGCAATAGATACAAAGCAATTGGGAGGGGACCACTAACAGTGACTGGGAAAAGTTCTCAAGAAAACTTTCATGGAGGAGGTGGCAGAAACTAGGAATTCTGTGAGGTAGACATGATGAAAAAGAGCCATAGCCAAGATCCTGAGGAGGGAACTGGACAGTCAGACCTGAGGAACAGCCAAAAGGGCAGTCTGACTCCATCACATAGTGAGTGAGGGGAGCAATGTCTCATATGGCTGGAGGAAAAGAATAAGGCCAAATTGTCAATACCTTTAAATGCCATGGAGAGGCCTTTATATTGGATCCTGGAAGTAAAAAGGAGTCTTTAAGAGTTTATTAAGTAGAAGAGATACACCCAGAATGACAGTGGATCATTTTGAGATGCACTACCATGACGGCAATCTCTGACTTCCTCCATGTGCAATGACAGCCAGCTCTCCATCACATGAGTATCATCCCAGCCATCTCAGGGGCACCCATTTTTTCAAACTTAATAAAAGGAACACCCACACTCACATTCCTTTACATTATTACCAACAATGACGAAATCACACTTAACGTTTATTCTACATACCAAAGTCAAAAGAAAAACAGATCTCCACGATGCCCGGAATAATTGTACCCAATCTGATGGAATCAAAAAAGCAAACAGATGAGGAAACCTGATACGAAATGCCAGGAGGCAAGACCAGACAGTAAAGAGAGACCAAATTTCAAAAGCAGGTTTAAGATAGCACATCAAATGTAATTGCTTTACAATGAACCACAGCCTCCCTCGATCAATCAAGAGAACCATGAATCACAGGAAAAAATGTTGATGAGTAAGTGGAAAGATGGGATGGCAACATCCAACGGAGTGGTTTGCTTATTACATCCCTGCAGTGACTCCTCTTTCATTTCCAATGAAATGAAAGCCCTTATCGAACTTAGAGTCTCATGCCAGGGAACTTGGTTTCCTCATCATGATCCTCTTGGCAGGAAAAAAAAGCAGAGTCCACTGTAGATTCAAACTGAAGCATCAGGCATCTGGCCTCACTTTTTAGGAAGCAGATGCTGCTGTTCTTCAAATTGCAGTGGCAATTACACCAAGCAAACCGAAGTGTTTGAGGCATTTTTAAACCATATATAATCCTGTGCTTACAACTTAAGAGCTGAAAAGGACAAGGAGAAGTGTAGTAAGAAGAATAAGCCTTTGACTAAGTTCCACATTTATGGTTTATTCACATACTGAAAATCTATAAAACACAGAGTAAGAACACTAAGGCATCTGTTATCCATGTAGAAAATGCTTTTTTATGTAAAACACGCCGCCAACCCAATAATGTCAAGGAAAATCTATATAAAATGTGCTTCGAGTCAGCCCAATAACCAACCATCGATCTTGTAACACCCCCCTCCGTTCCCTATCACGGAGCAGGGTCCAGTAGCGGGTCAAGTGTGGGCACAGTTTAAGCAAGGCACATAGTAGGCACTTAAATGTTGATCACTTTAAGTCACTTATGTTTCTACCTAGCCTTAACCTCATGATTGTCTTTCCTGAATAGAAATTAATATGGTGACCATTAAGGAGGTGAGCAAACCAAAACATCTTATTAATCAAGAGATCTTCCATGACCAACAGCTACATGAACCCAATCATAAATGTATTAACAAAGAGGCAACAAACACAAGGCATATCTGTTTAAGGAAACACAGTGCTTTAGAGTACCGACTCCAGAGAAGGTCATCCAACCCGAAATTACAGAAAGGTTATTGTTAAAAAGTCCAGACTTATTGGTCTATGCAATTATACAAGGAAATGACAGAAACTATGTAACGTATCACTCTAGGTTACAAAAATAATTAACTGAGTACCTAGTAAGGCATGACTCAGTGACTAATATTATATATCAGAAGCTCAATATTGTTTCTGGACTAGAGGCAACAAATCTCTATACATAGCTCGGTGATACAATGGATAAAGATCTGAGCCTAGAGTCAGGAAGACCTGAGTTCAAATCTGACCTCAGACCCTAGCAGTGTGATCCTGAGCAAGTCACTTAACCACTATTTGCCTCAGTTTCCCCAACCATAAAATGGAGATATTACCTACCTCTTAGGGTTGCTGTGAGGATAAAATAATATTTTTAAAGTAGTTGGCACAGTGACTGGCACATAATAGACACTATATAAATGCTAGCTATTTTTATTATTAACTACAGACCTCAAAATACCCTTGAAAACTCAGTCAATAAATGGCCCCAGAACTAGACTAATACTACATGCCAAAAGGGTTGCCTGTAACAGCCCAGACTTTAATTCATAAAAATTTAAGGACATATGTTTCATAGATTAACTATTCCTAATATCCATTTAGTGCCATCTTGTCCACTTTGATACCAGGCATCATCCAGGAGATGTGGTCACCAATGCCAGATAGTCGCTATTTTCAGAGAGCATCCTCTTCAACCTCTCACAGGGAGATCTGCCCTCATCTTGGGAATGGCAGAGGTGATGCCTTCCCATCTTTTAGAATTGTAAGAGGAAGAAGTCAGGAGAGTCTGGGAAGGGAAGGCAGGGGAAGGGTGGCTGCCATGGAGGTGATACAGAGGCTACAATGACAAAGTAAGCAGGGCTGGACTCCCTTTCCCAGCTAGTGGGGAAAAACAAGGCACAAGGAATACTGCAGAAGGTCCCTGCTTATGGAAACCTGCCAAGGCTGCAGAATTAAGGTACTGGTTCCTCATTTCTCTTCTCCCCTTTCTTCCTCCTCCTTCTGAAGAGGGCTTGAGCCTGATGTCTCCCCCTGGACTTTTAGAGATTTATCCTCATTTCTCCAGAGTTTGTTTACCCTTTTGTGTTTTCACTTTTATTTTGTCTCTTAAGCCAGCAAATGTGAAAAGACTGTTAACAACTTGCATTGCTAAATTGTGTATTCTACCGTTAGGATACACTACTGAGTAAGGAGAATTGGAAGAACCTGGAACAGAAGAGAGCACATTTAAAACTGCAGTATTTTGCCAGTGATTCTTGGGCTGGGAACTCAGAAATTGAAAGGAAAGTTGTTAATTTCTTGTTTGTTTATTCACAATGAGCCAAGGCAGAGAGAATATTTTTACTGTATTTTCTCTAGGCAAGTGAGTAGCTGTGACTGGGAGACAAATAGCTGGACTGGTTTTGAAGCAAGTAGATGACATTTTCAGGGGCTTGGTTTGAAGGGAAAGTCACTGTGAGAGGGAGGGCAAAAGGAGGACATAGAGAGAAAACCACATCAAATTTGTTAAAAGTGATTAGCAACCCTATTGCCTTCCTGCCTCACCAATTCAGCATTCAATCAATCAATAACCATTTAATTGTCCACCATACACCAGGCACACTCAGAAACATCACTGCCATTCTTATGATCTCTAAACTATATAAAATTAAGATTTCACCATATAGAGACCAAGCAAGAACTAAGGATAACAGAGATTGTGATCTGCCCATGGTGACCCAGCTAGCAACAGTCTGAGATGAGATTTGAACCTGAATCTCTCCAGAATCCTTCAAACCACACCACAATAAGTTCATCTTACAACATGCTGAATTTAACTGAACGATTAGGCATCTAAGGGGAGATTTTCTAAAAGAAATGATAAAGAAAGGATATAGACCCCTGAAATATAATTGAGAGATGGGAGTGGAAGCCATGGGAGTGGAAAAATTCATTAAAAGAGATATTACCAAGTAATGAGATAAAGAGTAAGGAAAGAATCTTGGGACCACTCATGGTTGTTGTCCTTCGTCTTTGAAGAGGACCACAATGACATCCCCATTGTAAAGTGTGATTTCAGTGTGTCCAACTGAGGCCAATCAGACCGATACGAGCTTGGAATGCTCTACCACAGGTTGGGCACAGATGGTCCATATGAACACTTCCCCCACAACGTGAGGGAAAAGGTGAGAAAAGCAGAAAGCAAAAAGACTATGAGCTATATGGTAGCACAAGAACCAAGGGTTTTAGCCAAAGAAACGGATAGAGCAGAGTCGTGGAAGGAAGATTAGGAAGAAAACTCAGAAAAGAATGGCCAACAGGGCAAGAAGAACCCTGATCCATTCCCACTAAGAGCTACAGGAAAGAAAGGAGGGGAGTGGAAAGTGTAGACAGAGGCATTTGAGTCAACAGGAAAAGAAAATCAACATATATAAACAGAGCTAGTTCTCCATTCCCCAAACCACTCCCCACCTCCAGACTTCCCCATAACTGTTCTGGGCACCCTGGTCCTCTCAATTCCCCAGTCTCATGATCTCAGTGCCAATTGAGTGGCAAAGGCTTTCCTCTCCACTTCCACAGGCTTCCACCTAATTACTGTCAGAGCCCTGGCCCAGCTCAGGTCCTCATTACCTCACCCCTAAATTGCTTCAATAGTTTTCTCATTGATCTCTGCCTGCCAGCTCTCTTCACTCCAAAGCATCTTCTGAAACATCTTCAAAGTGATTTTCCTAAAGCATTAAGTAGGACTACATCACTTCTCCAAATCACCTCCACAATCACACATAAAGGTCATCATCACCTGCCCTTCCACTTCCTCATCAGCCTTCCTCTCCTCCAAGGACTCTGTAGCTCTGAGGTACTGCACCTATATCCACACTTTGATATAGGATGCCCCCTCCCCATGCCTAGAATGTCTCCCTCCTCCCAGCTCCCTTCCAGACCTCCCTCACACATTACCTCTGCAGGGGGTCTCCCCTGCTCCTCCAGATACCAGAGCCTTCCCCTCTCAGATCATCTTCCACCGATGCTGGGTAAATCTCAGAAATCACGTGCTCCATCAGCCACCACCACGCTATCCATATGTGTGGAACCATCAATTACAACAAGTTTTGAATGCTGTGGATAAGTTCATTTACCTTGGTAGTGTACTTTCCAGGGAGGTGCACATTGACAATGAGGTTGATGAACACGTTGCCAGAGTTAGTTCAGTGTTTGGGAGGGTCCAAAGAAAGTTTGAGAGAGAAGAAGTATTAGACTGACTACCAAACTGAAGGTCTACAGAGCCGTTGTGATAACCTCATGCCTGTGAAACATGGACAGTCTACTAGCGCCATGCCAGAAAACTGAATCATTTCCATCTTAACTGTCTTAGGAAGATCCTGAGGATCACCTGGCAGGATAAGGAACCAGATGCTGAAGTCCCTGCTCGAGCTGAACTGCCAAGTATTCAAACTATGCTTCAGAGAGAGCAACTCTGATGGGCTGGTCACATTGCTAGAATACAAAATGTATGCTTGTCAAAAAGACTATTTTATGAAGAACTTGCATGGGGAAGGTGATCACATGGTGGCCAGAAGAAATGATACAAGGGCACTCTCAAGGTCTCTCTCAAGAACTTTAGATTTGGGGGGAGGAGCCAAGATGGCAGAGTAGAAAGATTCACATATGCTAGCTCCAAAACCACAGCCCATGAATTTCCTGTAAAAAGAACTCCCAACAAATTCTGGAGCAGTGGAAGCTGCACAGCAACAGAGTGAAGAAGATTTCCGTTCCAGAGAGCCCTGAAAAACCCTCACCAAAGGTCCGTCACGCACCGGACAGGAGCAGAGCCCAGCCCTTCCCTGCCGCACGGCACTAAGAGGAGCAGATCTGAGCAGGCTTCAGGGACCAAATCTCCAGCGGCCGTGAAGGTCCCTCCACCCACAGGTGCACAGGTCAGTGAGAGAGACTGTTTGCTTGGCCAAGAGGGGAGCGGGGTGTCTCCATAACTCAGGGCCCCTCAGGAGGCAGCGGCAGAGGCAGTAGCAGCCAGGGGCTCCTGGAGCAGGCAGGACCTCAGATCCATTACTGAAGGTCTCCACATAAACCCCCTGAGGGAACTGACCCTGGGAGGCGGCCCTGCCCCCACCTGAGCACCAGAACTTAAGCTCACATTGAATAGCAGCCAGGCCTGCAGCTGAAAGCCCTGAGGCTGGGGAGCAGCATTTCAATCTCAGACCCCAAGCACTAGCTGGGCGGATCTAGGCAGGGGTGGAGAGAATCTCAGAAGTCAAGTAACTGGCTGGGAAAATGCCCAGAAAAGGGAAAAAAAATAAGACCATAGAAGGTTACTTTCTTGGTGACCAGACATTAGCTCCTTTCCTTTCTGATGAGGAAGAACAATGCTTACCATCAGGTAAAGACATAGGAGTCAAGGCCTCTGTATCCCAAACATCTGAAATAGATATCCAATGGGCTCAGGCCATGGAAGAGCTCAAAAAAGA